>NW_006499728.1:5384749-5410120 GCF_000471905.2 Amborella trichopoda | reverse complement strand
AGACCCACAATTCAACATATGTGGACTTGACCGCTTAGAAGCCGGATCCTTTAAAAAATGGGGAAAGTTTAATAAAGCCGAGGCTCTAAACAATCAAATTGAAGCCTACCTCAAAATTTTCGTTAGAAAAAATTGTTTTGATGCCCAAATATCCTTAAATTGAACATCTCGATATCAAGATGCATGGAAATGAAAAAAAAAATGGATTTCAAGTTTTAAAAATAATGCATCTTATAATACATTTTTGAATCGTCAATTTTCAAGATTTTAAAGTTTTTATAGATCTGCTTGATCTACACTATTTTTTAAGCTTTAAAATTTATAATTAGATATGAAAATATATTTTAAAGCCATCACAAAGATATTTAATTGCGAAACCACAATTCCCAACACTATTGGGCTCTACTTTGATTGTTTCGAGCCTCGGCTCTATGCAAACCGCACCTTTAAAAAATTAACTAACTACCCAAATGATTCTGAGCTCCATCTCTCTCTCTCTCTCTCTCACACACACACACACACACTCTCCTTAGTCCCTCTCAAACATGAAGCCATAACCATATTGTTAAAAAGGAGTGTGGCACTCTCCCAAGAATCTCACAAGTAAACTCCACAATGCTATAAAAGGAGTTTAGCATATCATACCACAGGTGCATGGTAGATGATAGACCAGAGGAGAGCATATAGCGAATACACTTGAAAGATGCATGAATTTCACCGTGTCACTTGTTTGATATTATAGATCACAATTTTGGGTGAGTCCGATATCATAATTGGAGACTACTAATTCCATACTTCACAATAACTTTGCTTCCAAGAATATGCAAGCAACCCAAAAAATACAAAAGCTTTACCTCCTGTATGGTCCGGCAGAATAAGAAATAACAATAATAAGAGAAATCCCAACTGCATTAGAGCATCAATAGATTTCTAATCCTCTTGCACATACCTCTCATGAAAATGAAACACCCCGAAAAAAAAATCTCTCTAAACCCAGCAAAATTTGCAGTTTTATGTTCCTAGCAATTACCCAAAACAGGGTTAAAAAAAGGACGAGAAAAAGTACAAATTCTTGGATTTGATAAGATGTAACATTTAAGAATATCCTGCCCGGCTTGTTTACCTCAAAGATCTTGGAGAAGATTTAACCACCCTTCTGCTTAAGAGTGATCTTGTCCCCTAGACTAAGGGCTATCCCTTGAGTCTTGCTCCTTATTCTTATGTACCCGCTCAGCTTCCCATTTGGCGTCTTCTCCACACTAACATTCACGAGGGCGTCCTCCCCAAACACGCTCTTTGCATAGAGGTTAGCTGCCAAAAATCCACAATCTCCTTCCAGCGCAGACCTGAACCCATATTAGAGCAACAAAGTCACAGTAAAAACTTCCAGAGTAAGAGTAAAGCAATAAAAAAGTAGAATGTTAAAGAAAAAAGAAGTGACAGAAGAGGCAAGGGAAATCAGAAGGTGCTAAGAGAGTCCAAATTATTCAAATCAGATGCCTGCTGGTATTTAAGAGAGGAGGGAGAAAACAAGACCTAAGGAAAAGTATGAAAATCAAGGAAGAGAACTGTTACTGCTTTTATAATACGATGAAGGGGATAGGACAAAGAAAATCTCAGTCCATGACAATAACGGTGTCCACAGGTCTTGTGTTTGTTTGTGTGCAAGAGAGAGAGAGAGAGGAGGGAGAGAGAGAGAGAGAGTTACAATGGTGTGAGGCATTTCATGTTTGTCGACTTGACAATGTGGTCCAGAAATTCCTTCTCATCTTGAATCACAGTGTTCACAGCTACCTGTTACAGCATCCAAAAACCATGGTCATGACTCGCTCTGAGGAGCACAACAGAAGAATTCTCATATTCCAAAGTTCATGAGCGTATGCATATGGACAATCCAACCCCCAATCTCATAGAATCCATATATACTCACATGCCCAACTGATTTCTTTTGCTCCTTAATTGTATTCCAAATACTACCTAGGTTCTTAATCAGCATGAAATGATCATACTTCTCAGTTCTCCATCATCAGGAAATACCCATCAAGAAGTAAAATGAACACTTTTCACTGTGTGGGGAGATAAAGACACACCATGACAACTTACCCAAATATTAAGGGAAAGTATACAATTGTCCAACGCATGATTGATAATCATAAAATGGTGGATTAGGAAGACAATAGTTCATTGAGGTCATGACTGTCTAATGATTTGATGGCCTCCAATGAAGAGAGTGGGACCCACTAAAACAAGCAAACATGGATCGCACCTTTCCTCTGATCTGCCCATCACTACATCAAAGTGTCACAACCCCAATGGACCATTGTTTAACATGATCATGGGACTGTGAATATATAACAAATACACTTCCAAAAACACGAAAAGAATATAATAAAGAGAACTAGCGCATACCTTGTTCTCCCATTCAAACTCGGCCCACATGTTTCTGAATTGCACATCAGCACAACTTGCAGGAGAAATATAGTCCATGATGTCAATGTGTATATCATTAAGGACCACAACAGTTCGATCAAGCACATTGGATGTCTCATACACAATGTTTCCAAATATGACCCCTGTTTCAGTGGAAGAAACTTTTATGTTGGCACGAATCTGCTTGCTCGATTCTGGGGCGAGGGTGTAATTCTGGGGTCGCTCGACTAGCTTGAGATCACCCATGGTTGCGAGTTCCAAGCACAGGTTTTGAAGGGTTTCCTTTGTTCGATTAATGATCGTGACATCCAATACAATGTCATATTGGTGAACAGTTACATATGCTTCAGCATAGACAGGGTCGCTGAAACCTGTGAGTTGAAGGATGCGGTTCAATTTGTTGGTATCATCCCCATCCTTTGTGAACTCTCCCGTGGCTCTCTTCAGATCATCCTGCACTTCATCTTCTAGTTCAAGCTGACTCATGCCCTGCTTGAACAACAAAAAGTAGAAGCAATACAGAGCAATGAGAATACCCACAAAAGAAGAGAACCAAGAACAAAAATTCCAAGGGTAAGAAAAGGAGTGGTTCATGAATGGTTGTTTGGGGCCAAGATGGTTAATAACGCAAGCCTATGAGGTTGCAAGTATCAAATTCTTCAAAAGATTACGTCACATAAAAGAACCATTGAACTTAAATTAATACCACCACCACTCTTTTACAGTTAAATGAAAGCTCAACTAAATTAGCTTTCAACTTGCATATGCATCCACAGTTAAATAAAGCGAACACCCCCCCCCCCCTTCTCAACCCGCCAGTTGGGGAGGGGAGGGCAGCACAAGTACAATTTATTGTTGGGCAGGACAACATGAATACGGTGCAGAAATGCACGACGTACATACCTAGAAGGAAATATAATTTTGGGCCCTCTTAACAATGTAGTAAAAGAAGGAGATGCAAAGCAAAAATGTCCTAAGAGTTTTGAGAACAAAGATGCAAGTAGATTTATTTTGAACTGCTAAAATTCTAACGCAAATCCCTAGTACGAATTTAAAGGGGAAATTTACAAAAAAATCCTATTAACTATCAAAATCAGAAAAAAGCCTTGTATATTACGCTCAAGTCATACTTTTTGAGAATGTGTATTGTATTTTAATTTATTTTTTCTTTTATGAATGTATATTGTATTTTAATTTTATTTTATCTTTTATACATCGGATTGAGCTTAAATTTGGGGAGTTGATACTTATCACATCTCATATTTGTAAAAAAATAATAACAAAAAAAGTATTTAAAAATAAGTAAAACAACAAAAATAAAATTTGAAATTTGTAAGAGTATTTGGTCAGTTTTATTTAACTTAATTTTACAATTTTTATTTTTATTTCCAAATGCATCATGGCGAGAAGTATAGATGCCCAAAATTTGAGGATAATCAGATATATCGAAAATACAATACTCACTGTAAAAAAGTAGGATTTAAGTGTAGAATATCAAATATAGATTATATGGCATCGTCAACAAAGAGACTATTTAACTTTTGTACATGGATGTTACAATCATTCTTGTCCCTTAAATTTCAAAATGGGTAGTTGTACGAGTGTCATTGAATAGACACGAAGTTTAAAAAACAAAATTCTAGAACTTCGTACCTCTCCAAGCCAACCAATTTGATATCAAATGAGTGAGAATGGTTGTGACCTTCATGTACAAAAGATAAATGGTTAGACAATCCCAAATAATTATATAGCACTATTTTTAAATTTTGACAATAAAAAAAGATTTTTCTGTTAATTTCCCAATCTAAAGTGCTGTTCAATGCTCTTCTTAGGGCCAACACACCAGAAGTGATAAAAATAACAGAATGTTAGCTGAGGATTACATCTCAGTTCATTGGTCCTTTCCATGTGCAACTTGATGCAAACTTTCTAATAATAACAAAAAGAAATCCTTGACGGGGGAATAACTCAATGTTTTATTAAAGGAAAACAAATGGGCACCTGTTATGAAAAACATCTCTTTGATGGATCGAGGATCCAAAAACCCTCCCATACACCAGCAATTCCATTTCTGCTCTAAACAAAATGGATTCGGAGCTCCTAAAATCATGCAAATATGATCGATATAGGATCCATTGAAATGGGCGGTTCAGATCAGATGTTCAAATAGCACTTACAATAGAGCATTTTTAGGGCTCCAAATCCATTTATTTTCAAGATCTTGATCTTACAGGTCGAGAGGATGAATTTGCAGATTTTTGGGCCCTACATCCATCAAAGGGAAGGATTTTGAGAAGAGAGGGAGACAATGTTTTGGCATGGCTGGGCTGTGCAAAATCGGACCCTTTAATATAATAAAAAGACATACTGTTAGGCAAGTTCCAAGTTTTCTTGAGAATAGTGATTTGGGCACCACTCACCATATGGCAGATAGCCTTGGAGTGGTGTTTGGGCAGGTGGACTAATCTTCAGGGTCCTAAAGGCTCTCCTTTTTTTCCAATCAAATATCAAAGAGGTTTTCTGTTTATTAGAGGAATTTCAAATACTGCTTTTAGGTGGATAGTGCTATAGATTAGTTATGGCATGGCGGATAATCGTGTAGGTGTTCATCTTGGCCTTGGATCTCTTGGGTTTTGACTAGGAGTCCTTCACGTGAAGGCATGGTAGAAAAGGTCCATAAAAGGGGTTTTGATGGTTGGGTTTGATGTCCTACTTCTAAAAGAGCTTTAAGTAATTAGATGGGTGAAACTTGCTTGTGAGGGCCAATGTTCATCATTATCATCCAAGCCTTACCCCAACTATTTGGGGTCGGCTACACAAATTTTGTTCCGACATTTACCTCTATTAAGGGCCATACCCTCATGTAGACTATAAGTCACAAGATCTCTTCTCACTACTTACATCCATGTCCTTTTGGGCCTTCTCCTTGCCTTTTTAGAGCCTTCCACTAGAACCAGATCGCCCCTCCTAACCGGTGCTGTTCTAGGTCGATGCTTGTGAGGGCCAATGTATATTGTTTAAACTATCATGTATGTTTATATGCAAGTATCATTACTTGTAACAATTGATGCAACAAGTTAACAACGAATGACTGAGACCAAAAGCCTAAGAAAAAGATGAACAAGAATACTTCGGTCATATACCATTCTCCATGTGATCTTGTGTACAAAGTAATTTACACAAACAGTTGTAATAGATTGTAACTGGTGCGTACAAAGTAACAACATATTGTAATAACATATTGTGTACAAAGTAATTCACACAGAAATTAATAGCATATTTTTGGTTCTACACACCTAGCAGAAAAGAAAACAAGATATCTCATGCTACTTGGTATATAGGAGCAAATGGGCCTTGATATGCAAATCAGACCTCCCCATTCAGTTCTTCCATTAGGAATTGTCTACCCATCCATAAAGGATAATCGCAACCGAGAACATAAGTTTTCTCAAACCTCAAATCTGCTCCCCTTTTTCCTTCTCTTTTTTTTTTGTATCGTTTACAAAGGAAAGTACAGAAACGGTCAAGTTGCAGTTAGCATACAACTAGGGCATGCTTCCTGGGAGAGGAGCACAGGGGGCTATAAAACATTCCCCTAGTGGAAGAGGATCCTTCCCATCCCCTTTGAAAACAACTTGGTCTTCCTTTCTTTGGATAAACAAGACCCCTGGAGGGGCAAAATGAGAGGGGTTTCACCGCCTAGGCACCCTTGCAGCTCCTAATCCACTTCTCTCAGTCATATACTCATATTGTACACTGAGCTTAAGTTGCTCCATGAGAAGGGTGATATCCAGAATCTATTGCATGTTGCAGAAGACATTCCATCCCGCATTTCCTTTTCTTCTTCTTTTCCTTTTTTTTTGACATTGTACTAGGAACTAGTTTGTAAGCATCAGATTGCACTCCAAGGAGCGCAAACTAATTGAGACATGTAAGCGTACAATGAAGAGAAGGGAAGTACTGAATCACACTATAATCATACCTGATGAGTTTTCTTAAAGTACCACATACCTGATGATTCATCAAGCACTAAATAGAAAATTGGCAAGCAATGGTTCCGAAGACCAGTTTTCTTCATCTATGCTCCATTTTGGACATAATTACAGCACACGTTTAACAGAACTTCCAGTTATGATACATATACTGCATAACTTCTCAAGAACATTGACAGCTTGATGTAACAATGTAAAGCTCATCCAACTTAAACAGAACTAAGGAAAATATCAAACAAGCAGATCTTTAAATTGCTAAATAGGTGATATTGAATTCTATAAGCCATCATAAGTTTCACTGACAATCAACCAATTAAAGTGGAGGATAGTCTTCAAGATTGCAGATCAATCGTGCCTCAAGTATGAATTTGTGAAGGTAGATATAGTTATGAAAGCATGACCAGACCACTTGATTGGATAAAAACTGGGCCCATAACTTGTCCAATAAATAAAAAACGCTTTTTATTTCGAGAAAACCAGGTCAAGCTAGTGAAACATCTGGTTGAACTGAAAAACCCATCATTTGATACATTTTCTTCTACCATGTTATTCAATTAGTGCGGCCAGTTGTACTGAAGTGTGAACAGAATTAGCTCCTCTTATGGTTTAAGGATTTACACATTGGATGGAATGACTTCTATATTTCGAACATGGACAAGATGTCACATCCGTGGTCCGTGGATAGGAGGATCTAAATTGCAGGGATCAAGGGTATTTTTCAGCCAAATCATTCTGTGTATGCCTTAATCAGGATCAATCAATCTCCCTTGGCCTCAAATCTAGAGGATTATCGCATGATAATGTGTTCAATTTCAGGTAAATGAAGATGGGCTCAAGACTAGATGGTCAGGGTGGCAGGGCTCCACAATGTGACGTCTTGAGTTCCATTCCCACCACGGGTAGGGAACCTTTCCTCATTGATCTACCCACCAATTTTTTTTGCTTTTCAAGTAAATAGCATATCTAGACAGAATCTCAATCATGGACCATATCCAACACATACGCTCATCATCTTAAATGTTTGTATCATGTGCCATGAGGACAAGATAGTTGAGTATCTGCTTATCTTCTGCTAAGTTAATCGGGCAATGTGGATATATTTCATGGACACCTTTGATACATCCTAAGTAGTGCTAGGATGTACTAGCATTAATTTGCCTCTCATGGGGTAAAGGAGGTTTGGTCCTCTCTAGAGGACCAGTTCTACCTTGTAGTAGTCGTCCAGAGAATTGCAATATAGCAGAGTAATAGGAACCTCATAAATATTTTGCTGTCAGGAATATGAGTAGAGGGAATGAGAGGTCGTAAGGAACACTTAAATATGCCCTCCTATTCATAGACCAATATTTACTTACACATGCTATTGCTTTCCAATTTATTCTTTCTATTCATTTGTCCTTTGACTTTGTATACCATGACCATCTGATCAACTGACAAGACCTCTGACAACCACATAACAATCCCCCACACAAAACTTGCTATAGGGAAAGAAACAAGTCATGAGTCCTGAATTGGCATGCGACCATGATTTCCCAGGAAACAAACAGATAAAGACATTTTGATAACAAAACCATATCAACAAATGATTGCTGAAATGAAATCAAAAAGAAAATTCTCTACAAATAAAAGAATGACAGTGAAATGATGCATGATACGACAAAGACCACGAAACTATATTGTTAAGGACTAGCAGAAAATAAGCATGAGAAATGTGACTAAATCATCATCATGATCTAAGCCTTATCCCAACTATTTGGGGTCTGTTACATGAATCCTGTTTCGCCATTCAACTCTACCAAGGGCCATACCCTCAATCAGAATATGTCACAATATCTCTTATCAGTACTTCCATTTATGTGGGCCTTCCCCTTGCCCTTTTAGAGCCTTTCTACTTGAACCAAATTTCTCATCTTAATCAGTGCTGTTCTAGGTTGAGAAATGTGACTAAATACCAACAAATTTTCAGCAACATTAGAAGAGCATAGTACTTTCAGCAGCCAAATGCTTACATGCAATAAAGAAGAGCACAAGTGCTATAAAACTTAAGTATAGAAACTATTTCCCATAAAAGCACTCTCAACAGTTCAGACTCTGCTTACGATTTACACTAAATATTCGGCTTTCAAATACGTCTGTACTTTCACAAGAAAAGCTTTTTATTCTAAGATTGTGGTAATTTTAGACAGCCACCTAGATTTCCATTGATTTCCAAGAGAAGAAAGACCTTCTTTTTCTTTTTTGAAGGTTGAGAAGAAAGACTTTCTTTCCAGCTTCAGCTACATTTTCTGCCTGAATCCTATGAAAGGTATATTGACTTATGTATGCAGTTATGCACAGTAAATACTGCCATTGATACCTTTTTGTGTTCCATTTGTAAAGAAGGTTGTTCACCTTCAAAAGAAGGTGAACAACCGTGAAGCACATTTCTTAGAGAGAATCAATACAATAGGTTCCTTCAATGAAGTGTTCACAAATTTGTTCAAAGTGCTACGGTCCGAACTCAATAAGGCAAGGTTCTTTACATGTAATTATTCACACTCATGAGTCACTTCTACAAAAATGCTATTTTTATAGAAAACATTCTCTAATAATTACATAGAAGTAGCATCCTAGTTTCATGTAATGACAAGGGAAGTAAATGAAATCAAGAGGCAAAGAGATAACTAAGAAGCAAGCCCTAAACCAACCAGCATAATCAAAAGGTATAATAAGGGAAGTAAATGAAGTCCGAATGCACATCCATAACTAAGAATAAAACCTAAATCAACCAGTAAAATCAAAAGTAATAAGAAATTGTCTCGTACCTTCCTACTCTTCAAATGGTAGAAGTCAATGAGATCATCCGGTTGGGCGTGTGATATCTGGGCCTTTGCCTTGATCTCCTCTATTTCTCGGAACTGCTTATCTGCAAGCATCTTCACAAAGCTCTGGCGACACGATTGCAGCCACACCTTCCGAACCTCGTCACCAGTACTACACAAAAGCCTTATGCAAAGAATGGTCCTATCATAGGAATCGTTATCAATGGGGTGAGGGAGAAATGAAGATTGACCCAATTGGAGCATTGAGACCATGACCAATAAGGCCCCAACTGAAACCTTATTCACTTCGGCTTTGGATGGTTGCACCTCTTCTAACCTAAGGACAAGTTTGGTCAATGTACATGCCACAGTTGCCCCAAGAAAGAAATCCCCAGTAAGAATCAATGACCTCAGGTTACCAGGAGAGGCCAATGATCCTTGGACAAGTGTGGGTGCTGAGAAAGCAGTTTCAGAAGCAGCACTTTGCGTTGCATAAGTTCCATCTGCCAGAATTGCAGGCCTTCGAGAAGATACAGTAATGGAGGTTGCCTGTTGCGTTCGGTTAGCGTTTGAGCCTTTTGAATCCACCCCACCTTCTCCTTCTTCTGTTGCAGTGTAAAATGGCAAGTCCCCAAGGCATTGCTTGATTGTCGAGATGGCACTCTCAACTTCAGATAGAGAGAGGCAATACTCCCCAATTATCCAAAGAGCACAGGAGCAAACCCTGGAAGCTCGGATCTGATAAAACGTATCCAAAAGCCTGGTTATTATGGAGACCCTAAGTTTTGGGTTGGTCTCGACTATCTCTCGAACAAACAAAACCACATCCATGGCGGAAGCAACATTGGTGTCGCCTAAGAAATCCATCAACAAATGCACAACTGTGCTCGCCACCTCAGGGAACTTCACAGCACATGAATGGATGGCTTGAACCAGCATTTGCCTATATTCCCCATTCTTCTCGAGCTCCCCACTCTGAGTTTTCATGACCTCCTTCTTTAGAGTGAGAACAACCTCGTCAATGTTTCTCGGAGTGATCAATTCTAAGGCTATATCAAGTGTTTTCCTTCGAATATCAACATTGGGGCTCGAAAGAGCTCTGAGAACATCCATTATCATATCCATCATGACCTCTCTATGTGAGATTTTGAGCTCATTAAGCCGATCGAGCACTATAAGCTTCACATTGTTATCACTCTGGGAGAGCAACAACTGACAATATGTATTCGCAGCTGCTCTAATGGCAGTAGGGGCAGATGAGAGAGAAACAAGTGTACTAGCACACTCATAAATAACAGCAGTTGAAGGAGAATTGAGGAGAGATATGATCACCTTAATATATTTCCCCTTCTCACCTGGATTTGCTCTACAAACCTTACGAATCAGCTCCAAAACCACCATTTGAAGGAGCTCATTCCACTGTGGAACACTATCAAGATGAGAGAGAAGATAATTCACTGCTCGATCTTGAGCGCAAGTGAAAAGCATGAGAAATGCATTTCGCTTTGCACTTGGGTCTTGCTCTGACATAAGTGTTTTCTCCATCATTTCTGGTGCATCGACCAAGAGCTGCTCCCCTTGAGGGAGCTTATAGATCGACATTATAGCCAAAATCGCGTTTTTACGAATATAAGCATGGCGATGCTCCAAATTCGCAAGAACAGAGGGAATCAATGGCTCAATGAGCTCGGTTTCAGATAATCGACATAGAAATCGGAGGGTAACACCCCTGATGTATTCATTTGGGTGTTGAAGATTGTTCCTGAGGTTTTGACAGATCAGGATCATTTCAGGTAAGACCTTCCCTTTAGAATCAGTCTTATCGATGATTTCGAGATACAGGAGAAGGAGTTTCTGAACTGTATGATCCTCGGAGGGCAAAACATATCGAACAATGGTGATGAACAATTGAGGTAGGGTTTCTCCATTGAGCAAAAGCATGATCGCTTTTTTTAGAGCTTCAATCTTAAGGGAAAGATCATTTCCTTCTAGGGCTTCCTTGATCTCATTAGCTAGGGCAGGGGTTCCCTTATCAAAATGGATCAAAAGGCTACACGATTTCTCCATTTTTGTAATGGTGAATTCTTCAAGAGAAGAATACTAAACCCTAGTTTTTCGATGGCAAATTCTTCAGAATAGTAGACTAAATCCTACTTTTCCTTCTCTGATCCAAATAGTAAGGAAATTCAATTGAAGTATCAGATCTGGATGAGAGAGAACGAGAAACTAAGGCGTACCTTCAGATCTAGAAGTAGCAACTCTGAAATAGATCGATCAAGCTTGTAGATCTGAAAATTGAGGCATAAGACCAGAGAATGTTAAGGGAATTGATAGTGTAACGAAGAACCAGAGCCCATTCTAGAAAGAGAAAATCATTTCTCTCTCTGCAACACTCTCTCTCTAAAACACGCACACACACACACACACTCTCTCGCTCTGTGTTTCCGTTATGGTTTTGAAGAGAGTGAGAAGGAACTCCGATATCTGTTGAAACGGGGGAGAGTGCTTAGAAATCAATACTCGAGAGAGGGCCGAAAATGCCCAAAATTTAACCAAAACTGTACACCATCGCAGTTTTCAGATTTCCGTAGTTAAAACGGAAGGTCAAGATATACAGAGGATCTGTGATTTCTCATCCGGATCGTCAATCTAGTGGAACCGTTTTTGGGCATTTTCGCTCCTTTTCCTCGCCTTTTTGCCCACTTATGGGGTTTTGGTGCGGCAGCAGACTCGTCGTGTTCAACTACTATCTTACTCCAAAAGGACACGTTTTTATGAGTCCATGTAGATTTTTGTACCTAATTTTTAAGGAGAAGTAATCCCTAGCATGGAGATCATGAATATGAAAAAATAAATAAATTTTAAAAATTTAAAATAATAATTTTATTAATAAAACGTTTGGACCATTAGTTTCAATTATTTTTAGATGGACCACCTATTTGTATTTATCTTAAGACAGATGTTTTGTACTTTTGGGACTACAAATGTAGAAATACGGTCTCCGCTGCATGAAATAATTTTTTATTCCAAATTCTATTTTTTAAAGATGCACTTTCTATAGGGTGTGGCTTGCATAAGGTTGCAACTTTAAACAATCAAATTAATGTGCACCTCCAAATTTTATCATAACATATACGGTGTGGTTTTTATAAGGTTGCAGCCTTAAATAATCCAATTAAGGCGTACCTCCAAATTTTATCACAACATGTAATTTTGGTGTAAAACATTATTAGAATTATCTCAAAATCTATTTTAATATCTAATTATAGAATTTTAAACTCAAAAAATGATCAAAATCAAGTAGGACTGTAAACATGTGAAAATTATAAAAATGGACGGATTAGATAATGTATTGCAAGATGTACTATTTCTGGGACTTAAATAAATTTTTTTCTATATTCATATAGCTCGATGCCGAAATGATCAACTAGAGGGTTTTTCAACTTTAAAATAACATTTTCCTATGTATTTTTTAGGTGCATCTTTAATTCTACATTTTAAGGTTGCAACCTTATGTAAACTTTCCCCAAATCTATAACTTTGATACCATAGAATCACCTGAAAAATCTATTTTCTTTAATTATAAAATTTTAAACTCCAAAAATGATTCAAATCATGTGGATCTGTAAACATATCAAATTCTTGAAAATAAACGGTCTAGATAATGTATCACAAGATACATTATTTTTAGGATTTGAAATCTTTTTTTTCAATTTTTGTACATCTCTATGTCAAGATGATCAATTAGAGGGTTTTTCACATTAAAATAACCATTTTCGATGTATTTTTGAGGTTCACTTTAATTATATATTGTAAGGTTGTAACCTTAAATAAACTTTTTTTTTTGCTTTTTGGCCTAGACTTATAAAAACAAAATAACATCTCACCTCAAATCCTCGTCTAGACAGTAATTTGGATATGAAAAATCACCATGATAGTTCTAAAATCAATTTTCAAATCTAACTATAACATTTAAAGCTAAAAAAAATGATACAGATCTTGTGGATTTGTGATCACTTATTTTAGGAAAAATGGACTGCCTAGATAATGTGTTACAATTCGAACTATTTTTTTGACGTGAAATCCTGATTTTTTCACAAACATAATGGTCATGGCTGGAAGATCAATTTGAAGCTTTTCTAACGTGATAACTACAATTTTCATTTGAGTTTTGAGGTGACGCTTTACATGTGTTTGATAGGGCTCCTGTCCTATCAAACCATTTTCATTTTTTAAATGGCCAACAATTTTGACTACAAGGATTATGAACATGGAAAAGTTAAAGCGTGTGGCTTGTATAAGGTTAAAACCTTAAACAATCAAAGTAAGGCGTACCTCCAAACTTTGTCTTAAGAAACAATTTTGGTGTCGAAAAATTTTAAGATGGCCTGAGTATCTATTTTCATCTTTAATTTAAAATTTTAAACTTAAAAAATAGTTTAAATTAAGAAAATCTATAAATGCATATAAATATTGAAAATGGACGCTCTATATAATGTATTACAAGATGTACAATTTTTATGACTTTTTCTATTGCTATACATCTCAATGTGGAGATAGCCAATTAGATGGTTTTTCAATATCAAAACAACCTTTTTCAATGTATTATTGAAGTGCACCTTAAACTCTTTTAATATCAATTTGGATTGTTCATTCTAATTCTTTTAATGAATTTTTTGTTGGGAATGTATTAGGAGAGGCAGTCTACAATTTAAAGCGTCAACTTTATATAAACTTTTTTCAAAGTTAATTATTAATAATGGATAATCTTAAACTCTTTTAAAATCAATTTGTATTGTTCATTCTAATTCTTTTAATGAATTTTTTGTTGGGAATGTATTAGGAGAGGCCATCTACAATTTAAGGCGTCAACCTTATATAAACTTTTTTCAAAGTTAATTCTTAATAATGGATAATCTTAAACTCTTTTAATATCAATTTGGATTGTTCATTCTAATTCTTTTAATATTTTTTTTTGGGAATGTATTAGGAGAGGGCGTTTACCTTTCAAACAAGGTGTTCTACGAAGATCAGGGCTTAATTGAGATTCACGTGCAAGCAACCGGCAATCCAGTTTGAGCCTGCTGGTGCATGTTGTTTTTTTAATGGGTGTGAATAAGGTGTGAACCTTAAACAATTACAGTAAAATGTACTTTAAAAATCTCGTTAAAAGACGTATTTTTAGTGCCGAAACACTCATAAGGGCCTAAGAGTCTATTTTTCACCATTATTATGGAATTGATAGTTTCAAAATGGTGCAGCATATTTATAAACACTTAGAAACCTTAAAAATCGACTGTCCATATAATTTGTTACATGATGTGCTATAAGACTTGAAATTCATTTTTTCTCTCATGTCCATACACATGGAGGTCAAAATGATCACTTGAAGAATTTTCTAGTGACAAAATAACATTCTTGGATTGTGTTTTTGAGGTGCACCTTACTTGTACAGTATAGGATCGACACCTTATATAAACTAATACCATCACACCCCTCAGGCAAATACATGCTCAAATGTAGATGATACAGAGGACAGCAGGTTGGACATCCGTCAAGAAAATACATATCCATATCAAGATCCAGATACCAATAGGTTTGATGATAAAACTTTGGACTTGGATTCTTTTTAATGGAGCAGTCTGATGAAGTGATTAATGATAACTTTTGCTTGTTAATTGCATTTATTAAATTATTTTCCATAGAATTCAGATTATTGGTTACAGTTATGTTAATGTGTTTGCTAAAATATGTATCAATGGATAAATATTTTGATAAGTTAAATGAATAAAGTGGTTTAGGGTTGATGTGGGGATATGCATTGCATACATGATTTTATGTCTTCATCCAATTCTTGTGGATATCGTCTAGAGATCGTTGGTTCAACGACTTTCTTGTAGTGCTTAATCGCATTTAAATAAATTGCCATAGTTCCTGTAAAATCCTTATGAGAAAATTTGAGCCCTTTAGGTGACTTGAACAATATCATGTGGATTCTTTTCAAACCAGTGTTCAGTTTTGGGGTATTTAGCTGAAAAGTAAATGCTATTGTTTTTCCTTTATTTTCAGATAGAAAAGTAATTATTCTTTAAGTTTCAATGTGAAATAAATTGCGTTATGTGACTTCTGTGATGACTATCTCCCTTCTAATTACTTACCCAAAAAAAAGAAAAAAGAAAATCTCCCTTCCAATTTTAACTTTTCCAGTCACTGTATGATAACAACGCTTCATGTTCTCTGTAGCTGCCATTCCATGCTGTTTCTTTCATTGGAACCATTCCTTGTAAAATTAATTCCTCTAGACTTTGGTGATTGAATTGTATCTTATTTGTTGACTCACTTCATTGAGTTGTATCTTATTTGTTGTTTATAATCTGTAAAAATACTACTACCAATTCATATATCAAATATTGCTATTCATCTTCTCAACTATTCGAAATATTTTTTGTGTGGACGTGTCATAGGATAAGGGAAAGGGCGGTGATTTAGCCATCGAATTATTTCATGCAATGGTAATGTTTCCCATTAGTTTTATGTCAACTTTTGGTCTTAAAATCAAATTGGAATTGCAAATTTTTTATTAAAACCAATAATTTAAAATCATTTGTTGCTACATTGTGTCGATAATAAAAAAGTGGTTCAGTGGATCTGTTCATATATTAAGATGCTGCTGAGTTTTTCAAACTTTCCATTTCGTTTCCTTTTTATGCATTTTGATTGATTTAAATCTATATGCTAGTCATGGAATGACAGTAATTATCACGGCATTGCTCATTCGTTTGCCTTCTAGTGCAAATGGAGCTTCAAATAGCAGTCATTATAGGATGATTTGGAGGACAATTTGGGAATTGTTTGAACTGATTTTAAGGAAAATGAGCAAATAAGTAGTGATATGGAGAATGATTTGGGTATTGTAGCAATTGATCATGAAGGTCCTTTGCATGTTGAACCACATGAAGGCATGTTCAAATCTTAGTTAGATGTTAGGATCTTCTGTAATGACTATGCATGACAAAGGGGTTTTGGCATCTGTTGCTATGACAAACGTCTCTTGAAGGATGTTGAGTTTATTGGTCGATACTTTGTATGTTGTAAGCAAGGTTGTTATGGAAAAAAAATTGGAAGTACTGAAAAACTACATCCATTTACGAGGGTAGGATGCGGAGCAAGTATATACACAAAGAGGGTAAATCAGGGAAATGGATTATTAGAAAATTTATTAAAGACCATAAACATCAGGTGCTTTCCTTGATAAAAGTATCTTTGATTCGATGTCATAGGTGTGTCTCTAACATTGTGAGAACCTTGATTCATACTCTTGATGAGGTGAGAAAAAGGTCCTTGAATCTTTTGTCAGTTTTAAGAACACTGGCAGGGGGATTATACAACCTTGGTTTGACTACAAAGGATTGTCAAAATTGTATTGAAAGCACTTGAAGAAAAATCGGTGAAAGTGATGCTCAAAAGTGTTCTGAATTATTTCATGAAGGAGAGAGAAAAAAAGAAGAAGAGCGTCCATCATTCTACCATGCGATGGAAATGGATTAGGACTCTCGATTGAAGCATTTCCTTTAGGTGGATTCTACAGCAAGAATATATTATCGTATTTTTGGTGCTGTTGTTATATTTGACATGACAACATTTGGGACAAATTGGTATGGTATCATATGTGCTCCTTTCGTTGGAGTTAGCCATCGTCGGGAGTTCCTATAGTTTGGATGTGCACTTTTAGTTGACGGAAAATATAGCACTTTCCTGTGGTTATTTAATCATTGGCTTGAAGCGATGGATAAAAATCCCTCCAATCTCAATAATCACAGATCAAGATCAAGCTATTGTAGCAGCAGTTGCAAAAGCATTTCCACATACCCGGCATTGCTTTTGAAGTGGCATATCTTGAGGAATATCCAGAGAAATTGCGTCATGTTGATTGCAAATACCCTGAGCTTTCATGATGAGTTATTTAGGTGCATCGAGCTCGATGATGTCGATGAGTTTGAGAAGTGTTGGTGGTCTTTGATGTATAAATATGATCTCAAAGAGGACCCAGGGCTTCTATTATTATTCAACAATTGCGAGTATTGTGTACTTACAAAACACCTTTTTGCGAACATGTCAACCACCCAACAGAGTGAAAGTATAAATGCATTTTTGGATGGTTATTTTGATGCCCATTAGCCAACAAGTATTTGTCACTCAGGTTGAAAAGCAATTGACGATCAATATGAAATGGAATGCGAATATGATTTGGAAACAACCACCATACAGTCTATAATGAAGATGAAACTACCCTTGGAATTCCAGGTGGCTGAAATTTTTTCCAGAAAAATGTTCCTAAAATTTCAAGATGAATTAGTTGAAAGCCAGTGTTGTATTGTAGAAATAGCTAAGGATGATGATACTTTCACGACATTTAGGGTGGTGAGACTTGGGGCAGAGAAACTAGTGTACTCTGTTTGAGTTTCTAGGACAGCATGCTGCGATGCACGCTTACTCCTCCTGCCTCATTACATATTGAAAAGGTGGACAAGAAATGCCACAAGTGGTTTTGTATTTGAGAAGAATGAAATTCAAGTGTAAGGTAATCCTTAAGAACCTTTATTCTTGCGATACAATGATTTATGTCGATGCGTACTTCCAACTCACAAATGAATGAGTCAAAACTATAGAGAGTTATCATTTCACGGTGCATGACATTGATGAGCTTTTGGATGAGGTCAAGGCCACAAAAGAAAATGTTAAGGCAACAATACAACTTAATGGAAAGCTACAATGCAACATGGAGCTAAGGTACTATGATCCATTGCATAAGATATAAGGCTTTTGTGTTGGTGGTGCAATGGAAATGCTTTATGGGCTCTAGAAGATGTTATTTTCTTTGGTGACATTTTCTATCAATGTAATTACAATTAGTACGTGACTTAAAATTTGTTACTTATTGAACAACCTACTCATATATTTTGTTACCAATTCAAATGTGAATATTGTAGCTGTTTTTTATTCTTGGGAAAATGCTCAGATGCCTCTTTTGGGATATGATATGTTAAGCTAATGGATTCAAGAATATCAATTCCTCTTTTAAAAAAATCAATTTGGAACTTTATATGGCATGGGTTTCACTAATTTTTCAATTGGGTTTTTGCTACCACAATCAGATTTATAATTTATAATCCAAGTACTAATAAAGTCCCATTAAACTTTACAATAAGAGTTGTTTTGTGCTCGAGGGAGAAGATTTTAGTAACAACGCTAACAATATCTGATCTACCCGGTATCTTTAGCAAGAGGGAGTTGTGCACTCTAATGCTAATGCTAATTCTAACGCAGAGAGAGTAAGGCACAACAAATTTAAACATACTTTCATAGATCCAACAAACAAACACACACACACAGATTCAAAGATATTTTCATTCTTGTCCACCTGTGTGTGTGTTAGAGAGAGAGGGAGAGAGCACCAAAGCATGAAAGCCACCAAGCAAAAAAATTTGGAGTAATATTTATATAGTTTTCCTGTACAACACAAGCGAATTGTGACAAAAGTTGACAACGTACTGTTGAAAAGCACCCCCTTGTGTGTTTCAACATAAACATACATCAAATCTAAAACTACTTGGTTTTGTACTAAGAGCTCATCTCTAATATCTTTAGATGCTCCTCTTAGAACATCAGAGGAATCGATATTACTTTGTTCCACATCTGCTAAAAGATTTAAGCCACCTTTACCATTTGAAACAATGTAGTCCACCTTTCCTCCTTTCAGCAGGAGTATATGAATTATTTGTGTTTCCTTTTTTTGGTAAAAATGCTTTGTGCTCGAATTTTCTGAAGTTGAAATTCAAATATTTCTTTGGCTTTTATCTTAATGGCTATGCAAATATGGGTCGAAGATCCAGTTTTATGTTGGCTTCGTCATTTGTAGGTTCTACCTCACAGACATCTTGTTTAACTATGCTCAATGCTGTCAAAGAAATAATATAAACAACCATTAATACTAAGCAAATCACAAAAACATATCACAAGAAAAAGAAATGAGATATAATAACAACCACAAAGACAATTCCATTGTTATACTTGAGGGGCAAGGAGGTTGAAGAAGTCAATATATTTATCTATAGGGTTTAACAAGGAAGAGAATGAGAGGACTTGAGAAAGAAGGTGACAAACAAGACCGTCACATAACCATGTGGATACAAGAGTGTACTTTGAGGTGGTAGATCTCATATATGTTGAAAACTTTAGGCAAAGCAGTAAGACAGAAAAAATCATTCTTGGGCATGGGCAAAACTTTGAAGCAATCCATATATCAAACAATTTAAAAAATTTTAAATTTAAATTGATATGAAAGGAGTGGTGGAATTAGACAATGGCAAGTAGGGGTGGGAATGGACCTGGACCAATTTGGGCATGGGTATGGGTCTAAATATTGGACCCGTCAGGTCGAGTCAGGGTCCCAAGATTGGGACCCGAACATGATTCCGGTCTGGTCCATGTAGACCCGATCCGAATAGTGTTGATATTTAAATAGTATTTAATAGGAAAAATATCTCCATGTGTCCTATTTTTAGGTTTCCTTTCTTGATAAACTTAAGGTTTCAAAAGATATCTTCTAACCCCTTGGCTACTTTAAACCTATTTTTTAACCTAAACAAATGTGAGAAAAACATACTCTTTCTAAACCCAATCTTTTCTCTCTCTTCACTTATATATCCCAAACTTCTCTCTTTTTCTCTTTTCCTACATCTATCACTCTCTCTCCTCCTGTGTTTATCCAAATACCTCTCTCTCTCCTCCTGGTAACCTCTCACCTCCATGAAGCCCTTCTCTCTCTCTAGAAGTTTGGGAGGATGGCTTTTAAAAAAGGTATGTCTTTTAGATTTGTTTGGCCTAAAAAAACAGGTTTAAATTAGCTCAAAGGATTAAAAAAAATAAAATCTACAAATTTTATACCTCAAGATATCTTTTAAAACCTTAGGTCTATTGTGAAATGAAACGAAAAAATAAAAGGTATAGAAATATTTTCCCTATTTAATATTTAAATAACATTTAAATGTATAACTATACATTTTTAGTTGTAATATTAAAATAATGCATGTATATGTTTAAGAAACTCATGAAGGGAAATTGTTTCATGCGGGCTGGACCACATGATTACATAATTGGTCCAAAAAGTGTAAAGAATCCATCTTAAAGATGATGCAAGTAGGTGTTCTATCTAAAAACAATGGATACTAACTGTCCAAATGTTTTCTTACTGGAATTATTATTTCTAGTTTTAAAAATTTACTTATTTTTTCATATTCATGATCTCCATGTAAGAGATTACATGCCATTAAAAATTAAACCCAAAAATCTATCTTAAAAATAGATTTATTAATAGGCCCGTATTTTTACTTATGTGGACATGGCCGCATAGAAACCGAGTCCATTTATGAAATATATTTACATATATAGATATTTTGATTTTTGGGGCAGGGCCGATCGAGTTTGGGTCCAGGTCCCACATTATATTTTCGGGTCTTGGTCCGAGTCCCACAATATTTTTTTGGGTCTGGGTCCGGCCAGAGTCAGACCCCACCCTACCCGTTGCCACCCCTAATGGCAAGCATTTATGTGAAGCCTCAAACAATCTAACAAGAAAAGCAATAAAGATCAAAACCACAGTAATTTTCCTTGTCAAGTAAACTTTTTTCCTAGGAAGAAAAACTTTTGTTTAGAAGCAATACACGAGTATACGTGAGCCATTATCATAAGCATGGAGGGCATGACTAGACCAAGGTCCAAGCTTGATGAGTACACTACTTTTTTCTATATATGCATGCTGATGAGTAGTGTTCTGTAGTGGCAATTGGAGGTGTTTTTGTAGACATCAAGTTAGCCTAATAAAGTTATTCTAATAAGTTACTATTCCACCCAAATAAATAAGCCAACAAGACTAAAATTATTTTCAGTTTCATTACAAAAGCACTATTAGATTAAATACGAATTGTTAGTAATATTTTTATGGATTATAAGCAACAATGGCACATTAAAAAGAAAAAAAAAAAAGTGGCACTAAATAACTCAATGAAGTGAGTCAATAAATAATATACAATTCAACTACCAAAATCTAGAGGACTTGATTTTGCTGGGAATAATTCCAATAAAAGAAGCAATATGGAATTGTAGCTCCAGAGAACATGAACCGTGGTTATAGGGTGCGGGTGAATGAGACAGCTAACGAGCTCACCAGGAAGACGAGGGTGACTGAGACAACAAGATTTATGATCCGAACAGGCTATCTTAGTATGGACTTGACCGCTTCATCGTACAAAGATAGACCCAGCGAGTGGAGTGCATAAGCACGGAGTTAGGCATGAGCGGGAACGAAATATCTATAGGCATGACAAATTGAAATCCACTATACCAATGAAAATTACATCAAAGATTTTGAAATAGAGACTCACCTCTCTTACTCTTGACAAAACCAAGTTGAGCAAACTTTTTTAAACCACTCTTCCTTCCTTCTCTTTACTTTTGGCATCGATTACCGACAATGCCATATAAAGATGCGAGAGTAAGAAGAAACCGACTTTCTCTCTAACTAAAAAGGAAACAATCCAAAATATTTATGGGAACCGATTTTCTATAAAAAACAGACCTCTCAATCTTCGGGAGTCTACAAGAGGTACCATCAATGTTTCTCTCTATAGGAAGTTTTATTCTCTCTAAAAGGAAACCTTGCATCTTATGCACAGGAGGCCCTGCCCCCATTTCTCTTTAGAGAAAACCACCATTCTCATATGGTGACCCAAATAGGGCACACAAATTCTCTTCACTTTCATTCCAAACATATATGATTATGAATCCACAATAAATAGGAAATTTTTTATTAAGGTTACATATATCTCAAACCAAAGAGATATATCTAAGAGTCATAATCTTTTTAGATTTCTATTTTCTTTAGGAAACATATCAATAACAATCTCAATCCCACATAATATGAGATTTACATATGTGGGTGATTTTGGATAGTACCAAATCCAACATTTTCTACCTTAATATCAAAATCACTTACTCACCATATCAACATCCATTGGGTAGATTTATTGATTCTTCATCTTTTGCCAAATAAATTTCTTCATTATTCTTGTAAATAAATTTCTCCACCTCGAACCTTGCACTCGAAACTTTTACCGCCATACGAACAACCACAAACAGGGTTTTAATACCACTTGTTGTGCGCAGATTTATAAACCCGACGGGTTGATTTTTGGCAAATAAAGTACGTGGAATAAATATTACAACACATACCACAAGAACACAAAGATTTATGTGGTTCACTCCAAAAGGGTTACATCCACTAGCATGACAAACTAAAATCCACTATACCAATGAAAGTTACATCAAAGATTTGAAATAGAGAGTTACCTCTCTTACTCTCGACAAAATTAAGTCGAGCAAACCTTTTTAAATCACTATCCCTTCCTTCTCTTTACTTCTGGCAACCATTACCGACAACACCAGATAGAAATGTGGGAGCAACAAAAAATTATATCTCTCTAACTAAAAGGAGAACAACTCAAAATCTTTATGGGAACCGCTTCCCTGTAGGAAAAAAGCCTCTCAATTTTCGGGAGTCCACAAGAGGGAGGCACCATGTTTCTCTCTATAAGAAACTCTCTTCTCTCTAAGAGGAAACCTTGCATCTTATGTACAAGAGGCTCTGCCCCCATCTCTCTCTATAGGAAACCACCATTCCCATATAGTGATCCAAATAGGTCACACAAATTCTTTATACTTTCATCCCAAATATATAAGATTGGGAATCCACACTAAATATGAAACTTTTTATTGATGTTACATATATCTCAAACAAAAAAGATATATATAATTGTCTTAATCTTTTTAGATTTCTATTTCATTTAGGAAAGTTATCAATATCAATCTCAATCCCGCATAATATGAGATTTACTTATGTGGCTGATTTTAGATAACACCAAATCCAACACCTTAAGTCCATTGTTGTGCATCTTGTAATTCGTGACTCATTGCCATTGTAATTGTTATGTTTAGTTTCATTATCAATAAAAGTTTACAACCTTGTTAAAAAAAAAAGTCAATCTCTCTCTATTACACAGAAAAATAGTGCATGCTCTCTTTCTCTCGTACACAAAGAATAGTCCATGCTATCTCTCTTTCTCTTTTTTATTTGACAAAGTTCCTTGACCAAAACCTATTCCTCTCTCTTTCTCACTCTCATATACACAAAGAAATAGTAAATGAACTCTCTTTATCTCTCTCTCTTGTATACAAAGAAATAGTGCATGATATCTCTCTCTCTTCAAATGAAATTGACTCTCTCTCTCTCTCTCTTTGAAATATAATTGAATATTGGTGCATCATATACCTCAAAAACAAAGGAAAGGTTTTTATATTTTCTCTACAGCATAGAAAGTTCTATCCTCTCCCTATCATCCAGCAGTCCAATTTTGATCAAGAGAGCCACTCACTATTTGATCTTAGATCCGATGTCTCAAAATATTTTATTTTTAGTTTTTTTTTATACAAATTGTTTGAATATGAAATTTGATACATGCCATTTCTCATTGGTGTGCATTTATAAAAAAATATTTAAAATAATTTTTCTATAAAATATAATGATCAAAATACCCTTTGAATATTTTTGGGGTATTTTAGTCATTTTATTTTATTGAAATATTTTTTTAATATTTTTTGCTAGTGCAAGTTTAATAGAGGAATGGATATCCAAAATTTGGTGTCAAAATAATTTATAGAAAAAAATTAAAAATAAAAAGGTGTAGAGACGTGACATTGTGATTGGGGCAATCTTAACTCTCCATTCAGAATGGATGGTTGGATAAGGGGGAGTATATAAGTTTTATGCTGCAGGGGAAGCATAGAGAGCTGGCCCACAAATAGTGCCAATAGCGCATTGTATCAATCAATCTCTCTCACTGACTTACCCAAAAAAATAATAATAATCAATCTCTCTCTTGTACACAAATGACACTAAAATATCATGCCTCAGTGGTGCATTATATATTATACACAAAAACAAATGGATTTTTAATAAATGAGATTATTTACCTTTGTTATATTAGGAGGTCACAATTATAACTAGTAATCCAATCTTAAATTGGACAGTTTGAGTTGTGCTATGAAGTTCGATAAATTTTTTTTTGAATTTTGAATCTAGTCAATGATACAAATGGAACCACCCGATTTAAAATCAGAAGAATAAAGGCAATTATGACCTTTTTGTATCAAAAGTATTTTAGAGACCATATTTTTGGAAACGGTTTTTATGAGTTCATGTAGAAATGAGTCACCTCTTAAAAATCTACTTTTGAAATGGATTTTTGGACCTAATTTTTAATAACATATAATCTCTAACATGGAGATCATGAATATGAAAAAATAATAAATTTTAAAATTTAAACATAATAATTCTATTACGAAAACATTTGGATTGTTAGTTTCAATTATTTTTAGGTGGACCGTCTATTTTCATCCATCTTTAAGATGGATGCTTTATACCTCGGGGACCGCAAAAAGTAGAAATGTGGTCCCTACTACATGAAACAATTTTCCTTTACTTTTAGTACACGGAGCTCATAATCACTATATCGAGTGGTTGAGAGCATGCCATTTGACTAGACTCAAACTTTTAGTGCAAGGAGGTCATAATTACTCTATCGAGTGGTTGAAAGCATGTCATTGACTAGACTCAAAGTTCGAAAAAAAAAATTTCAAACTTTGTGACACACCCCAAGCCATCCAATTTGATATCAATTGGCTAGAAATAATTTAGAACTCTTTGTAAAAAAGATAAGTTGTCTCATAGTATACAAATCCCAGATAAATTGTCTCACAGTATACAATCCCAATTTGCATGCATGGTGGTGCAGTGGATGGCAACATCATACACAAAGGCCATATGTAACAATCCTAAAATTTTGAAAAAAAAAAAAAAAAAGGAGAAATATGCTTATAAATAGGTGATGTTCTGTTTGAGTATGATGGTCCTTGGGGACCATCACTGTTTTAAAAAACTTTTGCTTTGGATTAACTTTTGCTTTGCCTTTACTTTTTTCCTTTGCCTGCTTTTGCCTCCTGCTGCTTGCAGCTGGCAGCGTCCTTTAGCGGAC
>NW_006499728.1:5369347-5380522 GCF_000471905.2 Amborella trichopoda | reverse complement strand
ATAGTATGGTGGACATCTCAGTGGTGTACCATGTGTTGTATACAAAATCAAGACTAAATTTTGTATGGACAAAAAAAAAAAAAAAAGAAAATACCGAAAGGGTCTAATTTATCCAAAAGTTATACAGAAGATCGGTCCTATCATTTATTTATTTATTTTATGTTTCTTTGATAGTAGGTTGTGTCTTTTAATTTAGGGCACTTGGTGACGGGTCTGACGTTTAGAACACCATGCCGGTTAGGAAATGTGGTCTACTACCACATTAGTGGCCGTTTGAGAATCACTCATAGAACTTAGCAGAGCATAGTTCATGTGGCATTCCAAATTCCCCTTCCTTGGACAATCTCTATTGTGGTCTAATACCACATTAGTTGTGGAATGAGGATGGGGACCTCAGACCACTCAGTGGTCTGATTTGACGTCCCTCTTTCCATAGAACCTCTCTTCCTATCGCAGTCCATGTGGCAGTCCGAGGTCCCCATCCCTGGACAACCTCTCTTCCTATCTAGTAGCTCATACTATCAAAGAAAACTAAAAAAAATTTAAAAAATTAAAAAATGGTCCGAAGATGCTATGATTGGATCTACTGGATTCATGGAAAAAATAAAAAATGGTACAGGACCAACCTTCTGAGTAATTTTTGGATAAATTGAATCACTCTATATTTTCTAAGTTGTTTTTATATCCATACGTAATTTACTCCTAAATCAAAGTAATAGAGTTTGGTTATCTTTTGGAAGTAAATATTTTAAGACTAAAAATAAAGAGAAAATAGGGAGATGAAGAGGGAGATGGGAAAAGATCGTGCACGTGAGAGAGAGAGTTCGTGCATGTGAGAGAGAGAGGTCTTTTTTAGTTATTTATTTTGAAGTCTATTTAAAGGGACGAGGTCTCTCATTGTGAATCAGTGTTCGCAAAACCGGTCGGTTAGATCGCTATCGGTGGGGTAGCGATTCCAGTTAGGGCCGGTTTTACGGTACATATTGTAAGACGGATCTCAAAAAAAAAATCGGTGCCACAACCGGTCGGTTAAATGTCGAACCGGCAGTTTTTCTTCAAAACCGGCCGGTTTTCGTAACCAGTCCGGTTTAATGTTGTTTTCGTGCGTTATAACGCTGTTATAATGCATAAAATAACAGCCGTTATTTGACACATGCCCAATATTTTCAAAGATCAAGATTTTGCAGCATTTTTTTCTTCCATTTTGTAGTTCTTTTTTTGTTTTTTCAGTCAAATATGGATGTTATACACTGTAAAGTTTCTATTGATTATCTATTATTGAATCAGAAGTTGAAAAACAAAGAGTTCTTGGTGGATTGAAATGGGGATTTTTTAAAATTAGAAATTTCCGCCGTTCTATCCAATGCAGCTTAATACCTCATAGATTTTCATATAAATGGAGGGTTTTGATTGATTGTTGAAGGATTCAATGTTTACATAATTCAATTTTTCTAAAACGATGAAGATTTGAGGTTTTTTTGGGCCCGAAGTACTGCTGCTCGAAGAACTGTTTTTATCCAAACAAATTGATTTATGATCGATCAATTGATAGATTTTTATTGAATTAATCACTGAATTTTGATCATAAAGTCCTTATGTATCAAATAGACTAGTTGTTTTGATTTCCTATTGATTAAATTTTTTTATATCAAATTTTATTTGTTGTGGTATTTCCTAAAATTTTCGTGAAGTAAAAAATTTGCAATTTTTTGAATAAAGATCTCAATAGTGAATACGTTTTCATGAAATTTGGTGCATTTGAATCTTAATTCAAGTATCTCTCATACCCCTATATCAATTTGTTCAAAAAATGAAATATTTGGGGTTGATTTCGACTCTAAAGTTTATGCATTCTTTGGCTCGATTTTAGGGTTCTTAAAACAAATTTTTTAAAATAAATTTCCTATGAAAATATGAAATTTGTGATGAATATGAGAAAAAAAGAATATATTCTTTTTTTTTGTCTAAATTTATATCTTTTTGGTGAGCTTGTTGGATTGTTTTTAATGTTATATATTTTTTTACAAAAATACGTTTATTTGTGATGAATATGAGGAAAAAATTTGTTTCTTTTTAATGTTATACATTTTTTGTGAGCTTGTTGGATTGTTTTTAATGTTTTATATATATTTTTTATAAAAAAATTATTTTGTGATGAATATGAGAAAAAAATTATTTCTTTTTAAGGTTATTTTTGGTGTAGGTTACTGATGTCTGTGTTCTCAACTTCTTATTTAGTTGTGACATTTTCTTCTAATTTGTTTTTTTATTTGTTACAAGCTATCTATTATTTGTTGCAACTTCATACTCCTTATATCTGTTTATTAGCCTCTATGAAGAAAAAAAGTAGAAGCTAAAAAGTGCTTTACTCATCTCTTATGTTTCCACATGCTGAAATGGATAAAAACTTAACCCGGTTTTTTTTTTTTTAAAATATGCATGTTAATTCTACATTTTAACGTTGCCATCTTATATAATTTTTTTTTTTTCATGTTAAAACCCAACTCAAAAGGTTATTGAGTAAATGCGGTTTGGCCATTTCAAAATTAATTTGGTAATTTCAAAATCGATTTGGCCATTTGAAAATCGACTTGGCCATATTTTTTTAAAATATGTGATTTGGCCATTTGAAGCAGCACTTAACACTTGACCCACACCCGGCATTTGATAACCAAGTTACTAAGTAAATGAGGTGCTCTCTCTTACTACCTTGACTCACAACCATTCGTAAAGCTGGGAACATCATGCTACAAAAAAATACACTCTCAAACCCAATTCTAAACCGTATTAAAGGGTTTTTCAACATTAAAACAACATTTTTAAACATCAACATTAAAACAATATAGAAGCATATATTGGTGCATCATCTATTTTTAGTTGCACTTTGAAACTTCACCTATTGAATTTATGTGAAATTATAAATTGTCTTGCATATTTTCATAATATTCAAATATTAAATTATATAAAAAGTTGTATCAAATTTTTTACAAGATAAATGTATGTAATATGATGGTGTATACTTAATCTGAGTTTTTCTATTTTTTTTAATTTGTTTTTGGGGATTTTGACCCTTTTTTAAAAAAAATCTACTTGATCGGTTAGTTCGGTTCCGGTTCAAACCGCTACCAGCCTCATGACCGGTTAACTGTTCCGGTTTGATTTTGCAAACATTGTTGTGAACAGATCTGAGAATGATCAGAGAATGAGAGTTGAGTAAAGTTGATATTGTGAAAATATCGTTTTTTGGATGGATTCCCATGTAGACATTGAGTGATGAGATATTATCTCAATCATTTTGTTTTTGTTTATGTTTATGATTCCGATTTATTTTCTCCTTGCATTAATTGGTATCAGAGCCCTAAGATCCCTGATCTAGTTATGGAGAGTTTCGATCAAAGATTTAATAAAATCAAAGACGACCTAGTAGATAGTATTAGAAAAGTAGTAGAAAAATATCTACGAGATGTATTGCATAGATTGCAATCGGAGCCAGAAGAACAAGAATATGAAGAGGTAGATCTCGATACAACATATGACGTCGATAACCCCAATGTGCAACAAGAATATGGAGAGCTAGAGCTCGATACAACATACGACGTCGATAACCCCAATGTGCAACAAGAATATAGAGAGCTAGAGCTTGATACAACATAAGACGTCGATAACCCCAATGTGCAAGAAATTTTGAAAATCAATTATGAAGAAGAAGATATGTGTGATGAAACATTTGAAATCCAACCAAGTGAGTTGGAAGGAGAAATCAAGATTGAGCCAGAGATCATTGTGTTCTACTTCGAGATAAGCACGAATCAATCGATGAATCAGCTTAATGAATAAATTGAAGAAAAAGCGCAAAGGCGCATGGTGAGACTACATCACCAACTTTAGAAGGCCTCGGCCTCTAAAATATTTGAGTTACTCTCAACCTGGGGAGAATGATGCGAATAAAAATGGGAGATTATTTATTTATTTTTATTTTTAATTAGGAATAGGAAGAGAGCTGGGATTAGGATAAAGTTAAGTAGGAAGAGGGAGGATTTTTGTTAAGTACAGCTAAGTAGGAGATTTTATCTAGATTTAGTGAGAGATTTAAGGGGATTTAAATATAAAAAAGATATAGGGTTTAGATATAGGAACGTATGTTTTGGGTTTATTTAGGGGATGGAAGATAGGATGTCACGTGAGGTTAAGAGAGAGTAGATACGGATTGAGTTGGGTTATCTTTTGGAAGTAAATATTTTAAGACTAAAAATAGAGAGAAAATAGGGAGATGAAAAGAGAGATGAGAAAAGTTAATACGCATGAGAGAGAGTTTTTTTTTAGTTATTTGTTTTGAAGTCTATTTAAAGGGATGATGTCCTCATTGTAAATAGAGTTGAGTAATCTTTTCAAAAGATCGTTTTTGGGTTATTCTTTTTCAGATTTTGAGAGAGAGTATATTCTCTCAACCCTGTTATTTTTGTTTATTTTTATTATTTCGGGTTTATTTTATCTCAGCATCTTTACATATGGATCCTATGTAAATAGGAAAAATATAGTATGCTCATCTTATATACAAATATTACATCCAAAGTAATTTCATAAAAAAAAAAAAAGGCGGTTCGGGGATGGCATCCTCGGACTGAGGGATAATTTTGTCAAAAAAAAAAAAGAGGCTAGATATTCGCATATAAGAGGAGCACTCCGTATTTTCTTTACTTATATGAAGTCCAAACGTAATTAACTCTAAAAAAAAGATCTCAGGGTAACAATCTCCCTCTCGTAAACAGGATCCATACATAATTAACTCTAAAAAAAACGTCTCATGGTAACAATCTTGCTCTCGTAAACACAAAAAAACGTCTCATGGTAACAATCTCGCTCTCGTAAACAATCTTCCCCTCACACATACACACAAATAAGGCGATTTCTCTCTCATAGATAAAACTGAATTTTGTAATCTCTATCACAACCAGGTGATTTCTCTCTCATAGATAAAGTGAATTTTGTAATCTCGATCACAACCAATAGTGCAATTTGCAATCTCGATGCAATCTCTCTCCAAATAGTGCAAAACCTCTCTCTAAATAGTGCAAAATCTCTCTCAATCACAACCAACAGTGCAATTTGCAATCTCTTATCACAACCAATAGTGCAATCAACGTAAGTGCAATCTCTCTCCAAATAGAGCAAAACCTCTCTCTCTAAATAGTGCAAAATCTCTCTATAGTGTAAAATTCCCCAGCCCACAGAACTTGATGGGAGCACCTCCTTACCTAGTTACCACAATGTAGTTTTCAATCCTACAGATACCACCCACTGAGACCTTCAAAAAACCTCACCCTAATCTATATGAGAAAAATGAATAGGAGCCTTTCAAAGTAAAAAAAAAAAAAAGAAAACACAAAAACAAAATTCAATTTTATTCACTTCTAGTTAATAGACCGATTCTAACCAATAATAATAATAAAAACAACAACAACATATTCAAAACTTTTCTTCTTCCTTTATGAAATCGCCCCATATGATAATCAAAGGCGACATGAATGCCCCCAAGCATGAGGAGCTGGTTTTAAAGTAAAGGTCGATGAGTTCAATGCAAAGTTGGAAGTTGCTCAAACAAACCAAAAGGTATGGTTTACAACTATACAAAATTGATCCCCTTTTTCAAGGGCACCTCCCTCTCTTCCTCTATATCACTTTTTAACTTCTCAATTCTGTGTCCTAAAAATAAATCTCAGCCTAAATTCATGTCTCTAAACATTTCAGCTCTCTCTCTCTAGAGATCATGCATCATTTCAAACATATCAGTTCTCTCTCTAGAGGTCATGCATCATTCCAAACTGTAAATACTGACGGTTGGATGAAACCAGTCGACCAGTTTCCGGGTCCTGCACTCTGATCATAGTCCTCCTTGAGAATCCCAGCCATTTGCTCAGCCTGATTATACTCGTTCCCTTGTTGGTTATCCTGCATATAAGCGTGATGATGGTCATGCCTATGCTCATGGGCACCATGATCACCGCCAAAAGACGAGCTTGAAGGCATCATAACCATGTTGGTCGACATATTCGATCCGGCATCTAGTGCATCCATGGCCATCATGTTATGAGCAACAGCCAGGTTAGGGTGAGAAGACGATGGCCTCATCATGTCATGGTGATGGTACTGAAGCCCAAGCATGTTAGTATCACGGGCATGGCCATCACCATTATCAGGCTTGCACCATGCTCTTGATGTTGCATGGTAGGGGTGTTGCACCAAAAGAGGCTGAGGTTGGGCATGGTATGTCATGATGGGCCATGAATGATGATGGCCTTGTTGAGATGCATGATGATGACCATGTTGAGACCCATATGCAGATAAGTTTCCACCATAGCAGTTGATGCTATCCAGTAAGAAGTTTGAGCCTTGAGGCACCATTATCTCTCCCCTTGTTCTTGTTAAATTGGGCTCTGAGTTTACCTCAGTGTCTCTTAGTCTCTTTGCTGCACCACCAATGGGCAAAGTGCTGCTCTCAAGAATGCTATTCACATCGTACCTGCTCATGTCGAAGTTGGTGACTGCGTTTAGTCCTCGAAACTTAATGGCCGCAATATCATAGGCTTCTGCTGCTTCCTCTTGGGTACCTTCACAAACCAAAGTTTCGATTTTAGTGGATCCAGTTTTACATTCCGAACTTGATTCAATAAAACATAAATTTTAGTTTCAGTCTGTTGAAACCTAAGTTGCAAGTGTTAGTTGCAGTCTTACCTAGATATTAAAAAATAATTACAGCATCTGCATGCTAAGTAATTAGGCCGCGTATTTCTTGCTTCAGATATTGAGCTAAACTCGGCCAACTAGGAATGAGTAACTTTCAGTTCCATAAAAAAAATAGTGATGTTAGGCTTTGAAGTATAAAGCATGTTTCTTTTGCTTCAATCCAAGCACAGGAATGGTCTTTGGCTTTAACCTGTGTAGCATGGTATTTACCTTATATTTTATATATGTACCAAAAATGTATATAATATTACTTAAAAAGGTTAATTAGTATGGTCTCTTGGGGGCAAACTTCAAGGTTTGAAACTTTGAATTCTTGACAACCCTCAAGCAAATAGGGGTCCGAAGCACAAGGGAACCTAGCTTCTTATTATATTGTAGTTTAGATTATTAATATTATATACTTAGCCAAAAAAAAAAATACAAATAATGTTCTGTATTCGAAACTTCAAATTTTAAAATATAGTGATGAAATGTTATTTAATATTCTATAATAACAACTTTCAAAATGCTTGCCACCACTTTAAGTCCACAATTAGGGGACAAAACCATGGTTTAACGCAATCAAAACAACATATTATATACCACTTGTCTACCATAACTTTTAAACCAAGATGGTATTGCACCCTAGTCTAGAAGACCAAGTTGAAGAGGCGGGCTAAACAATGTCATACTTCCCCAAAAATAAATAGTTCATCTGAAACAAAAAATAAATCGAAGTAAAAACAAAAAAAAAGGAATAAAATGGGAATTTGGGATCTAACTGACTCCTCACCTCAAATTAATTTGCACTAAAAAATAGCCTTGAAATTCAAAATCGAGTCCCTCAGATTAATTTGTAATAAAACTATAGCCTTCAATTCACACACAACAATTATTCACGTTGCATAAACACATCATTTTATTGGATAAGATAACACACATCATTTGTGCAGTAAAAAATATAAGATAACACATAAATTTAGTGGATCAGATCATGAGATTAACTTTAAAAAAAACCACCAAATCAAAATAAACATGGTTGTTCGATATAAAGCTGCAAAATAATCATGCCAAGAGCTTAAACAAACTTACTGAAAGTGCCCAAATAAAGATCTTTATTCCCTGCCACTCTTCCAATCCTAGCTTGCCACCTTCCATGCTGATGATGCCTGTTATAAACCCATGGACAAGTCTACTGAACAAGGCTTAAAGGAATGGTTATGCATGCATATAAATAAATAAATAAATAAATAAATATATATATATATATATATATATATATATATATTATTTTACCAAAAATGTGAGGAAATAATGTATTCTAACAAGCAAGAAAATCCACATTGCTTTAAAGAATGTGCATTATTGAGGTTGGTTTATTTTATTAGTATAGCCTCATCTCCAATAAAAGGAAATCCACAGTCTGACAGATGCACCAATGCTCCTATATTTAAACAAACACGACCATGGCTTTGATAATTCATGCCCAATATTTTAATGCCAAATTATTAGACATGGCACCCAAGCCAAAGCATACCTTGTAACCCCACGATAAATTGATGCACCTCTGGAAAATCCACTGCTCTTTCTGAACACAAGAATAATTTATACAGAGAGAAATATATTAGCAAAAAGAAAAAATTGGTTCCATATAAGATTTGATTGTGATAACCTAAAAAATATAGAGAAGCAACAGGTACCTCCTAAAAGACTTTATAGACATAGAGGCCAGCATAAAACTTTAAAAATATAAATTAATCAAAGCATGATTCTCTATAGAACTTCATATTTCACGCTAAAAAAATGGATCATAGAAAGCATGTATAAAACATGCTACTAATTTTATAGACTCCAGTCCAAGGTTGAATATATTTAGAAATTCAATTTGTCATAAATGGGACACAAAAAATAAATTACTAATATGACAGAAAAGAAACACCCCAAAAGAATGCGCAGCTAAAAACTTGAGGTATATGAAACTAAAAAACTACCCTTTTAAAATTAGTTTAATGAATTGTACAGTTAGAGAAATACTAATTTAGTAAAGCAATAAGTGGTAGAAATTTTTATTTATATAAATAAATAAATAAAATAAAGTTTTGAAAAGGGCCCATAATCAAACATAAAAATCATAGATCCTAGTCAGTTATGGTTACCTTCTAAGAGATGCCACATATTCTTGCCTGGTCATGTGCTTCATCTCCTCCAGCTCCTTCTCATAATTGCTGATCTGAATACATAAAAAATAAATTCATGCCACAATAATTCTCTACACAAGATAAAGAGCAAATACAAATAAAATATTGAAACAATAAAAACCCGACTCAAAATTTTCAATCTGGGAAACAAATGCATACAGGAAAGTTTGTAGTGGTAGTAGTGCCCCAGTACTTGAGAGCAGCCAAGTCATAAGCCCTAGCTGCCTTTTCTTCTTTGTCATAACCGCCTGCTCAAACAACAAAAATAAGTAGATACTTCATTAAGAACGTTTCGTGTTTCAAAAATCACTGGGTCGAATAAGGATCAGAAGTAGGTGATTTTCAGGCCGAAAATCCCAAAAACCATCCAAATCCCTATCAGACTTGCCGGAATCAGACCTGGAGTTCTCACTCTCGGGCCATAGACCAGTCGAAAAGTTAGATTTCTTTTGAAACTAAGGACAATAATAGAGGAAAGAAAATGATTCTTTTTTTGGGTAATTCAGTGGGGAAGACACGCCCCTACCCGTTTTAGGAGTTACATTTTTTAAGTTGTTAGTGGGGTGGTGTTATTGATAGGAATGGAAACCACAATGTGGTAACTAGGTGTGGGGATTCTACCACCACGACCCCATCCCCTTTCTTAGGAAAGAAAATGAATTGATGACTACTTAGAACTTACCCCTTCCCCTTTCCTAGGAAAGAAAATGAATTGATGACTACTTAGAACTTATGCCGATAATCGCCATCATATTAAGTTCTTAGTGATTACATGCACATTTCAATAGGATTAGTGAATTTTGCTTAGTTTTCACCACGAATTACGTGGAATCATAGAGCATCACATACCTAGATAGACTGCAAAAAGTGAGGCGATGGACGGCGATTCGGACCCAAATTTGAGCATTGCATATGATTAAAAAAAGACCAGAGAAAACAGTCAGAATATTTCTAAATATAAAAGGGAACCCAGTTAAAAAAACAGACCATAAATAAAAAAAAATGCCATAAATAAGCACATGAAAGAGAGAGAGAACATAAACCAAAAGGACGTGACATGATCAAAAGAGACTTGTAATCTCACTTAGAAAAGAGATTAAATAGAAAAGGAGGAGACAAGAAGCATAAAAGTGTACCTTGGCGTCCCTTTCTGGTTTGGCCCTCTCTCCTGCAACTGTTGTCCCAAAGATGTGCTTCATATCTACCCGTCCATCTGTGCCTACACTACCAAATCAACACTACTCAACATGATTCAAATCCAACAATAATTACTCTCTCTCTCTCTCTCTCTCGACATAATTCAAATCCAACAATAATTACTCTAAAGATCTCTCTCCTCCAAACTTCCAAATTATCTTTCCAACAGAGGGGCACAATTGATTGCATACTAGTTCTCTCTCTCCTCTACAGGGGCACAACCAGTCCCATTCTCTCTTTCTCTCTCTCTCTCTTCAAATTCAAATTTGAACTACACAATCTTTTGTATCAGCCTCTCCCTCTCTCTCAAACTTCATTTTGAACACTCACTTTCTCACTCTAAAAAGACCCTTTTCTCATTGTAAAGGACTTCTTGCAAGTATACCTTGTAACCCCACGATAAATGGAAGTTCTCTGCCCAAAATTATCAACTGGCTTCCTCACATTCACAGCCTCTACTGCACCAGTTTGGCTATCAAGAGGAGGAGGCCTGTTTCTCTCACTCTCCATAGAGGAAGAACTAGCTGCATTCTCACCATTCACACCAGGGCTCGACCCCGTTCCCATCGACAAAGTTAGCGACTGTAGATTATTATTCAAATTTCCGGTGACCTCTTTGGCCGGATTCTCCCTTAGCCAGGACTTGATCATCGATAATCCGATTGCCTTCTGGGTGGAATACTCGCCAGAAAAACTCTGTGATGGCTGAATTGGCCGGAAAATACCGGAGGTTAACGCGTCAGTCCCGCTTTCTCTAAACGTGACTCCCCCTAAAAAGTCCTCCAACTTTGGCCCCCTTTTGGTATCCATGTTAGAGGAGCCACTGTTTAGGTCATTAAATGTAGATGTTGAAGGTGCAAATGGATCGGTTGTGTCCTCAGCGGGCATGGAGATATCTGAAGAATTCACCAAACTTGATTTTAGAGTTGAGCGTTCGTCGACCCATTCTGCATGTTTGAGATTAGTTAATATTAGAGAATATCAAGCAAAAACCAAGTAAAAAGGATAAAAATGAGAGAGAGAGAGAGAGAGAGAGAGAGAGAGGAGGAAGAGAGTA
>NW_006499728.1:5346404-5361143 GCF_000471905.2 Amborella trichopoda | reverse complement strand
AACCCATGAGTTTAACTATTTAACATATCACTTATGTCTTTCACAATTATAAATAAAGAGCCCATCAAATGACACATCATTTGTTTAACTCGGTGATTTAGAAAATGGATCGGTGACTGAATCGAACATGGCTAAAACTGATATGGATCGTTGAATTGGCAGTCTTGATCGCTATTTTAATCTAAGAAAAAATAGCGAAACAACGAAAAAACACATGCAAAAATAGTGAACAGGCCAAAAATCAGTTCGGATTTGTGAATTGGCGTTAGTGTAGGACAAATCGAGCAGTTCAAATTCTTACCGCCCGGTTATACCGGAACTGGCCATTGGCCGATTCCGGTTTCTTCCGGTTTTGATGAACCAGTCGGGTATTTTAAAGGAAATTCAAAAAAAATTATATGAAATCCCAAAAAATAAGGAATTTTATTTGTAATGCATTTTTTAATGCTTTTCGTCATTTTGTCAAAGATTGAAATTTTTTTTGGCCATTAATACTTATTTTTACATTTCCTATCTATTTTGAAAATTTTCAAAAATACCCCAAACTCAATTCGATTATTTAAAATCTATTTTTTTCATTTTTTTTCAACTTCGTATTGATGTGTTTTGTTTAATCATGCCTTAAATCTACTTTTCATATTATAATAGATTTTTATTATATTTTTTCATTTTTAACACTTTTTTTAATGCCCAAAACTTGCTCGGTTAGGCTTGGTTGAACCGGCCAATTTACTGGTTAGTACCGAGTAACCGCTTCTGGCCCCATATTTAGTTAACCGTTCTTGTTCAATTTTTCCTACATTGTAGTCAAACGAGGTTTTTACTATAACAAATAACATTGTTTTATTGTAGTAAAGCGGCATTTCTCACCCAGACTATTTCATATATATTGACAAAATCACTACGGATAACCGATTCCCGGTTGGACCGGGCGACTCCGTGTTAAAAAAACTAAAGTCTTAAGTGTAATTTTCTTTAAATTTCTCGAAAAAGAGAAATAACAAGGGAAAGTATCACACGCCCCATGTTGTATGCTGACTCTGATTTCTTATTAAAATACATTAACAAGTACTAGTCGAATTACCATAATTTTTTTAGTCCCAAAAACTCTTAAATTACCACGCCATTGACGGTCAACCGAAGAATCAAACGAGGAAGCCCGTGTCATTTTTCTAATAATTTCTCTGATTTTTAAAAATAATAAAATCTGGCACAGAAACAGTAAGGTTTCTTGGGAGTTTAATCCTAATCATGCCAAGTCCTTTTTTAGCAGATAGAATTCTCCCACCAAAACCCTAAGATTTTTTTCACGAAACCCCATAACTCTGCAACTTGGTACAAAGTTCTTCCTTTTTTTAGAATGTTTTTGCAGAGTTATTATTAGAAAGAAATTGAGAAAAATTTATGAAACCCTAAATTCAAAATTATCTCTCTGTATAAGATCTTGTGGGGTGGGCTTATAATAGTTAGCCACCCTGTATCTTTAATTACACCATGAAAAGGCACAGGCTGTTCTTTTCTTTTTTTGTGTGTCAGGACTTTTGACTATGAGGGTAAAGGACCCTTATCCAAGTGGATCATAAAACTTAACACCCCAATTAAAAATAAAAAGGCCTTTAATGGTTTTAGCTTCTTGTTTTATCCAATTAGATATAGGTCAAGTTTGTATAACGTATCAAATTTTAAAGGAAAAATTCCGTATTGAACCCTAATTTTTCGTATTATTTCATCTTAGATTTTTTTTTTTTTTTTTTTAAAGCTACATAAGGAATTTCTTATGGATTTCACCATACCCCATCATTTCTTATATTCATCTTTTATTGACTTTTGACTATAAGAATTAACCTCAACAAATCTTGTTATACCATTTTATCAAAAAAAAATTTAACCTTTTTTTCCCCTTTCTACTCATTAAAATTTTCTTTGAGTTGAAATGGTATAAAAAGAATTGTTGGGGCTAATTTTTATGATCAAAAGTCAATAAAATAGGGAGATAATAGATGAGAGGGTATGGTGAAATCTTTAAAGGTTTTCTTATACCGCTTGAAAGAAAAAAGGAAGAAAAGTCTATCAGGAAATAATACGAGGAACTAGGGTTCTATACGAAATTTTCCCAACTTTAAATTATTGAAGTAAAGTTTATTTCAAAACTATGCCAAAAATGCAGTTTTGGTCGTATAAAGTCTTGCAATGATAAGAAAATCTATTGTTTCTCCCGATTATAAAATTAAAAGTTCAAGAAACAGTGACGATCAAGCAAATCTATAAACACTTGAAAATCTTGAAAATAGACGGTCCAAATAATGCGTTAGAAAGTGAACTAGTTTTAGGACCAGAAATCCCCTATTTTTTATGTCTATGAATCTTGTGGTCACGATGATCGATTTGAGAGTTTTCCAGCATAAGAACAATCTTCTCTAATGTGCTTTTAGGTGTACCTTACTTGTATAGTACAAGGTTGACCCATAGGAAAGGGGCTAGTGTTGTGGTGGTAGTATCCCCACACCCAATTACCTCATTTTGGTGTCCATTCCTACAGCTGACACCCTAAGTACCTTCAAAATGTAACTCACCAACCTATTGAAAAAAAGGGTAGGAGCTTATCTTCCCCATTGAATTACCAGAAAAAAAAAGTTGACACCTTATATAAAGATTTACATCATATATTGAAGTAAAGAAATTGCTCCTAATTTAATCAATTGCGTATTCAAGAAACGAAGTTCTTGAAAATATTAAAACGACCATTGTATACCATATGACCATTTAGATTTGGTGTAAGGTGATTACAATTATCCTTAACCATCTAATTTGAAATCGAACAGGTTTGTCACAAAGTTTGAAAAAAAATTTCTTTAGACCACCATACACTAAGAGTGAACAGCCTTATTGTATACTTTACCTTTTTTTCAAATATGTTGTTTTGGTAACATGAGGGACTTGTGCATCCACCCATTTTTTTGTCATCCACCTATATTTTTCTTGTTGAATGAGATAAATGCATTATCCTATTTCTTGCGTGAGTAAATGGGCAAATGAGATTAAAATTAAAAAAAAAAAAGAAACAAGAAAAAACATAAATATTTAGTGATTATAAGTTTTTATGAGCCATTTATTTAATTGGTTAACAGCCTAATTACGCTAACCAATCACTTGGTAAAGAGCTTGCAATTTACGAGGAGTTGAACCGACAAATTCCGGATTTTAAGGGGTCTCGCACGGGGAGGGAAAAGCATGAAATCTACTTAACTAGGATGCTTTGATAGGAGCATGTCGCCCTCAAGAAAATATAAAATGACAAATGGAGCCTTAGTATTTTGAAAGGGGTAAACTACCCCCGGTGGGAAAGATAGTTTTGGTTTATTATTTATTTATTTATTTACGATGAAATTTCCAAAATTTGTTGATTACAGGACAAATAACAAAGGAATAATTTGGTTTGTTCTTGGTAATGTTGTTTCTTTATAGCCATAATAATGTTTGTTTTGTATGAAAATATGAAAGAAGTGGTTAAATGGGAAAAAGTTTAAACTAATAAATTCTCGGGCATCTTTTCATATCATTTAGCAGTTAATTGGTATGAAAATATTCTCACACCTTACTACACGAAAGCTTTTATATAAAAAAATTTCTTGAAAAATATTTTTATGTGAACAAAATATGTATTAACAGTTTTACCTCTTCAACATGTTGGTTGTTGTATCATTTAATCATGTTGGTTCTCGTTTATGTTTCTCTTCTAGGTAATTCAGTAGCAAAAATGGAAATAGAGATGTGGTGTTAATAATATCAGCTATTAATCACTCAAGCCGAAGCTCGTTCCCAAAAAGAGGGAGGCCATTTTTGTTTCGTTTAGCCATTTTTGTTTGGTTTAATTGGAACAAACTTCAAGGATTTGAACCCTTGATCTCCCTCACTTAAAATTATGAGTACCACTAAGTTAAAGTTTAAAAGGAGTGGTTCTTTTTATTTTCATTCCGTCTTGCAGGCTCCGGCTTAGCGATAAACATAATGATTTTAGATGAGGGAGGTTAAGAGTTCTAATTGCCCCCGAATGGTCCAGCTTTCTTTTTTTTTCTTTTCTTTTTTTTTTTTATTTCTTTCTTTCTTTGATTTTTTTTTTTTTTTTTTTCAAGTACTTCTTGTCAGAGCCTTCTTATATATTTCATGATATTTTTAAAAATTTCCCCACAAAAGCTGATATAACTTTAGGATAGAAAATCCTAGGTAGTTTCATCAAAAAAAAAACTTCTAGGTAGCTTGCCTTTGCTTCATTGTCGGAAAAGGCAGAGAAGGTATCGTAATAGAACCATTCACAAATAAAATGCATGTGATCCTTCATTACTTATCTCCATTTTTTGTCTTGCCTTATAAAAGCTAAGGACGGCAACAGGCTAGGCCAGCCTTGGTTCGGGCCCTACCCTTATCCCCGTAGGGTTGCCCGAGGCCTGGTCTTGGCCCTGTTGGACTGGGCCAAAAACAAATGAAAAAAAAGAAGAAGAAAAACAACAAAAAAGTGGGGCCAGTCAGGACCGAACCAGGCCACCACTGGCCCTAGCCCAGCTTTCACACCACAATATATAGATTAGCTCATCTGTACCCTATGATATTTTAAATCTCATAATTAGACATAAAAATTAATTTTCAAAGCATCATAAGATTTCTGACACTGAAACTACTTCTACAGTACCGGGAGGGAACCTCAAAAAATTATAGAAAATACATATGATGAAATAAACATAATATAAAAGAAAGCCTATAGAGCCTTTTTGTCTTGCCTTATCATTTTTTCCTGGTAGCTAAGCCAATTTTGTTAAGCTCGAGCCAATATATTACTCCCATCTTCATCAATTATGAGAAAGTAGTCTTCTCACCTTCTCTACTAATAAAGCCTAAAACTAGAAGGAGATTCTAAATCATACCTTAAAATCCTAGGGAGCTTTTGGTCATTTAAAAAGAGGGTGCAGACGGATGCATTCATAGCTGTAGAGGTAAGGTGTACTTTCAAATTTTATCATGGTATATAATTTTGATGTAAAATGTTATTGAGATTATCTCAAAATCTATTTTTATATCTAATTAGAAAATTTTAAATTTCAAAAATGGTTAACATCAAGTAGATCTATAAACATATGAAAATCTTGCAAATGGATGGACGGTGTAGATAATATGTTGTAAAATACAATATTTTTTAGACTTAAAAGTTTTTATTTTTCGTAGTCATACATCTTGAGGTCGATATGATCAATTAAAGGGGTTTTCAACATTAAAACTATATTTTCTGGTAGAATTTTGAGGTACATCGTAGTTATTGAGATAAAGTTGTAACCTTATACAAACTTTTTCCTTAAAAAAATGACCTTAATTACTTGGAAGGAGAGTCCATGAAAAAGAATGACCTTAGTTACTTGGAAGGGGAGTCCACGAAAAAGAAATGGAACATTTTGTCTTTCCTTTTTTTCTTTATTAAAAAATACGTTTTATAATTTAGTAACGATAATGGTTTGCCGTGCATGGGAATCCAAACCCTAATTCTTTTTGCTTCGTGGGAGATATCGCCGGTGCGGGAAATTACGTGAACATGCCCCATGCACAAAGTCCAATTAGTGTTAAAAAACAATGGGATTGAAAATATCATCGTTGCCCTTTTATCTTCTGTAGGTCAATACTTATGAAAATTCGAAACTGCCCAAAGTCTAGTTCAAGTCAACGATGGATTTTTCCGTGCTCGGCCCAAAGTTTAGTTCGAGTCAACGATGGATTTTCCCTTGCTCGTTTTGAAGGGAATGTGTCTCACTGTCTCCCTCCGAAAATTTCGAAATTCTTAATCTCAACCATGGTGATGGTTACAAATATATATATATATATATATATATATATATATATATATATAGGTCATTGGCAAAAAATTACAAGAAATATCGTTTATTGTAGAGATTTTCAAGTTTTTCCAAAATGCCCCTTGGTCCGGATATAGTATCGCCATACCCGTTTTTTAAACTAAAATTAGTTTTTTTATTGTTTTGGCCATGGTCTTATGTTTTAGGACAGTTGGCGACAAGATTGGGTCCCAATCTTCAAACCCCCAAGATTGTAGTGTTACGTATCATAGTTGGTTTGAGGATGATCTTGGATCGTTTCAATCCAGTTAGTGGTCTTTGTTGAATGGTTATGGAAGAGATTGAACTCTCTCCCAGGATTACTAGTAACGTCGTGAGACTGAGGATCGCAGAGTGAAGGGTTTTTCAGAACAATGAGAACTCTCTGTGTTACATCTCCATGGCCACGAAAGACCTAGTTATAGAGGATGGAGGAGAGCCGTTCTCCAACGTTTGACTTTCTCCTTAAAACTTTGAAAAATGTGACCCTATAATCCTGCGATGGGGGTGGTGATTTTCTGCCCATTAGATAACGACATTTATCTCTTTAAAAATGGCCCTTATTTAGTGATAAACATAATATTTATGATAAAGATTAAAGAGAGAAAAAATAGTAAGTATGATGGCCCATGGCTACCCTTATGTGCTAACATCTCTCACTTGGTCATAAAGGCTAGATATATTGATATAATTCTACGTAATGAGCATATCTTTGTTATGAGGCTTTTCACGCTAGTGCGGTAATACATCTCATAACCAAAAATATCTAGAGTCATGTCATGGGTTTTTCACGCTCATGTGGCTTTTCTTCTCATAACCAAAAGATCAAAGAAAAATATTCCATTTGGGAGTTCCTGACTTAAATATTTTGAAGTCTCATCAAAGCTATATGCTTTGATAATATTTATGTACTCAATCACTTTATTAAAAGGTCTACAATCATATCTGAAGATGACAAATAACTTATAGTTATTTTATTATGTTCAATAATATCATAAATGTAATGATAATTAATTTCAATGTGATTACCCTTGAAACTATAAGCTCTATTTCTAATTGATAAGATAGCAACCTGATTATCACAAAAACAATTTAACAGGTCCGTAGGCTATATCCAGCTTCAAATCATTTATGAAGCGTTTAATCCAGACGGCATAAGTTGTAGCAATGCCACAAGCAATATACTCGGCTTCCATAGTATATCGAGGTATACAACCTTGTTTCTTGCTAGACCAAGAAACACATCCTCCTTCAAAAAGGAATACAAATACTGAGGTTGATTTTCTATCATCTGGGTCTCCTGCAAAGTTTGCATCAGAGTACTCAGTAACCTCTAAGTAATCAACTAGGAAGCACAACTTGTAATTTTTAGTTTTCTAAATATATCTGAGTGTCTTTTTTACGGCTTGCCAATGAGCTATCCTAGGTTTACTCTAAAATCTACTTACAGGACCATATGCATGACTCAAATCAGATTTTGTACACAACATGACATAGTTTATGCATCCTACAGCTTGAGTATATGGGATTCTTTCCATTTTAATGGACACATTTTCTTTGACAATTTTAAGCCTTTATAAACTGGTGTATCTATGAGCTTGCAATTTTCCATCTTAAATTTCTTTAAAATACGTTCTAAGTAATTTTCTTGAGATAAACATGGAAGTCTTTAACTTCTATCTCTTGTTATTTTAATGCCTAATACATATGAGGCTTCTCTCATATCTTTCATCTCAAAATGGGAACTTAGCCATGATTTGGTATGGTTAATCATGTCAATGTCATTACAGGCTATCAAAATATCATCTACATACAGTGATAATATAACAAAATTGCTCCCACTACTCTAAACATATACACAATGGTCTAACATATTGGCTACATAACCAATTTCAGTGATTGCATTATGAAAAGTAAAGTACCATTGCCTAGAAGACTGTTTTAGACCATGTAACGATTTCTTAAGCTTATATACTTTGTCTTTGTGGCCTTTAATTACATATCATTTTGGTTATTATATATATATGTCTTCTTTTAATTCTCCATTCAAAAAAGCTGTTTAGACATCCATCTTAAATAATTCTAGATCATAATATGCAACTAATGTTAGGATGATCGTAATAGATGAAAATTTTACTATTGGAGAATAAGTCTTTACATAATCTATACCCTCCCTATGCGTAAATCATTTAGCTACCAACCTAGCTTTATATTTGTCAATAGATCCATTGGCATTAAGCTTTTTCTTTAGGATCTATTTGCAATTGATGACTTTTCTATCTTTAGGGAGGTCAACTAATTACCAAACTTGATGTCTTTTAATAGAATCAAGTTCATCATTCATGGCTTGAGTTTACTCAGCTGAGTCATGTGAGCTAATAGCTTCACTATAGCTTCGAGGTTCATCTATTGTATCCTCACTCATTGAAGAATAATTATCTTCATTCATAAATACATAAAATTCTTCTAAGGTTGTAGGTGGGGCTCTAGTTCTTTTAGGCCTGTCAGGTATACTTGATTCAATTGAGTCATTCTCATCAAATGTGGAGGGAGGTTGAGAGACAGGGTCTTTCAGACCCTTATCTTTATCAATTTCATGTAAATCAACAAGCTTATTTAAAATATTTTCATTATCTATATTTTCTAAGAAATGAGCATCACGACTCTCTACTAATTATCTAATATCATGGTTATATAATCTATAACCCCTTACAACTTTTTAAATAGCTTATAAAAGAACATTTTATAGTTTTATTTTGTAATTTATCTCTATTTTATGATGGTATAAGCACATTTGCTAAAGAACTCCAAACTTTCAAGATAGTAAGGTCAGGTTTCCTACCTATCCATAATTCATATGGGGTCCAGTCTATAGATTTAGTTGTGACACGATTAATAATATACATTACAGTGTTGAGAGCCTCACCCAAAAAATGAGGTGATAAATTTGAATGGCTCATCATAGACCTAACTATGTCCATTAGAGTTCTATTTCTCCTTTCAGCTACAACATTTTGTTGTGGTGTATATAGCATGGTTGTTTGGTGAATTATACCATGCTCTTTAAAAAATTCGGTAAATAAGGCGGAGCAATATTCACCTCCCATATTTGTTCGAAGAATTTTAACATGTTTACCTAATTGATTTTCTACCTCAGCTTTATATGCATCTGATTTTTTACTAATTAGGTATACATATCCATAAAATGAAAAATCATATATAAATGTTATGAAATATTTCATACCTCTATGTGTTTTTACATTTAATGGGCCACATACATCAAAATGAACAATACTAAGTAGTTCACTAGACCTTTTCCCTTTAGGGAAATGCTTCTTAGTTAATTTACCAGAAATACATAACTCACATGTTTTGAACACAATGTCTCCTACATTGGGGAGTAAGCCTCTTTTAACCATTTGATTCATTTTATCTTTATTGATATGTCCTAATATTAAGTGCCATAAATATGAATCATCTATACAAGTAAAAGCATCAAAAGAAGCATCAGAATAACCATAAAAAGATGAACTTTCATTAACATTCAGTCGCTACAAATTATCAACTTTAATACTATACACCAATGCTTTAGAATACTTCCCAATGGTGACCCGACTAGACCTGAACTTTATTTCATAACCCTTGTCATCTATCCTAGGGACAAAAATCAAATTGCCCATCATATTGGGTGCATACAATGTATCAGTCAATAAGAGATTTGTTCCTCTTGGTAGACTCATCTTGAAAGTACCGACACCTAGTACTTCGCAGTAGGTGTCATTTCCCATGTAAATCCGCTAGTTATCGGTTGCAATCTCCTTCAATTCTGTGAATCCATTCTTGGTCATCGAGACATGTCGAGTAGAGGCTGAGTCGACCCACCAATTTCTAAAGTCATCATGGTCAGCAACTATTGATTATAGGAGTACACAGATCAAGTCATTTCTTTTATTTCGATTATTTCGAACAAGGTTGTTATTCTGATTCCTATTTTTATTTTTCAGCTTAAAACAATTAAACTTGATGTGTTCAATTTCTTTACAATAAAAACAGGTTTTCTCAACTTTATTCTTTTGATTTTTAAAATTTCTCCCATTGCCCTTATACCTATTATTTTTCTTCTCTCAGCTTCAATACTGAGATGCATGAGAAGATTTAATATGGTTATCCCTTGTGTAAAATGGTTCAATGCAATTACAACAGACTCCCAAGATGGAGGGAGACTGTTAAGGACAATAAACACTTGCATGCGATCGGGGACTGGATTCCCAGCTGCAGCAAAGTCCTTTGCGAGCATTGTCATTTTATCGACATGCTTGGTCACTGTGTCTGATTCTTTCATTCTACAAGAATTGTATTTTTCTAACAACAATTGTATTTTTCTAACAACAATTGCACATGGGTCTTAGAAGTGGTCTCATATTTTTCAGATAGGGCACCCATCATATTTTGAGTTGTGGTGTGATATTCAAAGACTCTAATCAAATCATATTCCATAAAGCTTAACATAGTTGTCCGAGCTACTTTGTCATCTTCTAACCATTTTTCAAGTCACCTTCTGGCTTGATTATTGGTATTAAGCTCTAAGACAGGTGGTTCTTTTTCTAGGACATAATCTACCATATCTTGGAAAAAAATATACCCAATTTTTCTTTTCCACAGAAAAATTGGTTCCATTGAGTTTTTTAAGTTTGGATAATTCTGACATGACTAGCCTAGATGTTATTTTAAATATTTAGATAATACCTAAATTTTCAAAAAATTTAATTGTGTTTAAGAAAAGGTTGTCTGCTAGCTAAATCAATAGGTTTGCCGATTCTCAGTGAGCTGCAACCTTAAAGAAAAATTTTCTCGAATAATTTATATTCGCACAACTGTGATGCAACAAAAAAAATTAATAAAGTAAGGCAACAACTACTTTATATCAAATATTCCAGCAATAGCTCTATCTTTCTATCTAAATTACAGCAGTACTAAAAGTTCAAGAGGTCCCTGGTTTCTATTGCAAAAGCACTGATCTACTTGCTAGTTCAGATTTATTTATTTATTTATTTTATACACTGATTTTCAGCGGCAGTTATATTTTTGCCTTTCTCTCTCTAAAAAAACTTCAGCTACAGTACACGATTTCAAGATATCCTTGGATTCAATTGCAAAAGCACTATTGGACCTACTTGCTAACTAAGAAAATTTTCTTTAAAAGATGAGAGGGGCGCACAATTAAGAATACAAAAGAAGAAAACAAAAATCGCTTGCACCTTTGATAGAACACGTAAATGGAGAGACAAATAATAATAATAACAATAATAATGGGAAAAGTGTTTTAAAAAAGTTATAGTTGAATTGGTATGATCCTGGAATGAAAAAAGATGTTTACAGAGAGCAAAAGAGAATAGAATTTAAACAAAATAGGAGATCTGCCTAGGAGAGAGAACAACAAAAAAAGAAAAAACTTTATGCTTCAATTGAACAGTGTTGAAATTTAAGAGAATGGCATTTCAATGCAAAATAAATTGAAGAAAAAAAAACAAGCCATAGGTAACAATTTTTTTATATATATTTTTTAATGTTTTGTCAAATAAGATGGAACATGACAATAAATAAATAAAATACAAACTCACAGGAAACCAAATAATCGATTTCGATCCTGGGACATGTAGGTTATGGGCCCATCACGCTTCCGCTATTGTTCGCTCTAATGCCAATGTTGAATTGTTAGGGAAGAGATGGAATCTCTCCCAGGATTACTGGTAGCGTTGTGAGACTGAGGATCGTAGAGTGAAGGGTTTCCCATAACAATGAGAACTCTTTGTGTGTTACATCTCTATGGCCATGAAAGGCCTAGTTATAGAGAATGGAGGAGAGCCATTGTCCAACATTCGACTTTCTCTTTACAACTATGAGAAACGTGGCCCTGTAATCCTGGGATGTGGGTGGTTATTTTCTGTCCGTTAGATAACGATATTTTCTCTCTCTAAGAAGGGCCTTTATTTAGTGATAAACATATTATTTATGATAAAGATTAAAGAGAAAAAAATAGCAATTATGAGGCCCCATGGCCACCCATACGTACCAACAGTCTTAGGTCCTCATCCTCGAACTGCCCACACTGTGGTGTTCGACCGCATTATAGACTGTTCGAGGATGTGTCGTGTAAGACGACAATCTAGGCAGTCCAACGGTTGAGACCTCGGAATGCCTGTAATGTGTTGTAACACGACAATCTGAGTGGTTTGAGGATGAGAATCTCAATCTGGTCGCCAACTGTCTATAGCACATGGCTCAAACAATAAAAATAAATAAAATTAAAATTAAAACAAATAAAAAAATAAAACCAGTCCATAGATACCATCCCCGGACCAAGGGGTATTCTGGGAAAATTTAAAACTCTACGGAAAAACAATATTTCTTATATTTTTTTGGCCAAAATTGACTCATTATGTCCGTGCATAAACTGCTTCTTTCATTATTATTATTATTATTATTTATACTGTTCGTTTTACATTTTAGTAGAGGGACCATTTTATGAAGCCCATAATAAAGATGAATGCTTCATGTCGCAGGGATGCACACCTAATTGTGTCACCTGACACATAAAATACTTCCTCAGAATAACACACGCGGTAATAAGTAATAGGTTAGGGTTTTGGTGCATTTCGAGAAACAAAGATCTTCCTTCTGAAATCTATCTTAGGGATGGATTTTATATTCAAAATTCTGAAGGATAATCACCCTAATCACCATGAGGGGTCAATCTTGTAAATTTATTTTAGATCATTTATTTCAATTCTTAAAGATCGGGAAATCTCTATTATTTCTAGAACTTCAAATTCACGGTTTTGAAGAAAAAAAGTAACTTGCAATGTGTTTTGATGCTTGAAACTCGTCTTTTCTAGGGAGGTAAAAAACAAGCGGTTTGGCCTGATGCAAATTCCAATGACCAATTATGGAGAGAGGTTAACAATACTAACCAATGTTATTAGATTCGTTTGTAGAGTCTTTTTTGGTTTGGTGAGAAAAATAAAGTAATTCGGTATTTCAGTCAATTCGAGGAAAGACTTCTTATTTTTTAAAAAATTTAATATTATTAAATTAAATATTTATATATAAAATATACACAAATAATAGAGTTTTTTTTATATATAGTTATTTCTTTGCTGGCCGAAGTAGACTCGAAGCAGACTCGAATCTGATCGAAGCAGCTCGAAGTGGCCCGAATCTGACCGAAGCGACAACACCAAGCTTCACTTTTGTCTATGCCTCAAATCCGAAGGCTTCGGCCGAAGCGAAGCGAATTCGATAACATTGAGACTAGCCCTCACGTGGACAGGGATGTATTGCTTAATGCCTCAATTACCAAAGCCCGCTAAGCATTAGGGGTGGGAATGGATCTGCTCATGTCCATGTTGGAGTCGATCTGGCCCTAACCCCACTACGTCTAAGTTTGATTCGGAGCAAACCCATACTTGGTTCGGGGTACGGGTTGGGTCCAAGTCAATTGGATATAGACCTGACCCACCCGAGTCTATAAATATGAAAATTTATTTTATACAATATAATTAGTATTATTGATATGTAATTCATACTAATATATTTGAGTTGGTCGGTCAAGGTTGACCCAGACCCAAATTGGACCCTATTAATCAAGCCATACTTACTTTTTCATGTCTCTCTCTCATTCACACACACTCACGTCTCTAACTCTCAATAATGAAAAAAATAGTTGAAGGGAAGAGAGAAACCTTCTCCTTAAGAGTCCCTTTGAGCTTCTAGCTATAAGATATTATATAATACTACATTATATTGAAAACTGTCATATAATGTATAAAAAATATGACGAAATAATAGTAAATTGTGTAATATTTTATTATAATAAAATAAATAGTACATTAAAAATATTCGGATTGGGTCGAGTCAGGTCAACTGAAGCCCAAACCGGACCAGACTTGGTGTCAAGCCCCTATTTTTGGACCTAGACCAAACCCATTGGGGTCAAAAAATTGGACCCTGACCTGCACCCAAGTCCGGTTGACCCGTACCCACCAGTACTAAGCGTGTTTTTCAAGCCACAAGGAGAGACGATTTGAACGGGATCTCCTAGTGCTAAAGACTCCTCTCGCAGGCCACACATTTCAACAAGCACTCATCCTCACACATAACCCGATCCTAAGGTTGCACCTTTTCTTTTTTCTTTTACCGAAGTTAGGATGCGCCTCAAAAAACATTTTATGCTAAAAAATCCTCAAATCGACCATATTGATCTCCATAAGTATGCACATGAGAAAAAATGGATTTCGGTCCATCTTATTATGCATTTTTTTTATTATGCATTTTCTTGACCGTTCGTAGATATGCTTGATTTATACTATTTTTTAGGGTATGCCGTACTTCGAAGGTGTTCATAGATATGTTTGATTTATACCGAGCCGGTTCCACGAAAAAATCGGGAATCGCGAGTCCTACCGAAAATTTTTGGGTTCACACTTGGCCGTCTCACGAGAGCGACACGTGGCACCTACAAACCCTCCACGCGTGGCAATTCACCTCGCTTGTATGCCCCCCCTTGCGTGGCAATTCACCTCGCTTGTATTCCCCCCTCGCTTTTCTACACACGTGACTGTATGACTAATACACAGCACTTTATATAGAACAAAGGTTCTCTCATCCTTCGATGTGGGATAATTCCCTCAAAAAGCCATTCAAGCAAGATGATTCAATATATATTATATTATAGTTGCTAATGAAACACATCAAGTGATGTGGTGGTGTTGCTTGACAACCTTGAATTTTCGGGTGGGTGTCTTGAGTTCAAACCCTGCTCGTCATTGTTTAATACAACATTTTTTAAGATAAAGATAAAAAT
>NW_006499728.1:5335269-5346038 GCF_000471905.2 Amborella trichopoda | reverse complement strand
TACAAGGTAATATAACAAGTATTTCTTACAAAAAAATAAAACAAAAGGCAATAAAAAAATAAAATGTACTTTGGCAGCATCATTTTTTTTTTTCTTAAGTAAAAAAAAAAAAAAGTAATACAACAAGCAAAAAAATGTAGTACAACGTCTTCTTTTTTTGTCAAAAAAAAAGAAAAAGATAATCAACAAGTATCATATTTTTCTTGTAAAAAAAAATAAAAGATAACACAATAAGTATTTCTTGTCAAAAAAATAAAAGGTATTTATTAATAAAACCTAGGAATAAATGGTCTAATTATATTTTTTATTTTTATAACTTGAAGGTCTTTAACATAAATTTCGTAATATTAATTTAAAGATAGGATTCATACAATGAGGCCATTTGAAATCTCTCTTTTTGCTAATAATCTTTTCTACGAATTTATTCTAGAAACCTAAAAAATTAAAGAAAATTGGTACGCATTCTAATAATTTCTACATTGAAACCAAATCTTTTATTTTATTTATTAATTTTTGTATTATAAATCATGTAGTGTACTATTTTTCTAACAGTTGTCCATAATACATTTTAAATTAGATGATATTATAAAATATTTTGGATTTGTTATTATTTATATAATAACATAATTATAAAATATTGTTGGTATATAATATTATAGTTAGTTAGGTTGCAATAATTTGGGTTTTTTTAGCGGATTAGGGTTTTTCGCCAATTCGAGATTTTAGTGGCCAATTTTTCATCGATTTAGTCAACTCTTTATTGTAGTCCATATATGATTATATAATTAATCCATGATAATTCTATGATTTCTTTTGTGTGATGTAAATTTAATGGTCAACATAAATTCATACAGGGAAAAAACATCTCAATATTCATAAATTTATGAAAACAATGAAAGTTAATAATGTAGTATCCTCATTTCTTATTGGATTCTTAAAAAAGAACATTTATAATGAATTTTAATAATTTTTTTGAATTTTTTTAAGGCTTAATCCGAGCGATTCGGCCCGATTCCCGATCTGGATCGCCGATTCACCAATCCGAATCAGTTTTTTGGATGCCCGATCCGGGTCACCGATCCGTTTTTTAAACCACTGATTTATACTATTCTTGACCGTCAATTTCAGTACCTAAACAACATCTTTCAATACTATTTGAATGTGTGTCTTACTTTGATTATTTAGGGCCTCATCTTTAAATGTACTACACCTTTTTATGAAATCCAAATAATTTTTTTACTTATGTAAAAGTATAGTTTCCATTTACTCTCTCACGTAGAACGTAATCTAGAAGTATTTTTAGGAACTCCAAATTTGGGGATATAACATCGACGAAAATCAATAATTTCTTTTTCCAAATTATACTCTTTATATAATTGAAAAAATAATGTTTGAAAATTCAATAGGAATCGTCTAATTTTTGGAGGTTGAGATCAAAGTGTTGAAGAACTTAAATTTCAAATTTTTTCTTTCCAAAATAATGATCGAATGACTCTCATGAGGTTCTCAAATTTTAGAATGAAAAACTCCTCCCAAATAGGTCTTTTGCCCCAGGGATTAGGTGTACAATATTGCTTCTACATGAGAATAATATGCACGCTGTAAAAGCCAAAATAGGAAATTTGCAACCTTTAGGATATGGGTGTGGTTTTTATACCGTTGCGACGTTAAATATCCGATTAAGGCCCTCCTCCAAATTATATTATGACATATAATTTTGGTGTAATTATAAAATTTTAAAACTCCAAAAATGGTTAAAACCATTTAAACTCTAAAAATGGTTAAAATTGTACTAAAAAATGGTTAAAATCTCTATAAAGATACGAAAATCTTGATAATGTATGGTCTAGATAATGTATTGTAAGATTCACTATTTTTGGGACTCAAACTTTTTTTTTTTTTCATATTCATATATCTCTATGTCAAGATGATCAATTAGAAGGTTTTTTAACATTAAAATAATATTTTTCAATAGATTTTTGATGTGCATCTTTAATTTTACATTTCAATGTTGCAATCTTATATAAATTTTTTCCTTAGAATATTAATGTTTTGTCGCATCTTAGGCAATTCACAATAAAAAAAACTAACTTTTTAACTGGAAGGTAAACTTTCTATCTATAATATTTTTCATATTTGTTTTTGTTTTGGCTAATTTCCTGTCTACAATAGCAAAGGCTCCTTTTTCATGTTCCTTACGCCAAACTAACATTGATATATTTGCTAGGGTTGTCAATGGCTTGCCTCAGGCCGGGCCAGGGCTTACCCAAACTCGAATCGAAACTGTGTAATATAGGCTCGGTCCCGAGAATCTAATTTGGTGCAGATTGAGGCCTGAGCCTGGCCTAGCCTAAAAACATTTGAGTTGGGCCCCTGCGCTCCATGTGAACCTGCCCAAAAATATTTTGGGCATATTAGGCCCACCCCAAGCCCAATACATGGGTCTCATCATGCGGCCCAAAAGTTGGCTGGCCCCGTTGGCAGCCCTAGTATTTACAAGCTTTTTCTCCTCTTAGGGGTTGGGAAGAAAGAAACCCCAAGCAATTCTTTTAAGGCAAAATATCTCTTTATCTTTTATTTTTGACTTCTATATCTCTTAAGACTCAATGATTGAAAATATTATTTATAAGTAAAAGTTCTTCATCTTTTTTATCTTACAACCCCCTGGACCACTTTGATCATGAATTTTTTATCCAAAAAAACACTAAAATGACACCCTCTCCAATTTTTTTTCTTTTCCGTTAACGTTCTCTCTTAAATCACCGTCTCTCTCTCACAACTCCATCTCTCTCTCTAAAAATTATTTCCCCTCTCTACATTGACTCTCTTTGCAAAAGCATATCGAAGTATGAGACTGGTCGTACCGGTTTGCCATAAGTCGTGAATCGTCGTCTCTCTCACACAACTCCCATCTCTTTTTCTAAAACCCAAAGTTGTAGAGAAGTTCCACTCTCTACATCTTCTCTCTCTCCTCTCTCACCATCTCAAAATTATTTCCTCTCTCTACATCGACTTTCCTTGCAAAGACATCAAAGTATGACATTGGCCGTACCGGTTTTGCATAACTCGTCATTTGACGAGAGGGGAATTTTTAGACAGAGAGGGACGATGTAGAGAGGGGAACTTCTCTATAACTTTGGGTTTTAGAGAGAGATGGTGATTTGAGAGAAAACATTAACGGAAAATAAAAAATAGAGGGTGTCATTTTAATGTTTCTTCAGGTCAAAATTCATGGTCAAAGGGATCTAGGGGTTGAAAGATAGAACAAATGGAAACCTTTTGCTAACAAGTAATATTTCTAATTCTTGGGTTTCATAAAAGTAAAAAATAGGGGACAAAGAGATATTTTCCAATCTTTTAAAAGAAGAACCCTAGTGTTATGTATTAAAATTCATGATTTTTATTATATAAAAATAAAAAATAAAGAGATATTTTCCCATCTTTTAAAAAAAGAACCCCTTGTGTTATGCATTAAAATTCATTATTTTTATTATATCTTTTACAATATCTAAACCATACGACATTCATTAACGATGAAAAGCATGTCTCGGTCCATGTGCCCATATGATATACGTGAAACTAATACAAAAGCATGTCTTTTTCCCAATTGAGAATTCATCATTGTACAAAATGCTAGACAATAGGGGTTTACAGGTAATTTAAAAATAAAATAAAATGGTAGGTCTTTTATCGATTTGTTCTGGAAGTTGGATGCTCACCTAAAGTATACTGTCCAGTGAGCATCAAGTTTTGAATAGGGGTGGCAATGGACCCGGACGTGGACCGGGGTTGACATGTAGACCTGACCGGGTCAGGGTATGGGGCCAAAAATTGGATCCGGTGGGTCAACTCCGGATTTAAATCTTGGACTGAATACTATTTGGGGCCAGGTCCGAGTTCGATCGGGTCTGGGTTTAGGCCACACATTGTATTTTTGGTCCCAATTTATGAAATATGTTTAAATATATTTAACTATGTAGATATTTAGATTTTTTAGGTGGCTCTGGGTTCGGGTCCCAAATGAGATTTTTGGGTTCAAATCTAGGTCCTATGACTTCAGATCCAATCGGGTATGGGTCTGGGTCCAGCCGGCCAGTTGCCACCCCTACAAGTTCACAAGAGCCTCTACCCTTTCTCATTGTGAGTGTTGAGGTGTGCATTAAGTTTAATTCATCCTCCTCTCATTATCAGATGAGGCTTCATTGTTATCATCAGCACAATGCTTGGAGATTGGCCTGGTAGATTAGGGTTTGTACAGATCACATAACTCGATTAATACCAATATACTTCTCGGGGCTAGGATAGAAAAAAGAAACACTTGAATTGAAAGGGATTTTCGACACACACAAAAAAAAAACAAAAAGGAGAGAGAGAGAAGTTAGAGGGGTTTTTGAGATAGGTCAGTTGTGATGCAAACAAAAATTTGGAGGGTTTTACTTATGTTCGTAAAAAGGTTGAGTACAAGTCGCGTCAACCTGGCCTAGACCCGACCCGACTGAGTCTAACTTAGTCCTTTAACCTGATTGAAACCCCTAGCTTTAGTAAATTATGCATGCGTGAGTTCATATATCAGGTTAAGGCATTGACTCCCTCTTGGCTTTTACTTGATCAATTGACAGTTTCGAACCCAATCCGTGGGCTTGGGCAATTGTCCATGGAAAGCATTACTTTGATACAATGTTTTTAATAACGCAACCGGTGCCAAGTCATGCACCTTACAATCTGAGTTCCACTCGGAGAAGTCCTTAGTCGGACCAGGAATTATATATATATATATATATAACAATGATACATTGCAACGGTTGTATTATAGTATAATGCAACGACACTTCTAGAAAACCATGTTTGTGGTATTTGTATGACTCCAAATTTTGCACACATATTTTCTTCATCTCAATAATCAATTACCTAAAAAAAAAAGTTCAATTTGAACTCTAGATATGGTCAAAATAAGTTCTCTCCAAAAATGAATCTAGACCATTCATTTTGTGAATTTCAAGATCTTAGCCTTTATAAACTCAAAATCATTTTTTTATTTTTTAACATTGTTCATCTAATGATAATAAAGTCATCCAAAAAAATTTGAAATGAAAAATTCCTTCTAAGGCCTAGATCTAAACATCTCACCAAAATGAACGGCCTATGGTAATTGGGATAAAAAAATACTTTCTAGGTTGTGTTTTCAATTTTTTATTTTTTTGTGATTGTTCATTAGAATGAAAAGAGCATATATTTCAAATTTTGGATCAAACAAATGGCTAGATGGTTTTTTAAAGTTGTTGCATCATATTACTATATAACGGTTGCATGAAATCATTACCCATATATATATATAAGAGATTCATGAGATTCTAGATATTTTCAGCGCCAGTTTCCCAATATAGTTCGACTCGACAAGTCTTAGGTCAGACAGGCAAATTTTGAAACATTGCTTTTATGTATAAGTAGTCTAAGAAGAGTAAGGACCTTAAATTTTCCCTTAACCAGTCTCAACCCTGGATAAAAGGGGTGGGTTGTGTTAAGTAGGCAGCTAATGTAAAAACTTTACAAAACCTTCTTATTAATCTAAAATATAAGCCTCACTGAAGGTACTGTCCCTAGAGCAGAATGACAGACTAGGATTCGTGTAGCCGACCCCAATTAGTTAAAAAAAAGCTTTAATAATGATGAATGATGATGGTACTTTGATGTATAGGGTCTTTAGTAACAATTTGCATGCTTAGGAGGGGAACATGTTACGCAAGAGCATCCATTCCTTGATATCATTCACATGGTGCGTATTAGCGTACAACTACAATTGGAATGCAACAAAGATTGTGTTTGCTTTGAAAGGGGGGAGCTTGACCAGAGCATGTCCTTGGCTAGACAAATGTGCATGGTCAAAAAGTGCTTGTGCTAGGAATGGGGCTCAAGGATAAGTACTAAGGTGGCGAGGTGCCATAATGTGAAATTTTGAGTTCCATTTCTACCGCAGGTTTATAACCTTTTTCCCACTATTTACCCAAAAAAAGAAAGAAGAATGAAGCGCTATTGTTTGTTCATTTTAATGGTGGTGTGTGCACATTAACCAAAGAGCATGAGTTTAAGAAGGCATGCCTCTGCTTTAGTAGTGAAAAAACAAGAAGAAATCCCACTCTTAGTTCTACTTTCCTGACCATTCTCGTTTTTATTCATGTTCTCCTTTTGAATGCAGGTTGTTCAGGATAATTCTAGATTGCAAGATGAAGCCCTACTGGGACTCCAAAAATAATTAGTCATTTGATATTTCACAATATAGTGGGCTTTCTAGTGTCATAATGAGATTGTGAGACCTCAGACGAACGAAAAGCTCGATGCATTTGGTGGCAATTTAGTAGTTTTACTTGGTTTTATTCCTTATGGTCAGAGAGGTGGTTTTTAAATATTTGATTGCTCGTTGTGGCCGCGACATTAAATTGATATGAAGAGAAGATAACCTTTTTCCATTTTTTTTGACATTTCAAAAGATTATCTGTAAAGTTTAGCCCATTCAAAGACATAGGGGTTCACAACATAAGCAAAGACACCCCCCTTCTCTCTCACAATTGAGGTAAAGGCCATGGCAAATTAGTTATCAATGAGACTTCTCAATGAAGAGAAGTAAGTCATTGAAGAAATTTTAGTCCCAATGTCTTTGTTTTTGCCATGGTTTTTCACTGAAATAACAACACTGGAGACAGGACTCAGTGCCTGTGTTGATTGGTTACTGTGATTAATGTTGAAATTGGCAAAAAAAGTTAGAAAGAAAGGGAACTAATTATAATTCTGTGTTGCAATATATATGTTTTGCTTTTATTATTGGAGACAGGACTCAGTGCCTGTGTTGATTGGTTACTGTGATTAATGTTGAAATTGGCAAAAAAAGTTAGAAAGAAAGGGAACTAATTATAATTCTGTGTTGCAATATATATGTTTTGCTTTTATTATTAGGCAGGCTTGCAAAACTCCATGCAGCACCATTCCTAGGTTCACATCATAGTTGAGGCATAATTTTAATTAGCAAATCGCACATATGTTGCGCAATGCCTCAGCTTAGGAATCAGATCATAAAATCCTCTGAAAGATTTCATATAGATAACCAATAACCGTTTTAAAAATAGAACTCCAAGTATGTTCTATCAAATTCTAGTAGAAAGTAAAAAAGGATGCAAAAAAAGGATGTAAAGCTGACAACGAAATTCGAGTATTGAATCCATCCACTTAAAATTTGAAGCAATATCCAATTTAAGTTTTGCTTGTTGCAATAATCTTTTGATTTTAGCCCTTTATAGCTTATACTAAATGTCTCTGTTTATTTTAAAATTTTATTAAATTCAAAGAACCTTTTTATGTGATAATTTCTGTTAAAAAATATTTCTCACTAATATGTGGTGTTCATCATTTAAACATCTCCTTTTATCTCTGAATTTTAGTTTTATGGTCTTTTTTTGTTTTTTCAAAAGTTCAACCATAGGATCTTACTTTTTGTTTGAATGATCTTAATGAAAGTCTGAAACGTCATAACATAAGAGAAATTTCTCATTAAAACAATTGGTTGGTCTCTGTAATGTAAATTTTAATGTGAACAAGAAATAAATAATTGCTGATTTGAAGTATACTAGGGTATTAAGGCTTCTAGGTTGGGTAGTACAGGTTTTCATTTATCCAACAAAACAGACCAGGAGTCTATTGGTGGCTGAGAGATGCTATCTACAAAAGGAACTTGACTTGAAACCAAATAAATCAATTTCAGAAGCCAACAATATTGGCTGTTTTCAATGACACTTGCTCACCTAATCTGTTTGTGTATGCCGTTGAAGATTGATATTTAGGGCTTGTTGGATGTATTCATTATTGCTGATAATTCACTATTGTTATATAAGTTAGGGACCCGCGATCCAGCTGAACCGTGGATGTCCATCTTTAAGATGGTAATTGCGAAAACTGCAATGGACCAAAAAAATCAAATTAACAGTGCAAAAAAAATCTCAAAAAAAAGAAATTCTAATTTTAAAATTTTGTTTTTTCTTTTCGTATCCATGATTTCCTTGCCTTAGATCATGAATCCTTAATAATTTTGGAGAAACAAAATCCATATTCAAGATGGATTTTAAAGAGGGAAGGCACATATACAAATGTGCCAGTTGACTCATAGAATCCCTACCCTTTACTATTTCAATAAAATTGATCATGATGATAATGAATTATTCGTTGTTTGCCAGCATGTCTTATAAAAGTACTTGAGATAAAACTTATAGACAATTTTACATATAAGTTTATCTTTTTGAAAAGTTTTTATTTTTATTCAAAGTAATTTATTGAAAATCACATGTTTTTAAACAAAAATAACTAAAAACACCTTAAAATCACTCAAAAAGTCAAATAATTATACACAAATATATAATAGAATGTATGCACCAGATAGATAGTCAATCAAATAATCTCATGCAGAGTATATGAATTTTAGAAAAGATGGTCTACCCTTGATAAGATTAATTGCCCTTATTGTTGAGGTATCACTTAATTTCACTCCCCATCCCATGTCTATCAAATGAAACCATGAGAAATACTAAGACAAAGAGGGAGAGTTCATCATGGAAATGAATCCTTGAGAACCACTGAGGCAAAGGCAGCTGAGCACTGAAGAAGAGAAATGTTTACTATGCTTATTTCATTCAATTTTTAAGGCATGAAAACAAGCTCTTGCCATTTTCTCAAGCTACCACCTTATAGTACATACCAACCATGAAGATACATTATACAAAATGGATGTAGATTTTATGTGCCTTCCGGCCCAAGCTATAGCATAGACCTGATATCTCTGGTTTACCAATCTGGACAGTCCACATTCGTCGAAAGAGATTGGGATATCTGAACCATCCCACACCGAAAGATAAGTTTAAAAAGTATATCATCTACGGTTAGGAACATTGAATTACCAAATGATGAAAATGCCCCTGGTTTCATATTGCCTGACTGATATTTTGATTATTTTGTAGTTGATTTTTCTCTAAATTGAATAATGGAAAATATCAGAAATATACGTTAATTTTTATCTAATTCGAAAAAAAAAATCATCGATTTTCATAAATCTCTTCCATACCCTGCTTCTTTAATTTTGGTATTTTTTTACCAAAATAACCTTCACAGTAGTCGTATTACCGTAATAACTACCTCATTATAATACTTTAAGTATCGCAATGATCGTATTATAGTATTTTAAGTACTGTAATGACTAGGCTAAGTATTACGATACTTTAAAGACCGTAATGCTCCTTGGGTCTCTTTCTCCCCCATTTGCCACATTTGAGCATTACAGTCTTCAAAGTACCATAATGTTTAGCCTATCTGAGCGTTACAGTCTTTAAAGTACTGTAATGTTTAGCCTAGTCATTATGATACTTTAAATACTGTAATGACCACGCTAAACATTATGGTACTTTATTCGTATTACCGTAATGACTACCGCATTACGGTACTTTAAGTATCGTAATGACCGTATTACGGTACTTTAAGTACTGTAATGACTAGGCTAAGTATTACGATATTTTAAAGACCGTAATGCTCATTGGGTCTCTTTCTCTCCCATTTGTCACATCTGAGCATTATAGTCTTTAAAGGATCATAATGTTTAGTCTATCTGAGTGTTACAGTCTTTAAAGTACCGTAATGTTTAGCCTAGTCATTAGGGTACTTTAAGTACTTTAATGACCAAGGTAAGCATTACGGTACTTTATTCGTATTACCATAATGACTACCGCATTATGGTACTGTAAGTATCGTAATGATCGTATTACAGTACTTTAAGTAATGTAATAACTAGACTAAATATTACGATATTTTAAAGACCGTAATGCTCATTAGGTCTCTTTTTCCCTCATTTACCGAGCATTACAGTTTTTAAAATACCATAATGTTTAGCCTATCTAAGCGTTACAGTCTTTAAAGTACGGTAATGTTTAGCCTAATCATTACGGTACTTAAAGTACCATAATGTTTAGCCTTATCATTTTGATACTTAAGGTACTGCAATGTTTAGCCTGGTCATTACGATATTTAAAGTACTATAATGCGGTAGTCATTATGGTAATATGATTATTGTAAGTACTATTTTGATAAACAAAATGTTAAAATCGAAAAAAAAAGTTATGGACGAGATATATGAAAATTGAAGGTTTTTTTTTCTAATTAGATAAAAATTAAAACATATTTTTTATAGTTTCCCTTATGAATAAATGAGACACTTGAATAAGTCAAATTATTAAATAAATAAATAAATAAAAGTTACTAGACAAGCAAGAAGGCGCGCCCTCCTCTTTCTACACTCTCTCTCAATCATTCAGGTACGAGGTTTTCGCTCGCATCGAGGGGAAGAGAGAGAGAGAGGATGTTGAAGTTCTTGTCAAAGGTGAAGATCGAGTTCAATGCACTGAACACGGGCCGAACGGCGGCGTGCTTCGAGTTCTTGGCTCTGTGCAATGCGCGCAGGGCTCGGGAGTCGAACCCAGGGTGCCAAATCGCTGTGAAGCGGCGCACCGACGACTTCTACCCTCAGATCACTGTGACATTCGTTAATGGCACTGAAGAGGTCATCGATGCCGCTTCCACTCCTGCCCAGGACATTCGAGAGAAGATACTGGCCAAGGGAAGGATGTTAGAGACTTAGCAGATGTTCCGAGAGGCCGGCGAGCCGTGGCCAGTCATGATCCCTGAGGCTGAGCTCAAGGAACCTGTTGTCATGGATACAAGGTTAGGATTCTCTCTCTCTCTCT
>NW_006499728.1:5315027-5326041 GCF_000471905.2 Amborella trichopoda | reverse complement strand
ATTATAGGTTATGGCTGCTCGTACCTTCATCTTGGAGATCCTAAAAACTGAAAGGTTTGATGAGGCCAATTATTCCTATTGGAAAAGAAAGATTGGGTATGTCCTTTATAAGGAACACTTGTATGAGATGCTCTATGAGTGTCATCCCGATCGTCCAAGTGCCGACTAATCTCAAGCAATCAAATATGAGTATGCTACGTGGAAATACAAAAGCTTGAGATATGAGCACATCTTTTTGTGCATTATAACCGACTCGTATGCTTCTGAGTATGGGTCAATTTTTGCCGCAAGTGGAATCTATGATAGGCTTCAGAGAGAGAATGCAAATCTCTCTCTCATGAAACAAGGCATTGCTATGAAAAAGTACAATGAGTTAAAAATGGCAGAGGGAACTAAATTCTCGAATCATGTGCACACATTTCATTCATTAGTCCAAGAGATGAAAGACACTGGCATGAAACCCATGCAAGTGATTAATCTCATGAATTCACTTTCTAACTTATGAGAAATGTCTGTGTCTTCTCATTTCGCACAACGAAAGGCCTCAAGGGTGGAGGAGTTTATCACGACAATCAAAGGTGGAGAAAAAAGGAGGAACTCAAAGCATGCACCGACATCGACTCCAAAAGAGGCCATACACATGGTAAAATCTCAACCCTCTTTTAAACCAAAAAAAGGAAATGGAATGAACAATTTTAAAAAGAGAAGGGATGACAAAAGGAGAGATTTTAGAAATAGAGGAGGAAAGAGAGAGACTAAGACTTGCTTTATTTGCTAGAATGTGAGCCACATAGCCAAGTATTGTCGGTCCAACAAACTTGGTGGGACCAACAAGGAATTTGCTTGTGTGGTATTTGAAAAGTCGCTAGCCAAACCCAAAGGAGCTTCTTGGTGTCTTGATTCAGGAGCTACAGCTCATATCACTGACACCAAAGATGACGTCTGCTCTTTATCTCCCATCGGGCCGGGTGAGCAACACATCTATATGAGAGGGAACCAAAAGACCGACGTACTTGGAGTTAGGGATTTTGAGCTTCAATTAAAGAGTAGGAGCATCTCGATCCTAAAGCATGCACTTTATGCCCACTCAATGAAGAAGTGCTTGGTTTATGTTCCCAATATGGCTCTAGCAAGTTTTATGACTACTTTTGTTGGAGAGAAGGTGGTAGTCAAGAAGGGCGATAATGTTGTTATGATTGGACGTCTTGTGGATGGTTTATTTATTATTGAAATGAAATAGAACATTGCTTATGTCTCATCTCCTGATGGTTGGATGACACCCTATGGCATAGGACACATTGATTACAAAAGAATGGAAAGATTGCAAAAAGATGGTGTTCTTCAAAATTATAAGGGTGATTTATCGAAAGTGTGTGAGCCTTGTGTGAAAAGAAAACTAACAAGGAAAATCCCACCAGGAAAAAAAGAGCTACTAACATTTTAGAAATCATTCATAGTAACATATGTGATCCTATGAATGTGGTACCAAAAGCCACAAAAGATGTTTCATCACTTTTATAGATAATCACTTGCGATATGACCATGTGTATCTAATATACACAAAATTGAAAGTCTTAAAAAAATTTAAAGAATATAAATCCAAGGTAGAAAATCAAACTAACTTGAAAATCAAAATCTTTAGAACCGATAGAGGGGGGAATATTTATCCGAATTTTTCAAAGACCTGTGTCGAAACTAGAATTATCCATCAATACACGATGCTTTATACTCCCGAATAAAACGGTGTAGTCGAGAGATGGAATACGACCTTGGTTGAAATGGTAAGGAGTATGATGGGGCACGCTATGTTCTTCCTAGATTTTTTGGGAGAAACTGTGTTGAAGGTATGTTATATCCTTAATCGGACTCATCAAAAGCCGCCTCACTTACACTTCACAAAATATTTACATGTTGTACTCCCGCCCTTGATCATCTAAATGTTTGGGGTTGCTCAGCCCATATCCTAATCTCATACAAAAATAGGACCAAACTTCAACCTAAAACTTCAAAAACCATTTTCATTTGCTACCAAGATCATGGTAAGGGGTATCGAATATGCAATGTTGAAACCGGGGCGGTTATCAAGAGTTGTGATGCTTACTTCTTCGAGGAGGAATTCTTTGAAGCAAGATTGAGCCACAAACAAACCGACTTCGTTGAAGAGGCAAGAAACAAGGATGTGCTTCGAGAACCTGAACCTAAAACTTCAAATAGACTTGAGATTAAACACGAACCCTCAAATCAAAATAAACCCGAACTCGAATTAAAACGAAGCAGCCGAATCAGTATAGCACTTCTATACCTGGAACATTTTGTTTACTTGGGGGAACACTATGATAAGGTTGGGGAAGATCCAAATTCTGAACTTAAAACTTACCATGAAGCCTTGTCTTGTCCTGAAAAGGGGTATTTGGTAGAAACCATGACGGTCGAATATGCTTCCATTAACCAAAACTATGTTTGGGAATTAATGTCACTGCCTCGAAAATGTAAGGCTATAAAATGTAAGTGGATTTTCAAGAAGAAGTTAAACTCGGAAGGAAAAATAACAAAATACAAAGCTATGCTAGTTGTGAATGGATAGACTGTGATGAGACCTTTTACCCAGTTGCCAAATTTTAATCTATCTAAATCCTAATAGCCACAGCAGCCCATTTTGATATTGAAGTTTATCATATGGATGTCAAAACAGTTTTTCTAAATGGAGATTTAAAAGAAGAAATCTACTTGAGTCAACCTAAGGGATTTGAGAAAAAAATAAAGGGAAACTTAATGTGTAAGCGTAACAAATCCCTCTATGGCTTAAAATAAACATCGCGTCAGTGCTATATAAAATTTGAAGAGACACAAACCCTTGCGGGGTTCTCTACAAATAACAAGAACCATTGTATCTATCAAAGGATCAGTAGGAGTGATGTGGTTTGTATTTTCTTATATGTAGATGATATGTTAATTGTTAGTAGCTCGATTACCCTAATAGTAGAAATGAAAACTTTCCTTGCACAACATTTCGATATGAAGGATCTTGGAGAAGCTTCATACGTGTTGTGCATCAAGATAATAAAAATAGAAAAAAGAGAACTATCCAACTTTCCCAAGCAACCTATTGCAAGAGGACATTGAAAAAGTTTGATATGGATAAGTGTAAGCCCATGTCTACCCCGATAGATAAAAAGATGAAGCTCAGTAATAAAATGTGTCTTACTGAATATATGGATATAAGATCCATAGGGAGAGTGTCTTATAGGAGTACAATTGGGTCTCTTATGTATGTCATGATGGGAACAAGGACTGACTTGTCTTTCGTCATGAGCATGGTTGGCGGTTAAGAAAATCCTCAATGCAATCCTGAAGATGAGCACTGGAGGGCGGTTAAGAAAATCCTCATATATTTGAAAGGGACTATAAACTATGAGCTTACATACAAAGGAGGAACTGAAATAACAATTGAGGGATATTCAGATGCATGCTAACTTGCGGATCCAAATGATGCGAAGTCCACATCTGGATATGTATTTATGCTTGGAAGGGGTATGGTTTCTTGAAAGTCAAAGAAATAGGATATGGTGGCTTTATCCACCATGAAAGCAAAATACGTGGCATGTTGTTTAGTGGCCAAGGAGGCCGTATGGATTACTAAATTTTTTAATCAACTCAACTTTTTTTCCTGTGCATTGTGAGGCAGTAAGGATTTTCTACGATAACACGACAGCGATTTGCGTTTCAAATGAGTCACATTTTAGTAAGAACTCCAAACACATAAAACCATATTTCTATCACGTAAAGAATGAGGTGAGAATGAGATTAGCTATATATTCACAGATCTGATGATTGCAGATCATCTGACAAAGGGGGTTGCCCCTAATGTTTTTGTAAAACATGTGAAAGAGATGGGGATGAGAGAATGTGAGGAAGAGAGAATGTCACATGCCAAGTGGGAGATGTTAGGTGAGTGTGGCCATTAAATGCCTTATGAATGCTTGTAATAAAACATTTTAATATAATTGAACGTGAGCTTTGTGGGAGTGTGGTCCCCCATGTACTATACTAAGAAAATAACATTTGCTGATACCGAACTGAGTTTTACGAACTACCCCAATCGGTTGGAAAACGTATATTAGCTGAGCATAGAAAACTATCCGATAAGGGTTCTAATAGGTCATCCATTGATGAGGTTGGGGTATTCCTGGATGAGTAAGCCGATGGATTGTGTGACCCTCGTATGTGATGGTAGCTTTTAGAGATGGGGGTCAAAGCCTCATCTATGTACCATTATACGTCATACATATATGATAGTCATTTCGGGAAGCGAACCACCTTTCAGGGTGAAGTTTATGTATGTGCGATAAATACCCATTTACGCCATAAGAGTTATAGTTGCGTCAGGTCTATGTGACATTGGTACGTCTCTAGGAGAGAACCTAAAATCCATAAACTGATATTACGATCCCTTGGGTTATCAGCCAGACTTTGGTGACCGACTAATGAACCCCTGCATAGACTGTGGGTCATGGGAAATACTAGGTCGGTTTGATAAAACAAGTATGGACCATAGTTCGTAATTGAAGGTGGAGTGCCCCAGTATTTCTTTATTTAATTCCTAAACCATATGGATCATTTTCTCATCTAATGAATTTAATTATGTTTGTTTTATGATATATGATTTTTAGAATTATTATTTGAATTATTTCTAGGTCTCTAGATATTTTATTTATCAAATTTGGATTTACAAAAACAGAGATATTGATTTTACATTGATTTAAATATTCAAGTAAATTCTAAAAAAAAATTATTGATTTTAAAACTATTTAAAATTGTATGGGGGCCCATTGTGCACATGGGCCCACCATGGCCTAGATGGTGGGGCCCATGAGATCCCCTGATGGGTGGCACGCCCCCACCCATTTAAGGCTTTCCATTTTGATGTGTTAAATGGTTTTAGCTTTAAGCCCAAGTTGTTATGTGATTCAGAAAGCTATAGCCTTGAGGAAGCTTTAAATGGATTTTTAGAAAGCATAAGATGTGCATAGTTTTTGTTAAGCACAATATTATGAATGAAATTATCTTATTTATTTTTATTAATGAAAAAATGGTTTAAGAAATGGGGATAAAGGTTTTAGCACCTTCTATGATGTTGATGACCCATTTATGGAATGGAGGGCTCAAATCTCTCACTCCACAAGTCATCCAAGATCAATGGTTCATATTTAATCTCACAAAGAAGAGGCAAGCCATGAAAAACCATTAGAAACCATAATCTTATTTTTGTACTATAAATAGAGGATCCCTTGGCCATAAATATCTACACCAAAATCTCTCTTCTCTCACTAAATATTTCTCTCTCTCTCTCTCTCTCTCTCTCTCTCTCTTTAGTAATAATAGAGGGCACACCCCAACCCTAGAAGCTCTCTCTCTCTAGATTATAGTATGGGGCACGCCCCACCTTGATGGCGTTATCTCTCTCATCTTGCATTGATGATCTAAAGGGTTTGGTAGTAGTAGTAAGTAGATGTTATCTCACTTAAACTAGGTTTTGTGGGTTTGTACCTAAGTTTGAGTTTTGTGATCAAAAGGAGTTCAAAGTTCCATTGGAGGGCTTAACTTAAACTTGCTTTCTTGGTTAAGATTGACGGTTGATCGTTGATCTTGTATCATCGGATGATGAAGACTCAGTGTGGGGTGTAATAAGCTCGGTCGAGGTAATCTCCGGCACTTCCTTTTTGTTACCTACTATATTTTTAATTATATTGTTTTTTTATTCCCAAACATAAGAGTTGTGGTTATTTTTTTGTTTAAAGAAAATTGGTTTAGTGACATCAAGGTTTTTAAGGTCCTAGTTTTACTGATCTTATTTTCTTTGAAGTAAGAGTTATGTAATAAGACTACTTGCAAATGATCTTTGTCAAAAGAAATGGGGTGAAAAGAATAAAAATATATATATTCATCGACTAGATCATATTAGTCTTTCTTTCAAATTTGGCAAAATTTGGCCCCATTTTTGGATATTTTAACTCCATTTATGCCTAAATATTCACTTTTTTTTTTATTAGTTTGGTCGAATTTAGCCCCAAGCGGGGTTGCACTAGTCCCTATTTAAGAATAGACTAAAGATTCACGTTCCCCCACTTTTCAAGTTAAATTTCAAAAAAAGAAAAGAAAAAAAAGATTGTATACAATGAAACTATTTTCCTTTGATACAAGATGGATTTACTTATAACCATCCGATATGCAATCTAATAGCTTGAGTGTGTCACAAATCGAGAAAATTTCTGAACTTTGAGCTTGGTCAATGAAATAAATACAACCACCCAATTTCACATCCAATAGTCAAGATTAATTGTTACTGCCTTCTACCAAAGGTAAATGATTTCATTATATACTTTCCCAAAAAACTGGTTTGGTTAAAAAAATCGGCCATTTTTGCATGACGCCAAAAGTTTCAGCGGTTACAATTTATTAAGGTATCATATAGTTTGATTCGCACTAACCATAGTCTAGCTGAATATCTTATTTCACTTCCACATTTCATTGTTGATTTACTATTGGGGAAGTGTACTTGAGAGAGCAAATAGTGGTGTAGTTTTTAGAGAAAATTACGTATATATTCGTTATATTATGTGTTATTATAGATCCACATTTCAGTTTCCGTTATTACCTTCATGTCTGTTTTTTCACTTTCATAACGAATTTTTTAAAAAGATGACTTTACCCATTTTTGGGTGTTGAACAACCGAAATCATAAAATTTCGGTTTTTCAACAACTGAAAACGGGAATAGGTCTCCGCTTTAGTTTCGGTTGTTCAACTACCAAAATTTAGGTTTGTGGGTGTTGAAGAACTGAAAATCTAATTTCGGTTGTTCAACACTCGAAATTAGTAGGAGCTCCTTTAAAACAAAAACAAAACTGTTCTTGGGCTGTTTCGGTCGAAGAACATCCGAAAATATTCCATCCCCCTCTTTTCCAATTTTTCTTATATTTCTAACCGAAATAACTACTTAAATTTGGACACTAGCATTTTGACAGATAAATAATGACATTTGACGTATTTTGAGTTCATTTGGCAGATTCCAAATTTGTAGTGAGGGTATGTATTATTTGAGGTTTTTATAACTTTACTTTTGGGATTTTTATAACTGTGAGTTTATAGTGTTTTTTTAATTTTTGAATGATACACATGAGTTATTGATTTATGTTTGTTTATTATTTATTGTTTAAGAATTTGTAAATTTGGGGTTATTGAGAACTTCAAATTTGGGGGTTTTATTATAAATCGATATCAATAACTGAATATAGTTAAATGTGTTGTTGTGTCAATGCCAATGACAATATATTTTGATTATTACTAAAGATTTCTATTATTTTTTTAAGCTTTTGGATGTTGTTTGTATCATTTTTTCGTTTTGGGGATTTCGTTATTAAGTAGTTGAATATGGTTGTGTATTGTGGCTGTATGGAAATGAATCCATATGTAAATTGAAATATATAGCTGTTATTATGTTTGTGTATTATCTATTGATTACAAATTTGTAAAGTTGGGCTTTATTTCTGTTTTTGTGACTGTAAGTAAATGAATCCATTTGTAATTTGAAATGTATGTGATTGTATGTAAATGAATCTATCTGTAATTTGAAATATATTGCTTAATGTAGCACCCTCTGTTATAATTGAAGATGTATGACTTATGCTATGTTGGACTTGTAATTTCAAATTTAGTAGCTTAATATGGATTTTTATATGTTTCTCTGTGTTGTTGGATGTTGTTGTTTGTATTTTGTTATAAATAGCATTTGAGTTATAATTAAAAGCAAAAAACACTAGTTGTTTTTATTTCTTCCCCTTTTAACCAATCTTTTAGTTGTATGAAATGGGGTTATAATGAATGGGCGTGGGTTCTATAATTCAATATTTCTTATAGCATAAATTTTGACTAGGAATATAGATGGTACAAAGATGTATAGGTACACTGTCTCGGTTATCATATAAGAACAAAAATTTTGCCTTCTATACTTCATGCACATTCTATTATTGATATATGATTTACTGATATATGGATTACATACGAGCCCATGCCATTATTAGTGATATATGATTTACTCATATATTGATTACATACGAGTTGCAGATGTGTTAGTAACTCCATTTATAGTTGGATATGTAAATTTATTATTGCATTCTCGTCTTAGAGTAGTAATATACATGAAAATGCATGATGCAATCTTAATATGCATGATGAATTATTGTTGTCTCGATTTTAGTCAATATCAGTCATGTCCATCCAAAGGGGGGATACTCAAGAGGTCCTCAGGACCTTAGCTCGCTACAGCTTCATCCAGAGCATTCATCATATTACATATGGGAAGGAAAGGTATATGAATATATTCATCTGCTATTTCTATAAGTTTGTTATATTTTAATAACTTTTGTTTGTTTCAATTGCATATGGGAAGTACATGTGTATATATAATGTGACTTATATGTATCATATTTGTTATATTTCAGAAAAAACAAGAAATTAGAATCGATGAGAAGACATTTCAATTGACTGAAGAGCAAGTTCAATTAGTGAACGCATCTGGGTTAGGTGCTCTGTTTATCATTCGGCCAGGTCGAATTGATCATCTATTGGTTGCTGCCAATGCAGAGAGGTGGCGCTCAGATACCAATTCCTTCCATTATAACATTCAAATTGGTGAGATGACACCAGCTTTATTTGATGTGTACAAGATTTTAGGATTGTCTATAGATAGCGAGTCTGTTACATGCCGTCCTATCAGTGACCTACGTAAGTTCATAGAGGACAATTTGGGTATAGTCCCCACTTAAGGCAACTTAACAACTATAAAGCATTCATAGTTGAAGGCTGATTTTAGGGAATTACCACCTGATGCATCCCCTGTACAAATAGTAAGATATACTCGAGCCTATCTATTCTTCCTCATCAACGTTACCATTTTCGTTAATGCATCAGTTGCAACAGTCCCAACAAGGTACCTGCAATTCTTTGAAGATATTGAGAAAGCTAACATATATGCATGGGGTGTTGCAGCCCTCGTATATCTATATCGTTCACTTGGAAAAACTTGTACTTTCAAAAGAAGACATTTCAGTGGTTCTGCCATTCTTATGCAGGTAAATTTAATTTTTGTATAGATATAAGCATGATACTTTAGACTATTTTGAAATATCTTTTTAACTCATCATATCTTGATATAATGCAGTGCTGGTGTTATGAGCGTATTATGCAGATGAAACCTATACCGCATAATATATCTCCAAATATGCCAAGGGAAAAACGGTGGGAGCCACCCAAGCATTATTATGGCAATCCACATAATTTGATGCCTCCCATTAGACAATAGTTAGATAACCTCCAACCAAATGAGGTCAGTTTATACTTTGATATTCAATACGTTCAACTATATTATAGTATTTGTACTTTTTTTATTGCCTGATTGTCATATGTGTGATTGCACTTCATATAACAGGTAATATGGAATCCGTACTTCAAGCCTGATGAGGCAACTTCAGATGATAGGCATGAGGCATTCCAAACTGCAATGTGTGTAACGACTCTGATCTTTGATGATATTGCTGAGCCATACCCAATTTGGAGCTAAACAGAGCATTCTAAGAAATCATTTATCTGTTGGTAAAAGGTCCAGCTGACATGGTGGGCAACGAGATTGGTGAAATATTAATTTTGACAAGATTCATCATTGGTTACCTCGTCATGATCACATGATGACATACATTGAAGTCAATACTGCGAATGGGTTGCCCTCACAGGAGTACAAGGCTTAGTACTGCCGAGTGTCTCATCCTATCATACACAATATCGCTAACCCACCTATTGATATTTTGCAATCTCGTAACCAGGAAGAAGAAGAGGTGGTTCCTGCACATGAACTACAGTATATAATAAGATCTCGAGGTTATGAGGATCATTTGGTATGTATACTTTAACCTACAAATTGCTTTAGTTTTGTATTTACTAATCAGTTTATATGTTTATTAACAACCTATAAAATGTTTTTGCCGGTTAGTGCAGTTCAGGTTAGTACAAGTATGTTAGCAGAGGCACTTACACTTAGACAGAAGTGGTACTCTAAAGTATATAATCGCGTTAATAATGCGTTTGAAATGTTGTCTAAGTTTGTGCTAGTCGACATGGAAGATATAGAAGCCACGATGGAAATTGTTACACCGTGAAGTTAATGAAGAAGCTGTACTAGAAGAGGGCAGACAAGATGTAGTGGGTGAGAGTAGTCGGGCTGCTATTGATGACTTGGCTCCATCCACATAACCTGCAGTTGAGGAGTGTAGAATATATAACACAAGCTTGAAGCAGTATCAGCCGAAGAGAAGGCGGCACCCATAATTGTATTTTTTTGCCAATATAATGGTCATTTTTACCGTTGTAATATTATGAAAGGACAATGTAATGGTCATTGAATACATTTGTATTGCTTCTTAAGGATGTTGTAAATAACTCTATTTTTTTGGGAATTATTTGTACTTGGTCGTGCTATATATAGGGTGTGGTTTCTATAAGGTTGCAACCTTAAACAGTCCAATTAAGGTGCACCTCCTAATTTTATCATAACATGTATTAAAAATGCTTATGACAAAATGCATCTAAAAATGCACCTCCTAATTTTATCATAACATGTATCTAAAAATCTATTTTCATATTTAATTATAAAATTACTTTAAAAATGTTAAAATCGAGTAGATCTATAAACATATGAAAATCTTGAACAACCGAAATTGAGATAATTGAGATAATTTCAGTTGTAAAATACGGTTTTGAATACTGTTTTGAACGTTAAAAAGTGAATGTTTAAGTAGATCTATAAACATAACATTGTAAAATACTATTTTGAACAACCAAAATTGATAGAATTGAGATAATTTTGGTTGTAAATACTGTTTTGAATATTGTTTTAAATGTTAAAAAAATGAATGTTCAAGTAGATCTATAAACATAACATTGTAAAATACAGTTTTGAACGT
>NW_006499728.1:5294547-5307234 GCF_000471905.2 Amborella trichopoda | reverse complement strand
AATAAAGTAACTAAATTTTATTTACCTAACCGTTTACCTTACTTACTCTCTACGTACGTTTCTAACCTACCTCACTCTCTCATATATATATATATATATATATATATATATATATATATATATTAAAAAAAAAAAAAAAAAAGTAAGTAACGTCTCTCTCCATGCGTATGTAAAATAAAAAAATAAAAAGTAAGTAACGTCTCTCTCCATGCGTATGCAAACATCCACCGACTCTCTTTCTCACTTTACTTTCTCTCGGCAGAAGCAACCTCCACCATCGTTGCCGATTCTCCATTGAAATCGAGGGACTCGTTGTTTTTTTTTGACGACCAAATTTTTTTATTTTATTTCTCCAAAATTTCCTTTTTATTTGATTAAACCTATGAAAAATCCATCTAACATAGGTATCATTTCCTGATTCAATGAAGAGAAGAAACTAACAAGAATAATTTTAGATTCATTACAGCATTATCATATCCCGGGAGAAGTTAAAATCCCACTATAATTTTTCCCCATAGTAATAAGCAGTACCGACCATCAGTGCAACAGTGGCTACTTGGACAACCCTCTCAACCAACTGAGAATTCCCTTGCCTGAAACTGATTAAGCCTACGGTAACAGTTAAAAGTGCACCGATTGGTATGAGGGGGTTTCTGATGCGCTTCTTCTGATTGCCAAACAAGTCTTCTGTTTCCAAATGGGGGATCCCAGTCTCAGCCGAAGAACCCCTCTTTCAAATTTCACAGAGACACTGCTACTCATTACTCTCTTTTTCGTTTCCATGGAGTCCAGTTTCTTGCTTTATTATTCGTTGTTGTAGACATCCCACCATTTCTTAACCAGCATCTTTAGGTCTTCTCTCTGAATGTTCTCTTCCTTGCCGGTGTACCTCCCTGGCTTCAACCACGTTCCATCAAACACCACAATTGACCTTCTTCAGCTCCACATTTTCCAAATGGCGCCACAACATGGCCATGACCAGATTGTAAACCAGAAGAATCGCCTTGTAAACACCCTTGAAGAATATGGTCAACAAGTACTAAAAAAAATTAAACCAACACAACCCATTAACACTTTCATTCAAACCTAGAGAGAGAAACACACCCAAAATTGTAGAGTAACCTAGAGAGAGAAACACACCCAAAATTGCAGAATAACCTAGAGAGAAAGACACCCAAAATTGTAGAATAAACTAGAGAGAGAAACCCAAAAACTGTAGAGGCATAGATGGATGACCAAGGTAAGACAGCCATTGAACATTGTCTGGTCACTGTTGGCAATACCCAATCTTGTATTGAGGGGAGGGGCGTGAAAAACTTTTAGAAGTGACCAGACAAGATCAGGAAGATGGGAAGAAGTGGGGAGAGTGAGAGCCCATATGAAGCAAATGGAGTTAAGGAAGGAGCCTGGGTGTAGTTGGATTGAGTTAGGGGCAAAGTTCATGGGTTTTCGCAGGGGATTTTGCAAGGGAATGAAGGTACCCTGTCTTTGATGAAATCTATAAAAGAAAATGGAGAGTTTTAGAGAAGATTGAGATAAAAAACGGAGAAGAGAGTTGGGTTAAAAAGTATGTCTTTTAAAATTTGTTTAGGTTGAAAAACAAGGATTAAAATGTATAAAGTTGGTCTAAAGTAATGAACAAAAAGGATTAAAATGTATAAAGTTGGTCTAAAGTAATGAACAAAAAGGATTAAAATGTATAAAGTTGGTCTAAAGTAATAAAAAATAATAGATTTTTCATGTATTAAGATATATTTTAAAACTTTAAGTTTAGTGAAAAATGAAATTTAAGAACAAAAGTATAGAGATATTTTTCCTTTTTTTTAACTTTCGGCTTAAAAAATGAAATGTCATTTCCCAAATCCACGGTTTATGGCAATTACACGATAACCTTACAGATGATAAGTCTCGGACAACTCCCACCATGGTCAAGAGCTACACGTGCTCATGTGAGCTGCCCTGTGCGGGGAGTAAAGTGTACCTCAAGCATTTATGCCAAAAAAAATTCTATAAATTAAGTTGGAGCATCCCTCTCCAGCAGGGGTGGCAAAATGGACCCGGACCAGGACTCAGACCCGATCCAAGATATGAGGAGTAGATCCAATCTGGGTCTGAGTATGGGTTTAAAAATTGGATCCAGCGGATCGGGTTTGAGTCCAAATTTTTAATTTGAACATTATTTGGGTCACAATATATGAAATATATTTAAATACATAAATATTTTAATTTTTGGGTCTGATCCGAGTCCGAGTCTTGGTCCCACGCTATATTTCTAGGTCCGGTGAATTCGGATCCAGGTCTAGATCTGAGTCTCATAGAATTTTTTCTGGCTAGGGTTTGGGTCCGGCTAGACCCAACCCGACCCGTTTCCACCCATACTCTCCCGTTCACCTCCTCTTTTGGGGCCAACATCACTTTGGGTTGTGGCTTCGATTGATTTCTTTCTTTCTTCTTCGTTTTTTTATTTTTTTATTTTTCAATTTTGGTGGGAAAGCTCTCCAAGTCATTTATTCGATTTAGGATAAAGAACCATTTTTTTTATGGATTGGCAGGTATGGACATGAACCTCAAAGATTGAGTGTTGTGGCAGTTGAGCCTAATATTCTACATAACATTTTTTACAAAAATGTTTACATAAGGCATCCACATTATACTATAGAATTAAGACGCACTTTAAAACTAACTGAAAAAAGATGTTCTGATATTGGAAAACCCCTGGTATGATAATCTTGACATCAAGATGTTTTGATATTAAAAAAGAAGATGTCACACACTGAAAATAATGCATCGGTAAAATACTTTCTCGACTATCTATTTTCAAGATTTTCAAATATTCATATATCTATTTAATCCATACCATTTTAAGGGTTTGAAATTCCATATCTAGGCTTGACCATCGCAATAGTTCTCAGCACTAGAACTGCATCTATCGGGACAATTTGGATATGTGTCTAACTTTGATTGTTAAAGGTTGAGGCCTTATACAAACTACACCCTATTTTTCATAGAGAGACGATGAATGCCATGATATTTTAAAGGAGACCTTTGGTTTTTTTTCCTGAGGGGGAAGGGGGGGGGAATTCAATAGGGATTACGATTCCTTACCCGTTTTTTAAATCGTTAGTGATTTTTAATGCGTTTGATGGGAATGGAAGCCGAGACTTTAACTAGGGCCCAACTAATGCTACCACCATGACCCTAACCCCATTCTCATTTAAAGGAAACCTTTCTATATGAGTTTGTCACATGACTATTACTCTCAGCCGTCCAATCTAAATATTATAATGCCATAAGTTAAAGTCGTTGAGCTTATGATCTTGGTTAAATGGCTTGAGTATGTGCTATATTTTTTCTTTTGCTTTCATAAATCATGTTGACCTGAAATTTGGGGTACACTCACTTTTAATAAGGGCTTACTTAATAAAAAAAGAATATTTTTATTAAAAAATATATTATCGAAATATAAGAGTATTTTGATCACTTTTTTAATTAAATTTTTTTTTTTTTTTTTTATTAGGTATGCCGATATAAGGAGTAAATAAGCTCCAAATTACAATAATTCATATGAAATTTTAAAGTAAAGTGGAATTAGGCATGACATTATGGTTGAAGCTATTTGAGCTATCCATTTTTTTCCTTTCTTAATTGAATCCTAGCCATATGAAATTTAATTAAGAAAAATTTTATATATGGGTGAGGCCCTAAACAATCAAATTAAAGCGCACGTAAAAAATTCACTAAAAGATATTGTTTTAATGCCTAAAAATCTTCAAATCGATCATCACAACCTCGAGATATATAGATATGAGAAAAAGCGGATTCTAAGTCTTGAAAATAGGGCATCTTGTGATGCATTTTCTGGTCCATCAATTTTTAAGATTTTTATGTGTTCATAGATCTGCTCGATCTACACTATTTTTTAAGCTTTAAATTTTACAATTAGAGATGAAAATAAATATTGAGACCATCATAAAGATTTTCAATACTCATAAAAAATCTTTCAATGCTATTCGAAGGTGGGCCTTATTTTGATTATTTAGGGCCTCAGCCTATCAAAAATAGTGTAGATCAAGCAGATCTAAGAAAACTTGAAAATTATCTGTCCAAAAAATGTAATACAATATGTACTACTTTTAAGACTTGAAATCCATTTTTTTCTTATGTCTATACATCATGAAGTCGAGATGATGTATTCGATAATTTTTTAGCATTGAAACAACCTCATGAAGTGAAAATTTAAGGTGTGCCTTAATTTGATGGCTCAGTACCTCACCTCTATATAAACATTTTTCTTTAATTATAAAACAACTTATGGGTTTAGTAGTTACGTATACTTTATACATGGGCGACGCCGCACTTAAATGTCTCCTCTTATTTAGAGGCCTTTAAATTAACAACCTTACCTTGAGGTGGATGTTGCCCCTCAATTTTCCAAGGGCATTATAAGCATTTAGAGAACTCATCCAAGGGCAAGGGCAAGTGCATGCATATATAGTTCAGGTGGCAAGGGCATTATAGTCATTTACAGAACTCCTCCAAGCGAATGGATATTTCAAGTGGTAAGAAAACTATCCAAGGGCATTATAGTCATTTACAGAACTCCTCCAAGCGAATGGATATTTCAAGTGGTAAGAAAACTATCCAAGGGCATTACAGTCATTGTGAGAACTTCAACTACAAGGGTAAAAGTGGAAGACGTTTTATGAGTTTCCAATATCGTGAGGGTATTTCCGTAAATTAAAGCATGAAGTAATGCGGTTGGGTTGGCAAAAAGGGCCAAATTGCGTGGAGACGTCAGCCACGAGGTTGGGCCGTGGTGGATGCCGCTTTTCGCCATTGATATTGACACCCACATTTTTGCTATTCCTGACAAATTCGTTGGTGGGATTATTGGTTCACGATACTATTTTCACCTATGTTTATGTATGAGAATAGAAAAAAAAATGTCCCCCTTTGCATTCATTCTCGTGCCACAAATAAAAACAGAGCCAAACCGGAACAGAAGAACCCAAAATTGTTAAAAAAAAGTAAAAAAAAAAAGAGCAGAACCGGACCATGAGAACCCTAAATTTTAGAAATGTTCGTACTTCCTACATTTTGCTAAAAGAGTATGTTATCAATTTACTTCCTTGAGTAAAACTCAATTTGATAGTATTTTTAAGGTCAGATTATGAGGATAGGACATCTTCAACCCAATGACTAGTTCCTGAAGAAAAGAGGGAAATTGTTAGTATATTCTAGAAAAATAAGACCCCAACATTTAATATTATTCAATTCTTGTCAAGGAAATCTACGCGTTGAGAAATTCAAAATTTTAGATTTGTATTTTGAGAAGAATTATTTTAATGATTCTTAGGTGGATCCAAATTTTCAAACTAAAAAAATCAACCCTAATTATCAAAAGAAAAAGTTTATCTAGGGCCGAAGCTGGAATAATCAAATTAGAGCCTACCTCAAAAACTTCACTATATGAGGTTGTTTTGATACCTAAATACCTTTAAATTGTTCATCTCGACATCAAGATGCATGGACATGAGAAAAATTGGATTTCAGGTTTTGAAAATAGTGTATTTTGTAACACATTTTTGGATTGTCAATTTTCAAGGTTTTCAAGTTTTCATAGATCTGTCGATCTTTACTATTTTTAAAGCTTTAAACTTTATAAATAAAGATAAACATATATTTTAAGGCTACCACAAAGATTTCTAGTATTGAAACCATATTTCCCGACCCTATTTGAAGTTAGGCTCTAATTTGGTTGTTTAGAGCCTAGGCTCTATACAAACTACACTCAGAATATTTGATTGATAAACGATTATATGCTGGGAGCATAGATTGTATTTGTTAAAAACCCTGGCAACGAGTATGTTTGAGAAACCAAATTTTGGAACCTCCTCAACCTAGCGATCAGCCATTAAAATGGTGTATGATATAACATTCTAGGAACGAATAAAAGCCCACAAGTTTTTGGGTTCTCAAGTCCAAGGGTCTATTTGAATGACAATTATCTTATCTAAAATTAATATGTCTTAGTGATATTGTTTTATTAGCTATTTTGTAGATATCTTGTACTATGTATCATATTATTTAGATATTTAACTTTTCAATGATTTTTAGTTATTTTTAGTTATTTTTAGTTATTTCTGGTCGAGAATATATGATGTTCAGAAAATTATTTTGTATAAAGGGAAAACAACTTTTCAGAAAGAGACATTTACATGTAAAATTGCCTATAAATTTATCTCAAATAACTTTATAGCGGACATGGCCAAAAAAGTAAATAAATAAATAAAAAATTAAAAAGAGAAATTTACGTGTAAAATTGCCTTTAAGTTTTTCTTAAATAACTTTATGGTAGATACAGCCAAACAACAGATAATTCGTTATCATGATTAATTTTATTGAAACAGATTATTCGCAATAATCAATACGTCCAAACAGACCCTAATTATTTAAAAACTCAAAATTTTATTTTAAATGCTTATCTTCTTACTATAATGTGGGTCCAAAAACTTTTTACCAACAAAATCCGCCCTTTTGGACGGTTAAATGTAAGTGTTTAGAAGTCCAAATTTCTAAATTTTTATAGCACTTATCTTATAATAAAGTGAATCCCAAAATTTCTGACCAAAAAAAATCTTCCCATTGCGGCATTACATGTAAGGTATGTTCATGTGCGAGCAAGCTATACCGCTATATTTAATTTGATTAAAATTTAATTTAGTATTTTTATTTCAAATTTAAGCCATTACTATCGTTCATTTAATTTTTTTTAACGTTATTTCGATTTTTCCTGAGGTTCTTTTGGATGAGCTAAAGAAATGAAATTCTGATTTTAGATATGAATAGTCAGCATGTAAAGTCCCTTTCCTCTTCCTTAATTCTTCCTTTTCATTTTTTATGCCTGCTATTATTTTCCTTATTAGCTTGTGTTTTTAAAATCAGGAAGGGGATAAAATATTAGAGACATTCAAGCAAAGATGTATATGATTTCCTAGCAACTTTATCATGTTATTTAGATAACAAATTAAAGAGTGTAAGTAAGGAAATTTCAAAGACGAGTATACAGAAAGAGAGAGTGACTGGGAAAGGGATTGGGGTCGTAGTAGTAGAACCCCATACATCAATTGTACGTTGTGGTTTTCATTTTCACCTACACATTCAAAATCCACTAACCATTTAAAAAATGAATAAGGATACATCAATTGTACGTTGTGGTTTCCATTTCTACCTACACATTCAAAATCCACTAACCATTTAAAAAATAAATAAAGACATGTATTCTCTACTACATTACCTAAAAATAAAAAAAAAACAAAAAGACAGAGAGTGAGTGAGAGGTTTTAGAAAATTTGGAAGGAAAAACTAAAGTGGCAATAGTTTGGAAAGTCATAATCCTATTCTATTTAGTATAAATCAAGTAATCAGCCCTTCCATTAAAAAGTACTATAAAAATAAAAATTTCCCAAATTATAATAGAGAAAATTATTGTATTTTTAGACCATGCAATAAGATATTGGATTTGAATTGTATAGGAAGCATTCTTGTGTGAAAACCATGCGAAGGTTGCCATCAACCTTGATTAAAAATCAAGGTTGACCAACCTTGTTTCATCTCTATCCTGGTCGATGAGGGCTTTTGAGAGATCACCTAAATTATTTTATCTTCAAGCATACTAGACCACACGGTTAAACCTGATACTTGGCAATTCTTTGTCCTTTTTTCCCAAAAAAAATCTATCCAAAACGATGGAAAATAATCACGTGGAAAGAAAGTAATGGTTTTAAATTAGGAGTGGTTGGTTTTTGAAAACTAAATGTTGGGGTGGCAATGGACCAGGACCCGACCTGGGACCCAAGGGGTAGACCCTATCTGGGTCCAGGTATAGATCCAAAAATTGGACATGGTTGGTTGCGTCCAGGTCTGGTAATTTTTTTTGGGTCCCAATATATAAAATATATCTAGATATAGTTAAATACATAAATATTTTAATTTTTAGGTCGGGATATATTAGGTTTGGGTCCAGATCCAGGTCCCACACTATATTATTTGGTCTGGGTTTAGGTCCGAATTCGGATCCAGGTCCCATATCATTTTCTTGGGGCACCTGTTGCCAATGGGTGTTACATCTTCATCGAAACTGCTAATCTTATAATACCACCATGAAAAATGAGCAACAAACGGATAACCAATACAAAAATTTATCAAAATACATATGAGAGATGAACTATTAACTGTGTACTCATATCCTTTCATTTAATTTCAAAACACGTATCAAACTATACATGAACATGGGTTAGAATGATTGAAAAAGCGTAAAAATATTAAAATTAGATGTATTTTGATAAATTTTAAAAAAATATAAACAAGCTCATACTAGAAATGCTTAGAATGGAATAAGCTTGTTTTAAAATGGTTAATACTAAAGCAGTGCTGAAAGTTAACATTTAAAAAGAAAAGAAAAAGAAAGTTATATCACTGCTTATATTGTAAAATACATGAATTGAGCAAATCTCATACAATTATTTAAAAATAGTGGTACTTGTTATTTATTTCTTCCAAAAATGTCGAGGTGGAAAAAGGCTCTCATAGAGCATCTTCCTTCAAAGGGCAGCCACTAGACAATAATTAAATATAAAATAAAATAAAATGAAATCGATTCTTGGTTATTAGTTTATTATTTATTTTTATTTGGAGTTTTGAACGTGTACACATCAGCATCTGGTTTAGTGCGTAAAAGACGCGTCGTCTCGACGTCGGCTTTACGTCAACCAAGTGGTAAACAGGCACGGTTCTTAGTATTTCCATCCAAAATATTGGTCCTGACAACAAATATTGTATGTACGGGTTATATCCCACTTATAAACGCGTGTACCTTGTAAAAGAAAAAAAAAATTTACATAAAGATCAAAAATCCATCGAACAAAATAATTTTAATACTGAAAAACCTTTTGATTGATTATATCAACATCGACATGTACGGTCATGAAAAATAGAATGATTTTAACTCTAAAGAATAATACATTTTACAACATATTATTTACACAATTTATTTATAATATTTTCATATATTTTATAGATCTACTTGATTTTAACCATTTTTTAAATTTAAAATTTGATAATTAAATATAAAAATAGATTTTGAGATAATCCTAATAACATTTTACATCAAAATTATATACCTTGATAAAATTTAATGGGCACCATACCTCTACACCTACGGAGGCATCTGTATGCCAACTACACCCTAAAAGAAAATATATGGGATTGTATACAGTTAGATCATTTATCTTTGATACAAAGATGTCGCAGCTAGTTACAACTATCCGATGTGAAATCTGAAAGCCTAGGTGTGTAACGAAATTTGAAGTTTGAGCTTGGTCAATGAAATAAATGTAGCTATCCAATTTTATATCAAATGGTCAAAATTAATTATGACCACCATGTACCAAAAGTAAATAGTTTCATTGTATACTTTTCCCAAAATATATAAATCATTGTTTTAAAACTCAGAATTCGGTCATAGATCACCCCATCTAGGGGTTGCAATGGACCGACCCAGGACCTAGGGGTAGATCCCATCCAGGTCTGGGTATGGGTCCAAAAACTGGATTCGACAGGTGGGGTCCAGGTCTAAATCTTGGACCCAAACACTATTTGGGTTCAGGTCCAGATCTGGGTCTGATAATATTTTTTGGGTCTCAATATATGAAATATATTTAAATATAGTTGATGTATAGATATTTTAATTGTTGGGTCGGATCCAAGTCTAGGTCCAAATCCTACACTATATTTTTGGGTTTTGGTCTGGATTTGGGTTTGGTGAATTCGGATCCGAGTTTGGGTCTAAGTCCCATATCATTGTTTTCGGGTTTGGGTTTGGGTCCCACATCATTTTTAAGTATGGGTATGGACTCGACCTGTTGCCACCCTTACAACCATCCACTTGATCAATTTGGATCAACCAAACCAGTGATCTGGATTTGTTGAATTGGATGAAATCAATAAAAAAAAGTAATATCAAAAAATAAAAAATAAAAATTTTATATAAAATTGCAACCTTTAAAAAAACAGTATGGTGACAAGCTTAATTTTTCATATTAAGTTCCTTGAGAAATCCCTGTATTACAGGTATTCAAGGATTGATAAGAGATCATAAGGGTATGTTGTTATCCTATTCCAAACCGCGTGATGTGGGTACAAACAATGGAGTAGAGGCTATAGCACCTTTCGAGGGATTAAAACTTATTCTCATCTTCTGAATGCCCCAAGATCATTGAAGGGGGAATCTGCAAACACCATTGCTTGGAGTAAAGGAACGGCAAGGATTTCTTAGAGTGTTGATGAAATAAGAGGGCTCTTGTCTGGGGAGAATATGGATTTATGTCATTGTTTTAGGAGAACTTGACCTTGAGGACGATATGTTAGCTAAAGGAGAAGCTCATCAACACTCATAAGTGGTCACCCGATTTTCATAATTTTATTTGTGAACTTTTTGTTCTTTTTTCATTTATCCATGGAAAGTTACATGTTAATGCTCAAAAAAAGAAAAACAATATAAAAAATTATTTTAATAGGGTTGTAAAGCTATCAAAAATAAGTAATGCCTTGAAAATTGATGATTTGGTGTCACAAAATCATCAAATCGATCATCTTAACCTTGAACATTATGATTATAGAAAAAAAAAGATTTCATGCTCTAAAAATAGTATATATTGTAACACCTTATGTAAATCAACTATTTCGTCATAAAAATAAATATTCATAAATCCACAAAATCTATATCATTTTTTAAACTACAAATTTAATAACTACATATGGAAATTGAATCACGAGGTTTTGAGGTGAGGCCTACTTTTTCTTCACTTAATAGAAAAAGTAGTAGGTGAGGAGACTCGTATCACCAACAAACTCAATCTAGATGGGCAATTCACGATCCAGAACAATATCTTTTTTCAGAATTGATGATCTAAACACGTCATCCGCCCATGTCATGGAAACCTAGGTGGTCAAAATGAGTGCTTCTAGTTTCCCCACCCATGTTTTGGGTGGCGATATAAAACAAAAACTGGATTATTGAAAACTTGGGTTGGGTCAACTAGTCCCAAGACTACACAATAAAATATTGAGAGACGCCGACATTGAAAAGCTCGAGGGGCATTCGTAGTCAGCCTTTGCTCACATTTCTTTGAGCCCTGGCCTCCTGTCTAAGCTCGGCTCCTTGGCTTATTAGCTCAACCAAAACTCAAGCCTCTCTCTCTCTCTAGCCCTCTCTCTCTCTAGCGTCTCTCTCTTCTTGCTTGTATTGGGGAATCAAGATACAAAGGCTGTTCATTGCTTGTATTGGGGAATCAAGATACAAAGGCTGTTCTTTGTTGCCTCTCTCTCTCAAAATAAGGATTCGGAACATTTTATTTCTCCATCTCTCAATATCTCCCGCATTATTTAAGTCAGTGTTTAAAAAATTGGAAAATCAAAGTTTATTTTGGATTTGTAATCATTGATTTGGATTAGTGAACCGGATAGATTCTTGTGGAAATATTGTTCCCTAAAATAAGTACATGTTTCTATATTCCACAATTCTCTAGAATGAGAAACGATTTGAAATAAATAAATAATGATTTTAATTAAAAGTATAAATAATAGAAAGTAAAATGGATAAGCAGCACACTATTTGGGTGATCTAGAATGACCTTTTTCACGAAAAACTCGCCTGATTATCTGTTGGAATTGAGTGAGTATATGGGATGTAGAACGATTCCTATTTGTGACTAGAAATCGGTCAGTCAATCCGATTTATGGAGTGATGATTCCCCGTTAGGCCCGGCAAATTTTGAAACAATGCTTTAAATTTGAAAGGTCATCCTCTCTCTCTCTCTTTTTCTCGCTTTCTTTAAATAAGCATTAAGGGTGACTCTCTAATGAGACCACTTCATGAAGAAAGGAGATTTATTGAGATCCCAATGCCAACTACTCTTGAAAGTTATGGAGGGAAAAGATGAAGTCGAAGTTCTTTCACATTAAACGTTAGAAGAAATTGGATTTTGGGTGGCAAAAAGTAGAGAGAGAAAGAGAGAGAAGAATCCCACTTTATAGTCGACCATAAACTGATAGGAAAGAGAATAACCGAGCAAAGGAAGAAGCTGAAAAATAAAGTATGAATGGGCAGTACAAATTATTTCCACCTGGTGCCTTTGCCTGTGATGCTGCCCTTCTTGGCTGTTCCAATCTCTCTCTCTCTCTCTCTCTCTCAACTTTATCGTTATTGCTTTTGCTTTTCACGGCCTCTTTGTACTCTTTTGATCAAATTAATGCATTCCGATCCATTGGGGGAAAGAGAGAGAGAGGGAGGAGGGAGGGAAGGAAGGAGACGGGTGGCGATCATATATATCGGTGCGGTTCGTATAGAGTCTATGCTCTAAATAATCAAATTAGAACCTACCTTCATGTAGCATCGAGAAATGTGGTTTTAATATTGAAAATCTTTGTGATAATCTTAAAATATAATTTTATCTTTATTTATAAAGTTTAAAGCTTAAAAAATAGTGGAGATCGATATATCAATGAGAACTTGAAAATCTTGAAAATTAATGGTCTAAAAATGCATTACAAAGTACACTATTTCCAAAACTTTACAATCCATTTTTTTCTCATGGACATACATCTTGATGTCGAGATGATCAATTT
>NW_006499728.1:5269821-5293812 GCF_000471905.2 Amborella trichopoda | reverse complement strand
TATGTGTGTGTGTGTGTGTGTGTGTGTGTGTGGTTATGTTAGGGTAAGCCTAAATATGATATTTCCTTAAAGTACTCAATATTTTTAGGCACTTGATACCCTCACTCTATCATGTAGTAACTTTTTGGCATACAAGTATTTTAGATAATTAATCAAGAACAAAATAGAGATTATTGATAGAAAGAGAAGTATTTATTAAATATAGTGGAAGATAACATCATCCACATGATGTGTGACAACACCCACATAGAATTATGATTGCTTGTCAACCATTACTGAAATAACATTAGTTTATTATAAAAGTATATATCATATCCCTTCTAAGGATGAAAAATATATTTGTTTTAAAAAATTATATTGCAAAATAGACTATAAGTGTTCAAAAATATTAGGTATATTAAAAAAATATTTATATATATGTAAAATACCCATTCGTTACGATCCAAGATGGACCAAGATCCAAAACTCACTGGATTGGATCTGTCATATGAACGTGGATTCTACCCACCAGGTCCAATTCATGAGCTCGACCTGACGGGTTGACCCTACCTAATTGCCAGGAATGACTTTTAATATCAATATCTAAAGTAAGGGCGGTACCATGAAAAGGTATCCACACCAAAACCAGGTAGATCACGAAAAGGTACCAAAATACACTCAACTCATTGCCCATGAATGGTGCGTAAAACTTGGAATCATATTCAATAATTCACCAGTCACGCTTGAAAAAGGAGCCAAAAGAGCAAGTGCAACATGGTATCTTGAGGTTACTTAAGTGATGCCACTAAAATTTTAAAAGTTTTAATATATCCATGCAATAATTACAACTCAGGATCTAATCTTGCGCCATTTTTACATATCTGATTTTTGGTTTGGACAACATTATGTGATTTTATTAATGATAAAATATTACAGCAAAGTCAAACAAAAATAACATCTGAAATCACCAACGACTGAAGAGAGACACCTCTTTTTTCCAGAGAGTCAGCTACCGCATTACCTCCCTGATAAATATGTCTAAAAGAGCTAGACAAGCCACTTGAGAAATCTCTATAACTTCCAACCAAATTGATCTCAATCTCCACGTCCACATACGGAATTGCACCAATTGATTACATTCATAGGATCCTCTTCTATGACATATGGTACAAGGATATTTTGTTCCTTAATAAATTTTAAGCCCTTGTAAGACCGCTAAAAGTTTAGCTCCATTTGCATTTTTTTTCACCCCACAGACGTGCAAAACAAAAAACAGTTTCACCTCAAAAATCTCTCACAATACCCTCAAGTCCAACTGATCCCGGATTCCCAAATGAGCTTCCATCACAGTTCAATTTGAAGCTGCTTATCATCGGAGCTTCCCATCTTCATCTATGTCTGACCTTTACCACTGATTGTTTTATAATATTGATAATATTGACCTCCATGTCTACTTTAGAAACATCAAATCCTTCATTTGCAACTGAAAATCAACTCTATGAAGTATGTTGTATTTGGTTTTAAACAATATCTCTCCATAAATACACCTTTAACAACTCTCATATTTCTTTCCAACCACACGTCTCATAAAATTGCTGCCCTACCGATCTGAAAAATCGAATTACCAGCTTATGCAACCCATCATAAGACAATTGCTCATTAATGTTCATATGACTCTATGGCAAAGAACCCACAATACCAACCTTATGAAAAACCAACACCATACGTCATAAGTAAATTGGTAATGAAAAAACAAATGATCCATACTCTCATCACTTTCTTTACTAAGCAAACAAATGTCAGTTACAAATCTGCCCCTTCTCATAAGCTCGTCCACTGTCAACGACTTTCCTTGAAACCAAACCCAGAGAAAAAGTTTCACTTTTTGTGGTGACACACCAAACTCACCTATTTATTTGTGGCCCCCCTCAAAATCTATTTTGAAATATAACATTAAAATACTATATTTATTATAAAAAAAGTAAAACTTAAGTATAAAACATAAAAACATATGAAAATATTTTAAAATTTTAAAAATAGGAGAAGGTTTTTCTATTAATTTCCCTGTTTTCACCCTATTTTCCTCAAAAAAATCTATTTATCCTGGCAAATTTCACATCACAATTCTCTCTCTCTCCCCAATGTGTTTTCCCCTTCAAGTTTTAATTGAATAAAGCCAAACGATATTCTACTCCTCCGGGAGTATATTGTTGGGTAAAACCCACTTAGGATTAGCTTTTAGGCGGCAAATTTTGGAGATATAAACTCTTTACCATATAAATTGACCTCAATTTCTAAATTGGCTAATTTTTTTTTCTAATTACACCTTCTAAACACTTTAAAAAATAATTTTACAAAATTGAATAGTCCAAATTTTAGAAGGTGAAATCAAAGTGTTAGAGACCTCAAATTCTTTTTCCTTTTTTTTTTATATAAAATTCATCTAGTGATTCTTAAAGGGTGCGGTTTCTATAAGGTCGCAACTTTAAATAATCCAATTAAGGCACACTTCCAAATTTTACCATAATATGTAATTTTGTTGTAAATTTTTTTAAAAATTATCTTAAAATATATTTTCATATATAATTAAAAAAATTTAAATTTTAAAATGATTAAAATCAAGTAGATCTATAAACATATGAAAATCTTAAAAATAGACGGTCTAGATAATGTGTTGCAAGATGCACTATTTATAGAACTAAAAAACTTTTTTTTGATAAGGGTTTTTCAACATTAAAACAATTTTTTGTTTGTTAAGGGTTTTTCAACCTTAAAACAATTTTTTGGATAGATTTTTGAGATGCATCTATAATTCTACATTTTAAAGGTGCAACTTTATATAAACTTTTCCCATCCTTAAATAGCTGCCAAAATTTCAAATTGAAACAGTTGGCTGAGGGAAAATAAGCCAACTCTGAGCATAGTATTCGTGCTCTTAGATACTATATATAAGTGAGAGATTAATTGGCAAAGGCTCAAGCCGAGCTGATCAGAGGAGTCGAGCCATGAAAAGACGGTGCACCAAACGATAAGATCGTAGGCCAACTGGCCATAGTCCACGTGGACAAACAATAGACTGACACGTGTACGGAGAGCATTCACGGTAGCGACTTCATAGAAAGCGAGATGCGGTCAGATAGGGCGGCCGAGAGGACGACAAATCCATCAACAAGGAATTCAGGGCAAATTATGCCCCATAATACCCCTAGGATCTGCTTTATTACCTAGAATGTGTCGATTGAGTGGACTTAATGACGAAAATGCCCCTTTCGCCTTCAATTCTTCGAACGCTTCACAAAACCAAGATGCATTAGGTGAGTGATTAGATCGGTTCTGTTTAGGGGAAAACAAACGGATAATTTTTTAAATTCGGGTAAGTGTTTTAATAGATAGTGACTGCAGGTTCCGAGACGCCCGAGTTCCAGGCCGGCTAAGTGCCAGGCTCCAATGATTCATGGGACGATCAAGCAAGCAGTCTTAGAAGTAGGTTCTCTCCTCTCTTTTGTCATGTTAACGGTGGGAATCCTATCAGGGCCTCTAACCACCAATGCCTCAAGCCCATTCCCAAGTCCTTGAAGTCGATTCTGTTTATGGATCTCTCTATATCTTTAAGGCTTTGCCAAGCCTCATAGTCCTATAGAGGTGGTATCTGACATGGGTTTGGTACCGTTGAGTTCGAGATTGATCCTAGGCTTTTAAACAACTTTTATAATAAAAATGTGAGATTTCACCCGTTAACAGACAATCCCAACGATTCTTTTTTTTTTTCTTAAAAAAAACCATATATAAGCCAGCAATTCTATTTATTTTCATGGAAAACTATATACCAAAATCTTGTAACATGAAACAGGCCTACGTACCCAACACCGACTGGAAAATAAAGACCAGGGGCATTATTGTCATCTCACATAATCCTCATTCGGAAGCGGACGGTCTAAAAAAACTCTGACGAGGACTGTCTTGTCCTTGATTGCATTTGGCAAAGGTAATTTAGTAATAGTGATGAAAGGGTAAAAGAAAATTACTTGGGCATGGTTGGTTATATCGGTGCAAAGGTGTGGTGTTTACATGAGAGAGAGAGAGAGAGAGAAAAAGAGAGAGGAACTTTTGGGAAACGTCCGAAACGCGTTTTAGAGAGAGAAAGAGGTGGGAAGGAGGGGGTCCCTCCATTGCCGACTTTCTCCAAAAATCCTTTAAAGGACGCCTCGTCTCTCTCTCTCTCTAGAGTTATATACGCCCTCTGCAAGATACCCTCTCAAAATACACAGGCCCTTTCCTTTTGGGGTCGAAGAAAAATTGCAAATTTTTCTGTTATTTTTCTTCTCATGAAACCCCCCCAATATCCATTTTTCTTTTAACCATCTTTCTTCTCTCCCGGAAAATCAATTTTCCGGGTTTCGATTTCGTCGTTTCCCTGCAAAACTCTGGTTTTTAGCTATTTTTCTTCTTCGTCTCTCTCTCTCTGGAAACTCTCAAGTTCTGTCCATTTCTCTGTGATCATGAAAAGGTCTAATTTTTAGGCCTTTTTCTTCTTCATCTCTCTGAGAAATCTTAGTTTTCCGGCCACTATTATTTTGTGTTAAATAAGATCAAATTCCAGCCATTTCTCTCTCTCTCTCTACGGCAAAGTTTTTTTTACCTATTTTTCCTTGAAAACCGGTTTCCAGGCGATTTTCGAAACAAATCTCTCTCTAAAAATGGCCCAGAGAGAGAAAGACGTTACCGACTGCGAGGTTCCCGAAACCCATCAGAACCGTTTTGGAGAGGCCGGAATCCTGACTCCGACACCGTGTCCGTCTGTGTCAGGAGCCGGAGACAAGAGATCCGGCTGTGTCCCCTCATCTGAGAGGGCGGGAGAGAGAGTTCTCTCTGTCCCCGCCTTTAGTTCTGAAAAAATAAGCCGTAAAAGACCAGAGGAATCGCCTGAAAATCCGACACGGTATCCGAATCGGTGTCAGAGTTGCCGGAAAAGGGTAGGGTTGACCGGATTCCGATGCCGGTGTGGCGATTTATTCTGTGGAGAACACAGGTATTCCGATCGACACGTTTGCAGCTTTGATTATAAAGCCGTTGGCAAAGAAGCTATAGCGAGAGAGAATCCTGTGGTCAAGGCCGCTAAGATCATCAAGATTTGAGGTAATTTTTCTCAATTCCTCATTAAATTAGTTTTTTCAATTTTGGTGGAGAATGGGAATTTTAGACTAAACATTTTTATTTTTCTTGAATTGTTTATTTTTTCTAGTTCTTGGATTTTTTTTTGTTGAATTGATATTAAGGCTTAGATTTCTTGAGCTTGGGCTTGGAACTTGCCCTTTTATGTTTTCTTGTCTAATTTATTTGTTTAGGGTATTTTGTAAATTTTTAAAATGGATTTATATAATTTATATTTATCTATATTAAAATGGATTTATATAATTTATATTTTAAAATTTTTTTAAAAAAATTTCATACAACCATCCAATTTGAAATTTCATGCCTTTATATATTTTGCCAAAAAAAAAATAAAATAAATCCCTATACGTTGTTGATTTTTGTTGTCTTAACTCTTTTAGTTCTTTTCTTGAATGGATGGTCCGGATTTATGGGTTTCTAAGGAGTGTTCCTATGTGCAGAGGACGGATTATGAATCGAACGGTGAAGAATCGATTTCGTGTGGTGCTACGCGGCCTTTGATTTCCCCAATGCTAAAACCCCAAATCTAAGCCGTCCAATCCTGTGAACGTGTGGCCTGGAAGGCGTCTCTTTGGTGAAACGCCACCAAACTTGTCGTCAGTGAGAATGAAAAGAGGATGGCTTTCCATTATTACCGTTTTATGCCTGTAGCCTTGGTTCTTAGTTACGGACCAAATTTTTTTTTCTTAATTTCGGAAATAATATTATAACTAAAAAAAAGTCCTCATGGACGGAAATAGCCCACCTCTTTTGCTTTTTTTCTCACACACTTTTTTTCGCATTTTGATTTTTGAGTTTGGGTTTGAAATTACGACTTGTAAACTGCTTGTTATTAACGCTATGAGCTTTAAAGGGCATTATAGTCATTCTAGTGTATTATCTTTTTTGGCTCTCTGGATTGTGGGGTATTTTGGTCAGATTTGAAAAAAAGAAAAGGGTCTTTGTGTGACCAAAATACCCCCTCAAGCTAGGCTGATTGAGAACAAATTATTTATAATATGGCGAAAATACCCTCAACTGATACCTGCGATCTGGTTTTTTGTCCTTTTTGGGCATGTGGTTTTTTGTCCTTTTTGGGCATGTGGTGAATACGCGTTCGCATAGGAAAGGGTCTTGTTGGTTATTTATATGATATTTAAAGGATAATTTGGTCACTAAAACAATAATAATAATGATAATAATATGTGTCGCTGGGAAAAAGAAGGGAAAGAGGCGTGATGCTCGAAACTCGAAACCTTTTACGTTGTGTGGGTCACATCGAGACGCTCTCTTTCCTTTTCATTCTCTCTTTTCTTTGCCCCTTTTTTTTTTTTTTTCCTATGATTATTTGGTCTCTATTTCTCAATTCAATATTGTTAGGGAAGGTAGTAAATTGGGTGGCGAGGTGACGGGTCGGGTCCTAGCCGGACGTAGATGGACCCGACTGAAAAATAAATAAATAATATTTAAATGTATTTAAATATTATAATTAAAAATATATAATTATATTTATTTAAATATTATATACTCAATATTACATAAATATTAACACTGATCGGGTGAGGTCCGGGTCTTGATTTGGGTCGAGTCTAGATGGATCAGGACCTGGAGCCACATAGTTTTTGGGTCCAAGATTTGGACCTCAACCTGGACTCAACCCATCGGGTCTGATGTTTGGACTCATTCATAGATGCAGGTCGGGTTTGGGTACATAACCATTGCCACCCTTGGATTGGTATTCCTAACAGTCAATGTTACAATTATTTATTTGAATAGGTAATTGTGACATGACTGAAAATTTATTAAAGCTTTAAAAATTGTGTAGATCATGGAGATGTAAAGACATCTGAAAATCTAAAAAATAAACAGTCAAGATAATGTGGCGTTATATATAAAATGTAAAGGTTTAAAAATTGTGTAGATCGCAGAGATCTAAAGACATCTGAAAATCTAAAAAATAGACCGTCTAGATGATGTGGCGTTATATATAAAATGTACTATGTTTTGTGGTATGAAAACAATATGTTTGTTTTGGTGGGGTTTTGTACTTACACAATACAAGGGTAACAACTTATATAAAATTTTTCCCTAAATTTTTGGGGGATTGCAATTCCAGTGCCAAAATTTGCCAACCTCAGCCACAATGGACTTAAAAACTAATATTTTATATTTTTATAAATGCAGAACTACGTCGAGTTTCAAGTTTTATATTCAAGAACAGAAATATGGTCGCAGCTCTGGTTTTTGATGTTTAGCTTTACCAAATACCATAAAGCCGCGGCCTTCCAAAAATCGTCCCTAATTTTGATGCTTGTAATACATACAACAAAGAAATGTCGTATTAGCTGTGTGTTGTAGTGCATAGCGCACAGAAGAGGGGGGATCTGCCGTCCATCTTCATCACGAGACCGCAATTCAACTTTAAGGTCCACTGTTGAAGAGGGGCCATCTGCCGTCCATCTTCGTCAAGAGACCGCAATTCAACTTTAAAGTCCACGGTTGCATGTTAAGGGAACACCAGTCGTTCTCGATCATTCATTCTTCGATGCATAGCGTCACTTTGCAAACTAAGTACACTTTTGTATTAACTCTGTTTGATTTTTCCTATGAGGGCCTCAAAAATTGGAATCGGGACCGAACTCGATAGGTGTTTGGGTCCGATTCATAAATGGGAATCCGGGCCTCAAAATTTGCAATCGGGACCGAACTCGTTAGGTGTTTGGGTTCATAAATGGGAATCCGTGCTAAACTCGTCTAGTGTTTGGGTCGGATTCATTGGGTTTGATTCGAGCCGTTCATAATGCAGATTGGGTGACTTATGTTTCTATATAAAGCATTATTTCAAAGGGTGCTTGTGTATTCTTTATAGCAATGGAGCTCCAACGCATGGTGACTTGGTTATGTAATAGCAGTATGTACTACGTCTGGGGGAGCATGGTTTGTAAGAGCAGTATGTACTACGTCTGGGGGAGCATGGTTTGTAAGAGCAGTATGTACTACGTCTGGGGAGCATATATTGTAAATCTACTCCATAGGCAAAGACGTACTTGAGAAGATTTTTTTCAACTCGCCTTACATAAATTAAAATTTTTTTGTTTTTTCTTCTACATAGATAGTTTAATTCAAAAAATTGTTTTACCATGTTAGTGTATAGGCTGAAAAGGTTGTATACCTGAACTTTGGGATTCTAAAATTACTTTTTCTAGTGCATACTACATTAGGTTTTAACCAAATGAGTAAATGAATAGTATACTCTTTACTAGAGCATAAAATCTTTAGGCTCATTGTGAACTCAGTTCAGAACCTTGTGACGTGAGGAATTGGAAACCCCTTCATTCTAATGTGACTTGGTATTACTCTGTATTTTTCTCTATAATTGTGATGGATTCATACTAGAAACTCTCTCACAGGTAGCTGTAGGGAATTTGATTAATCGAGAAATTGAGCTGCAAGACATTGTGACTTGGTATTGGAAAAGATGGTTCTCTCAAGCAGAGTTCGAAACCACTACTCAAGGTGAGTACTCGGCCCGAGTCTAAGTAGTGTTAAAAATAAGAAATATATATTTAAGTAATATTAAGCAAAGCGCATCAAAATGAGGTTAAAAAAGTAGTAAGAAATTGGATTTAAAAAAATCAACTTGTGTAGGGGTAGTTTTGAAATAACTCAAAAATTAGAAAAATGTAAAAATAAGTATTTATAGCCAAAACACTTTCTAATCTTTGCAAAAATGATATAAAATATAAAAATACTTATTACAAATAAATTCTTTAGTTTTTGGAAATTTTTTATAATTTTTATGAATTTTTTTTAATATCTTCAAGTGCGGCATCCAACTAGTTGGGAAAAGACTTTGACAATGATAATGATTTTTATGATCCCAAGTGGGACACCCAAATTAAGGAAACTCGGACTCGGCGAGCCCAAGTACTCGGGACTCGGACCAAGTAGTCAAACACTGCTCTCAATTAATGCAATTTGGCTAGGTCTTGGTTTGACTCACTTGATTTTGTACACATTGGACATGCTATATGGAAGATGTTAGAAGTTCGTATTAGAAAAGGGTTCTACCTCGATGGAATCGTATTTTTTTGGTGAGCTTGCCGAAAGGTGATGGACTTTGACTAATACAATTTTATAAGTTTACTTTTGGGGACGAATGCCAAAACTCGTAGGTTTCAAATACATATTTCTATATTGAATTTCTACTTTGAACAGGTGAGGTTCAATTTTGGGATTTCTATCTCAAACTATTTCATGGGCGTGGTTTCTATAAGGCTGAGGCCTTAAACAATCAAAGTAAGGCGCACCTCTAAATAGTATCGAAAGATGATTTTCAAAAGCAAAAATTTTTGTGATGACCTAAAAATATATTTGTATATCTAATTATACTTTAAAATATTGAAAATTGACAACCCAAATAATGCATTACAAGATGTAGTATTTCACCAACATGATATCTAACTTTTTTCATGTTTATACATCTCGAGTTCGAGATGATAGATTTGAGGGGTTTTCAACATCAAAACAACCTCTTATAGTGAATTTTTGGGGTGTGCCTTGATTTGATTGTTTAGGGCCTCAACCTTATATGAACTTTTTCCATATTTTGTTGCATTTAGTGTTTATCAGAAATTTTGTAACTTTGACCAAAGATAAGGAAAATTGAAAATTTGTTAAACACACTAAGTGTCTAGGCTTCAATGCCTAACCCTATTGACATTGTAGACAAGAAGGACTTCCATTTGATGACAAGGAGTAAATATAATATGCATTGTGTAAAGGAAGAAAAAAATGCGCAATTAGGTATAAAAGCATCTATCTCTATCGATTTCTATACCATCGTCAAAGCCTTTTCCTAACTAATTGGGGTCAGCTATATCAATTTCTACATATCAAAAATATTTGTAGGTTACCACCAGTTTATGAGACATTTCTCACGCAACTTTTGATGGGAAATACATAAATAAATTTAAAAAATTTTAAAAAATAAAAATAAAAATAAAAATAAAAAGAAGAAGAAGAAGGGTGTGAGGACAATTTTAAACTACACCATCTAACACTTAAGCATGAATAGTTGCCATATATTACTAAGCATAGTTATTAGGATCAAAACTGGCCACGGGTCGAATAAACTAATTCGACCACAGATAAATTTGGTTCGACCAGATTTTGAAAATGACGCGGTTAGCATGCGGCCAACCTGCATATCATAGAAATGCGGGCTTGGCAATAAATATTTATTTTAAATATAATTTGATCATAATTTTTAGAGAATATATAATCTTTAACATGGAGATCATGAATATGATTTTTTTTTTGAAAATTAGAAGTAATAATTATATTAAGAAAACATTTTGACCGTTCGTTACATTTGGTTTTGGATGGACCACTTATTTGCATCCATCTTTAAGATGGATGTTTTATACTTTTGGTTTGCATATTCTAGAAATGTCGTCCAGCCTGCATGAAACAATTATTCTTTTGAAAACTATAAAAAAGAAGAAGAGTAATGGTTAAAAATACAAAATATATTAGAAAAAGCTTGTGGTTTTTATAAGGTTGCAACTTAAACAATCCAATTAAGGTGCATCTCCAAATTTTATCATAATATATAATTTTGGCGCAAAATATTCTTCGGATTATCCCAAAATATATTTTCATATAAAATTATAAAATTTTAAACTCCGAAAATAGTTAAAATCAAGTACATCTATAAACATATGAAAATATTAAAAATGGATGGTATAGATAATATGTCGTAAGATACAATATTTCTAGGACTCAAAATCTTTTTTTTTTTTTTTTCATATTCATACATCTTGATGTCGAGATGATTAATTAGAGGGTTTTCCAACACTAAAACAATATTTTCCGGTAGATTTTTGAGGTGCATCTTTAATTCTTCATTTTAAGGTTACAATCTTATATAAACTTTTTCCTTGGACAAAAGTCTTTTAGCATTGTTTAGCTAGCCAAACTAGTCAAAATCGGACTACCTGACTTATTAAAACCGATCAAATGAACACTAGATTCGTTGTTTGGAAATTGCACAGTCTATATTCAATCACAAGACATTTTCTTTTTACGCACATATACAATGTGTATAATTTTCTTTTCGTGGTTGGATGCTAAGTCGTGCAGGTTAAATTTGAGTCCAAAAAATAGTCGTTAGTAGAATGAGAGTGCCATTTTTGGATCCTCTCTCATGTTTTTATTATAATAAGCCCAAGAAAGTTGGACAATCTATTGTGATGGACCCGAGTGGCAGGTTTTTGAGCTGATATATGTAAGGCCAAAATATATCTATTTTTGCAGGAGTAGAACGTTCATTTATTCCCTCGAGTAAAACTCCATTTAGAAATAATTTTAGGGTTATAACTCACTTTAACACATTGATTAACCTTAATAAAAGAAGATTCCTAATTGTATTCTCTATGCACTTGAAAAAATAGTGCCTCGATATTGAATAAAGACCCTCCAATTTTTAGACGGTGAGATATGTTAGGAAACTTAAATTTTAATTTTGTTTAGAATAATCATCTAATAATTTTTAGTAGTTTCCAAAAATTTAGATTGAAAAATCATTCCAAGTACATCTTGTAACCGAGGGAGTAGAAGTAAACAACGCTCCACGAAGTTAGATATAAAATGGGAAAAGTGAGCCGCTGTTTGATTTGGCCCAATTATTTGGGCACCCCAAAAATTGGCTTGGATAGGTGAATCGGCAATTTGGATCACTGTTTTTCTCAGTGAACTGGTGAAAGAATACGTGAAAAAACAGTGAACGGCAAAGACTGGCCCGGATCGGTGAATCAGCGATCTAGATCGCCGTTTTACTGTAGAGAGTCGTCATTTTACTATGCAAAACCACTAGTTCCCTTCTAGACTCCCACCGGTTCTCTTCTAGACTCGGTCGTTTTACTGCATATATACAAAACCATAATCTGTTGGGACCAAACTTGTTATTGGATCATATGGGTCCCGTCTTAGTTCCTCCCTAAAACCCTGTTATTTTTTAAAAAAATTTATTTAATATTTTCTTAGCATCTCCCTAATTTCCACCTCATAAACTTCTATTTAAATTTTATTTTATTTCATTTATTTTAAATAATTATCCAAAGGGAAATGATTTGATAGTCCTGTAGCCCTATCAAAATAAGCAAAGCCTCAATTTATAACCTATAGAGAACTGCAATTCAAGCATTAAAAAACCTTTACATCGATCATCTTGGTTTGAATACATCGATCACCTTGGTTTGAATATTATGGTTGTGAATAAAAAAAGGATTTTAGGTTTTAAAAATATGGTTATTGTATCAAATTATCTAAACCGTCTATTTTGCCCTAAAAATAGGTGTTCATAGATTTACAAGATCTATATTATTTTTTGGCTTTCAAATTTCAATATTAGTGATGGAAATTGATTTTAGAGCCGTCATGAAAATTTCTATTGCTAAAAATACTCTTCAGACAAGGATTTAAGACGAGGCTTGATTTTGTTTTTCATAAAGTCTAAGCCTTATAAAAATTTCATCCTTATCTAAATTATCATTGAGACTTCGGATCGATCTAACAATCTGACACAAATACGTCCCACTAATTCGAGGTACTGATTCATATTGAAATAACTAGAAATCGTATCTCCAACACTGATCCGGTCACCAATAGTAAACTCTTAGGCCCTATGTGGGTACACCCGCGAGAATTTTCAACAGTATACGCCAAAACGCTTGCTCCTTTGCTAAAGGAATCCAATGGTTATAAACTTTTAATTAAAAGAGGCTTGCCAAACCCATTGATCAGTAGTTGCAGGTGACTGGTTTTCGGATCGATCTCTGCCCATATTCGCTCTCTCTCTTGCAAGAAGCGGCTTCCCTCTCTCTTGAAGGTGAATGCGATTCAGCTCTTTCCATCCATCTTCGAAACCCTAAATTCATGCTTCTCTTTCTTTCTGGTTGCAGGGCTCCTCAAGATCTGCGGTATTCAGGTAAGCTTTTGAGATTTCTGTGATTTTCTTATATTGCTTAGCTCATGAAATATTGTTTATGCTGTTGCATTAAACGTATCACGAACTTTGGTGTTTTCTATTGCTCTGTCGTGAACACAAATAACGAATCTATCGCTCCATTGCATGATTTGCATCAAGAACTTTGGTTTTTTGATGGATTTATTCGTGAAATGAACATAATTCACAAGTTTTTTATGCTATTGCATCAAGAGCTTTGATTTTTCATATTGATCTGTCTGTGATCAGAAATCACGAAGTTCAATTCCTTTTTTAATGAAAACCGAAAATTCGGTGTTTTTTGCTCTTTGAAAACTTCGTTTTTTTTTTCTTCATGTTGGTTTTGCAAGTGTAACCTCAGTTGATTTGAAGAGATTCTGGTTCTAATTTTCAATTCACTTCAAAATTCTTAGTATTTGCTTCTTTTTGTGCAAAAATCTCTTTAAATGCGTATAAAATAATTATCTATGCATTCTAGGGGTTCTGATTAGAATCTGCATTGTATTTTTATTTACCCGTACTTTTCTCAACACTTAAAGCAAAACATAGCATTCCTTTCATTTGGAGTTCCGTCGTTCTGATTAAGAAAACTAGCATTTTTCATTTTAGGGATCTTTTGGTCCAAGTTTTTCTGGTTTGAAGTCTCTCTCTCTTTCTCTCTCCTCCCCCCTCTCTTCTTTTCTCAGTCTATTCCAAAATGATGATCTAGTCTTGGTACATTATACATTTTTAGGGATCTGCCTATGATGAAAGGATTTCCATTGGTGGGAGAGGCTAGTAGGTTACCCTGTATATGTATGTGCTGCTGATGTAGGGAGTAAGTAGTTCCGGTGCTTACATGACGATGGAGATTTGCTGCTGTTTTTGAAATCAAAACCCCGTTTCTCATCTATCGATAGGGGAATACATGCATTCCTAAACTCCCCCCTTAACTGCCTGACTAGATCCAGATCCTTAGGCAGCCATGGCCTCCCCCACCCTCCAACGCCTCCCTTCTTCTTCTCTCATACCCTCTACCACCCCTTCTTTCTCCTCAACCTCACCCCCTAGTGACCCACTCTCCTCTTTCCAGTCCGACCCCACTTTCTCCCCCTTCCTCTCTCCTGATTTCAACCCCTCTCTCTTCTCCTCCCATGCCCTCTCCTCTGGCTCCCCTGCCTCCCGAGCCGAGAAGCTCAAAGATGCAATCTCTCTCCTCGACTCTCACCTCCGCTCTCTCGTCTCCTCTAACCACCCCTCTCTCTTTCAACACCTTCACTCTCTCTCTAATGCCACTTCAGCCCTCTCTGTTGCGCGCTCTGCTACCTCATCTTTGCGTGCCTCCCTAGCACGTGCTCGCGCTGACATTTCTGAACCCCACCGACAAATCAAATTGAAGACCTCTCAACTTCGAAACCTTCACGAAACATCGATACTCTTACAAGCCACATTGCGTGCAATTCGACTGATTTCTAAGCTGCATGATCTTATGGATATGAATCCTATTGACCTATCCAAATCAGCACAACTGTACAGTGAGATAATCAGACTGATCGATGAGGCGGGGCTCCGCGGCTTGCAACCGATCGATGAGCACTCGTCATGGCTCAGCGATGTCGGTGCAGAACTGCGAAAAGAAGCCATGGCAGCATTGCAAAATGGGCTGCAAGGGCTTAATCAGGCGGAGGTCGGGGGAGCTTTGCAGGTGTTTTATAATTTGGGGGAGTTGAGGGCTACAGTTGAAACCTTAATTTTGGGATATAAGAATCAGGGGATGAAGGCAATTTCGGGGGCTTTGGATATGAAGGCGATATCAGTGTCATCGGGGGGGTTTGGCGGGCCAGGAGGGGGGTCAAGGAGTGGGACGCCACAGATCGGAGGTGGGGCGAAGGCGAAGGAGGGGCTGTGGAGGAGGTTGGGGGATTGTATGGATCAGATTCATGGGGTTGTGGTGGCGGTGTGGCATTTGCAGAGGGTGTTATCGAAGAAAAGAGATCCCTTTACACATGTCTTGTTCTTGGAGGAGGTTTTGCAGGTATGAGGTTACAAAAGGTTTGCTTGTATCATTGTGATCATGTGTTCCTTTTTCTGGAAGATTGGTTCATGATTTTCTTTTGATATTTGAATTATTTGGTTTCCTATTTAAAACATGATGTTGGATGCCTCTGACTCTTGATTTATTGTTGTTGTTGGTACTAATCAGATTTGTATCATTGCTTGATTTTGTTGATTGTATTAAAAATACTTGATTTTGTGCTATTTGATGGTGTTATTATTAGTTTGGCTTTCTTGATAATGATATATTTATATCTGTATTTTCTCTTTTGTAAAATGATTGCTTTTGCAACTGGTCTGGATTTCTCATTTTGGTTTGGGAGCATTTCTTTGTTATGCTCCAATGACCTTGGGAATTAAATGCGTAGAAATTCAAATTGATGCATCTATCTTGGACTCGGTACTTTAGGAATTTATTTGAATCACTTTCAAAGGTTAAAATGATCCAAACAAGACATTTCGGAATCCTACATTATGCCTTCCGCTGTAGTATCAACTTACTTCCTAAAAATTTGGTCAAAATAAAACAATTCGGCCTAATGGCTGTGACCTCAAGCATGTCATTGTACTTTGGATCATTGTAGCCTAATGGCGTAAGATCTCTTGAAATTATGCTGCATTTTATGTATGCTTTCTTTCTTATAATTATGCAACTCAAACCTCTCATTACTTGATTCAAAATTAACTTTCAAGAGTCAAGTCTGTGAATTGTATAGGGATAAGCTCCCTCAAGTAAAACTTGTTTACTGGTGATGAGATAATTCTTATGTTTTTTGATGGAATGGAGATGGATCCTGGGTAGATAATGGACCTTGGATTGTTGAGTTCTAATCAACCAAAATTTATTCCCATATGATACACTATTCAAACTTGATTTACTGAACCCATGGAGCCTACTTAGCTTTTGTTAGAGGCCTCGGAATAAAATACCCTTAGGTTATAACTTATTTATAAAAAGTGAAGACATATGGGAATTCAACGAGGCCTTTGCAAGAGCAATTGGAGCGCACACATTTTTTTTAGAGTTTTAACCTTAGAGTGAGATAATGTATTCATTACTTCAATGGCTAGTTTGTTTACTTGTCTATGTATTTGTAATCACAAAATCATATTTACTTGTCAGTATTTTTAATTATCATGGTTTGACTTTTTCATTGACTGCCTACATAGAGACATGGAGCCATGGAGGAGCTTCGGCCTATTTACACGATACAAAGAAAAATTTGAAGATATAAAAAGAGGATAAGGATTCTATTTTCAGGATTTAAACCTGGAGTCTTCTTTTTGTGTGTATGTGTGCATGTGTGTGTACACGCCCATGCCCCCATGTGCTTGCTGCGTGTGTGTGTGTAGTAAAGAAATGATCAACACTATATTGACTCATTGGTGGCATCTTTTGGGATGAAGTTATTATGAGATAGTTACTTGAGTTGAGCATAGTATAACCTCAGCTGGTGTTCTCTGCTGCAATTAGCAAGGCCAACTTTTAATTATTTTTGACATGTTTGATGTTTGAATGGAAAATATACAGTCGCTGCAATGGATAGTAAATGGGAGGAGTAAATACACTCACAAGTGGTTTGCTACAAGCCTTTGATCTAGTTAATTTATTGGCAACTTCGTTTGTACACTAATTACTAATAGTATATAAACTATCCAAAATTTACTTTTGCAATTGTGAGAGGCATCAGGTATGATTTCACCCTTTAGAATCTTTTAATTACATAAAAGAGTGGCCTTTTATAACCAGTTGATGAAATGTTTTCATATAAATACAGTGTCAACACAAAGCGTCTACCACCTAGATCCCAGAGACTTCTCTCTGACTCTCATAACAAAGAACTATCTTTCTTTTCCATCCTAAAATTCCTACCATGGAAACTAATTCTATCCAGCAGGCCTCTGATTCTTGTTACTGATTTAGTTTATGCATCTGAGCAGAGGTGGATTCTATACCTTGTTCCCTTCTAAAAGACTATTTGTGAGATTCCTCTATTCTTTGAAGCACTCCTTGATCTCTAATTACTGAATGGTTCTTAAACTTAAACATATTCTCTTTCTCAAAGTGTGCTCTTAAAAAATCTGTTTCATTTTGGCAGCCTCAGTGTAATCAAAGGGAGATAATTTATTTGTAATCCATTTCTTAACTCTTGCTGATGTCCCTTGGACCTAAGGCTGAATTCCCTCCACCTCCTTCACCTTTTTGATACTTTAAAAATGTGTGTGATGATTCACTTCTTCATCCATCAAAGGAGGCATGCCTTGATAAGCTGAAACCCCCTCTATTTCTTTTTAGTGCATGCTGCATACTATTAATTGCTAACCAGAAGGTTTTTCAAAGTTTATAGTTTGTCTGCAAAAATTTCGTGGTCGCTCTCATAATGAAGAGTTTAGTGCCTGACTGCCTGCAAAGGGCCCCATTGGGACCAGCTCTCAAACAGTACTTTGCCCCACTACTTTCACCAGAGTATGCATTTCCATTAACAATTATTTTTCCCATCACTAATCCACTACATGTGCTCCCAACCTTCTGACTTTTGATTCTCATACCCACATCCAAATCCGGTAGATAGATCATCTACCTTATTTGTGCTACTTATCCTGGACTATTGTTCATTCTTGTCACTCTATGGTCACTGTGCCTCAAAGTTCCGAAATATTCCATCACTATTGATGATGTTCACAACATTTGCTTGGGCAACCCTGTTCCTCTTTAAAATTGTTTTTGTAAGTTTGATCTGTTTGATAAATTGTATCATGTAAATGTTCATTCTCAAAGAGCCTTTACCATAAAAAAAAAAAACAAAAGCATAGCAGACAACATGGCCTTTACCAACAAAGAAAAAAGAAAAGAGAACATTTGCCACCTAGATATTAGGCGCTTCTCCCCACCCCTCAGAACAACGAATAATATTCTTTTCTATGTCATCCTAAATTTGCCACTGGACAAGAAATTCAATCCAGCAGGCTTTGGATTCTTGTTGCTTATTTTGTTTATTTTTTTAGTCGGAGGTGGAATCTAGTCCTGTGCCCCTTTCAATATGACCATTTTTTAGTGCTTTCTCTACCTTGTATTTCTCCTTGACCTCTATTTCCTAAAATGTTTATTTGACTTCAATCTTCAATCCGTTATGCCTCGAAAAAATCCTGTGTTCCTTTCCACATCAACTACATAATTAAAGGGAGTGAATTTTTTCTTTATTCATCTCATCTATTTTAGTAACTTTTTCTATTGACACATGTAGCCTGATGTTGAAGTCTTGAAGTCATTCCATCCCAGATACATTAAAACTAATCTCACAATTCTACCTAAGATGGGGGAAGCTGAGAGAGGGACTGCATTGTAAGATATCAAGCGACAAAGTGAGAGCTGGAAGCATAGTGGCCCTGGGGGGAATGGGGAAGGGATAGACAAAGAGGGAGTTGGGCATGTAGGGGGTGCCAAGGAGACAAAGAATTAATGGGGGAGCAAGGAGGAGGGGGGATGGGGTGGAGGATTAGGGGAAAGGAGCAGATGGGTAAGTGAGAGAAGGGGAGCGCCCACTTGGATAGTCTAGATTGTTCTTGTCTTGTCGGTACTGACTGTGGGTGATGTGACCAAATCACATCCCTCTAGCTTGCAAATATTTATGGGGAAGCTTGCAAACTAAGGTTAAAATGGATGAAACCCAGGACCTTAGAAAATTAAGGTTGAAATGCGGCTTGCAATCTGAGGTCTGCTATAACTCTGTTGTCTGGTTGGTTATGTAGCCTAGATACTGGCAAAGCTTGAACCAACTAGCTGTGCCCGTGTGACTGACACAACTAGATTAAAATTGAATGGGGGAGCTACGCAGTCATTTTGTAATTGGTTTTCCCAATGTTTTAAAAAGCAGACCACCCAGCGCCTGGGCAGCTACCAAGGCGGTCCAGAAGGCCTGGGCGCATCGCCCAGGCCTAGGCGGATATCCCAGGGCGCTTAGGCACTCGGGACCCCCCCAAGGCGGGCCGCCCGGGCTGCTGCCCCGGGCCTACGCCCCGCCCAAGGGTAGAAATGCCCCTCGTTGGTCATTTTTGGATCATTTTTTTAATACTAAGGGGGCAAAATTATGGGTTTTATGTTCATTTGAAACCTAAAACCCATCAGAGCCTATTATAGGGAGAGAAACCCCCCCCCCCAAAAAACTTTCTTTCTACTGGGCCGCTCAGGTTTTGGGCGCCCACCTGGGCACCCGCCTAGGCGCTGGGCGACCTAGACCCCCCCAATCGCCTAGGCGCCGCCTAGGGCTTTATGAAACGTTGGATTGTCTCCTTCAACTTGCCTGGTGAAGGAGTGGGACTTATGTTTGTGAAGTAAATAAATAAAGCTCCTATGATGAAAAAATTAAGATAGAAACTTACTACTGCAAAGATTAAAGAAAGAACAAAAGAAGGATAATCATACAATATAACAAAGAAATATAGAAATAATAAATGGATGTCACAATACCAAATTCTATGCACCATAATCTATGTATTCATGTATCTGATATAAAATGAAGGATATCAGTAGGAATGTTTTCTTTTCATTTCAGTTTAAAAAAAAAAAATGTTTTCCTTTACATTTTCTTTATAACCAAGGGGAGTTGGAAGGGTCTTGAGATGTATCTTGATATTGTAGAAAACAAGGATCAGCACTAGTGTACTAGTGACTTATCCCTATATAAAAGCGGCCGAGTGCTTCCACTGGTCCTAAAAAAATATTGACCTGGTGCTTCTGTAAATATCCATGACTTGTGAGGTAAATCTCTCCCCCCTTGCTGGACTTTCATATGTATCATTTAGAAACATCCTACCCATTTGGTCTAAAAATGGAGAGGAGGATACAATAGGTGTTTAGTTTATTGTTAATGGTACTTAGCAAGGAAAAATAATTATGGGGATATTGATGAAAGTAATTTGGGAACACACGGAGAGAAAAATGTTACATAGGGTGGCTTAGATTCACTATGAAAGCAGTATCTCTTTAAGAGCTGATCTTCTTTCATGTATAATTGCACTATAAAAATGTTATTTGTTTGTGGTTGGCAATTTTATGCAGGCCTTCTATGCTTTATGTCTTAGAAGAGCATCATTTAAATCCATATTGTTGCGACCTCTGGATGGTTGCATTAATTGTACTGCTCTAACGAAATTAACATTTCTTGGATATAAACGGCCACTTCTTTGATGGATTCTTGATCCATATCAGGCACAACATGGCATTATTTGTACATGGCTAGCCTTTTCATTGTGCTGTGGAGATGAATTTAGTGATCTTTCTCATATCTATGTTTCATTTTTTTTTTTGAAGTCATGCAGTTGATTAAGTTTATTGGCATACTTGTGTAATGTAAATTTTTCTCTTGAGCTTCTGCTGGAAGAAAGTTTTCTTTGGTTTGTTTTTGTGCTCCATTTTATGGGATAAATTTCCTTCGGGATCTAGAACTTTATCAATCAAGATTTGGTTTCTCCTTGTCCACTACTTATAGGGAAAGTATACCATACACCAGTTGTGTAAGGTATATGGTACACCAAAGGGCAATCCAATATCAGTTCCTTATAATGGACATTGGAGATTAATTGCTCCTGATTGGATGTACCTGTGGGCCCCACAAGGCTTCATCTCATGACTGGGCATGGATGTTGGATGCCCCTTTAGTGGAGCATATACAACATACTCTTGCTGCATGGAATACTTTCCCCAATTTGTATTATCTCATAAATGATTTGAAAATATATATTTAGCTACCAGATCAATAAAAATTGCAGTATTGCAATAATTTTTCAGGAGGGTGATCCAGTGTTGACTGAAAGAGTTTGGGAAGCACTTGTGAAATCATTTGCCAGCCAAATGAAGTCAGCATTCACGGCTTCCAGCTTTGTCAAGGAAACCCTCACAAAGGGTTACCCAAAACTATTCTCTATGATTGAGAATTTGCTTGAAAGAATCTCACGTGACACTGATGTCAAGGGGGTTCTTCCAGCTATAAGTTCAGAGGGCAAAGAACAAATGGCTGCTGCCATTGAGTCTTTCCAGACTTCTTTCTTGGCGCTTTGCTTAAGTCGACTCTCAGATCACGTGAATAGTGTGTTTCCGATGTCAAATAGAGGAAGTATTCCCTCAAAGGATCAAATTTTGGGAATTCTATCTGAAATTCAGAAAGAAATCCAAGGTGTTAAGTTAAATGGGCACCTCACTCTTTTGGTCTTGCATGAGATTGGAAAGATTTTGTTGCTGCTGGCTGAAAGAACTGAATACCAGGTATGTTTGTCTTTCACTGTATGTGAACCCCAGATTATTTTCTTTTGGTTTTCTTTCTTGGGAAAATATTAGGAGTTCTTGCAACACATGCATAGATATCATGTAGGTGGTCCGGAAACTTGAAATATAAGGTCACGACTTGTGCCTGTCAAATTTTTAATGGCTATTTTACTCCTGTCCTTTTTACCTTTTCACCTTTGGTTGCTGACTGTTGGAATGGCGTAAAATGCTATTATTGCTCTGTCCTAGTACTGTCTTGTTATGCAAGTTTATGGACCACCTGCATGATCTATGCAGGTGCTCAATACTGTCAAGATTTTTGTTCTTTATTATCTTGTTTTTACCATATTCTCATTCCTAAGTTGCATCCCTTATTTTGGATGAATTTCACTGTGATTGCATCACATTGATGCTTGTGGATGGTTCTGGTTGGAGCTTTTTCATTTTTTTCATTTTAGTAATTCATGGGTTTTGAGCTTTGATCTTTCTGATAACTTGGAAGCTTGATGATTCTCTTTGTTATATGTAGACTGCTTGATATCCTTTGATCAATAGGGTTTCATTGACCTAGTTTTAGATCTACTTCGATCCTTCCTAGAGAAATAAGCTAATAAAAATAAAATGCACTAATAGGAAAAAAAAAAATTGATGCTAGAGAGTAACTCCAAAATTATCAGAATGTATAGATTACCTGAATTAATTCTAGAGTTCCCTAACCACAAGGTTTTCCACAAGCTGTGTATCTCCAATGCATGCTCTATATCTTATAATTGCTGGGAACTCAGTTTGCCAAAAGAATGCCCTTCCAGGCCCCTAAATCTCTGGTGCTGTCATTGGCCCTTGGGAACCATCCTGAATTGTTCAACCTGTACCTATTGAGAATCACTCGATGTGAAAGGTGGTCCTCTTGCGGTGAAGCGCCAACACCATTTATCCAATGAGGCAGTATTGGCCTCTCTTAGTTCTCTTATGCCTAGGTCCTGTTCTTTTCTTGACATGCACGCTTGGTCCCACTTGACCAACTGAAACTTGTATGGACCACCTGCTCCGGCACAAGAAGTTCCAGATTAACCTTTATAGGCAGTTAGCCACTGCAGCTTGCAGTCAAAAAAGTGCCATATGGAATACAAGTGTGTTCGCCAAGGGTGCCTTGATTAAAATGATCTCCCACCAAAAGGATAAGAATCTTGTTTCCCAGGCAGCAGGTCTCCTATTGAACCTTTCTAAAGTGTATCCCGTAGAGCCTTTCGTGGTTTGCTGATGCACAAGGGGAGGCCAAGGTACTTGCTGGGTAGTTTGTTGGTGCCATAGCCAAGCGTCGTGTACGAGCTCTTTCTCATGGTCTCATGTAACCCCATTGCCTATGAACTTAGCCTTTTCCATGTTAAGTTTAAACCTGGTGAACACTTGAAAAACAACTTGTCTACCTGTTGTGGTAGTCACAAAATATGAATGTATTGTCGGCATCTGAGATTCTCTGAGAATCGCATATGACCACCAAATTGTATCGGCTTGTTGCTCCATAATTATTATATTTAATGAATGTTACAATTAAGTTAAGAGAAACTAAGAGAAAAGGTTATACAACACTGGTGCAGACCAATGTGAGAAACTAAGAGAAAAGGTTCATTGGTGGGTGTTCATTTATTTTCTACGATAATTACATAATTATTATATTTAATGAATGTTACAATTCAAATAAGTATTTATTTAAAATATAATTGTTATCATGTTATTCAGTGTTTTAAAAAACGACGAGTCGAACCGGACTCGCCCGGTTCGACTCGGAAACACGTGTGCCCGTGCCGGTTCCAATCAAAAACCAGGAACTGCCTGGTTCTAGAGTGGAACCGCCGGTTCCCATCCGGTTCTATCCGGTTCAGCCTGGTTCACACACGTAACGCATGACACACGTGCGAGCGTGCCCCACGCACACTCACACGTGCACACGTGTATCCAAGCGCACGTGCGAGCGTGCCACACGCACACTCACACGTGCACACTCAGCCCAGTTCACACACAAAGCATGACACACACGTGCGAGCGTGCCCCACGCACACTCACACGTGCACACGTGTGTCCGAGCGCACGTGCGAGCGTGCCCCACGCACACTCACACGTGCACACGTGTATCCAAGCGTGTGCACACGTGTGTCCAAGCACACGTGCGAGCGTGCCCCACGCGTGCACACGTGTATCCAAACACACGTGTGAGGTTGCCTTAATATTTTTACACACATTTTATGGTTCATATTGCATAGGTATTTATATACCAAAGTTGAATAGCCATCTTTCGATGTGGGATAATTCCCAACTATCATTAAATGAAAACGAAATGTAAATATAGTCTATTAATCAGCAATTTATAATCACATGTAGTTAGATGGCTTGATGGTTATGACTTTGATATTTTTACTTGAGGTCCCAAGGTCGAATCCCCTTGGGCATGTGTTGCATTTGAATCCCCCTGGGCATGTATTGCATTTTTGTTGTGTATATAGTGGTTGGTATAAATATAAATATTTTTATTGTATTCGAATCCCCTTGGGCATGTGTT
>NW_006499728.1:5248976-5268434 GCF_000471905.2 Amborella trichopoda | reverse complement strand
CTCATTTTTATTGGATTCCTAAAAAACAACATTTATAATGAATTTAATAATTTTTCGGATTTTTGAAGCTTTAATCCGACCGATTCAGCCGATTCCCGATCTGGATCGCCGATTCGCCGATCCGGATCGGTTTTTGAGGTGCCTGATCAGGGTCACCGATCCGCTTTTTAAACCATTGATGTGATTCATATTTGGCACCTAAAGGAGGCTTATTGCTCAAGAAGCTCATGGTTTTGAAACTGTGCTCTTGGACAAATGCATACCTGTCTTGTTCTTGTAATTTAATATGTATGTGAGTGATGATTCTTCATATTTTATGTTTGATATTATGTATATTAGATGCCATCAAACAAGACTTCAGAAGATCCACTCTACTTCACAGATTCATCTAATTGAGGATATAAGAATACTATTAAATCAAGCACCTTACAGTTCCAACTGGTATAGAATCTAATCCAGGGTTTGTTTTCTTATGTTAAATTTCATATCATGCTATTGTATAAGCTTGTTCCAGTTTGCATTCTCAACAGTGGTTGGTGATTATGATTTCTGGTGGTCGTTATACTCATTTGCATGCATGCGTGACTTTTTTTATTAGTGACACACACACACATGTAGAGATAGAGACACATATGCTGCATGCATGTATTTATGTATGAACATGTGTGTGTGTGCTCGTGTAGAAAAGATTATTTATCATGAAGAAAATTTGGACTTTTGCATCACAGAAGGGACACTTGTATTTCTAGAGATAGGGTGAGCGTAAGGTAATCTGTTTAATGTGGAAAGTCAAAATGTCACACACGTTGCATGTGTGTGAAAAAGTGTGTGAAAAAGAGTGCGGGTGTGTGTGTGAGAGAGAGATTGCAACTTCTACTGTTGCTGTTTTGGTCAAAGGAGAAAAGTTGCAGCACTGACTGTTGAACTCATTAACGCTTCTTAATTTCATCATTATGGGCTTAGTTTCTCTCTGCATTTGACAGATTTCCACAGGCCCTGAATCACGCCAAGTGACAGGCCCTGCAACACCATTGCAACTCAAGAACTTCACGCTCTGTCTTCACCTTCAAGAAGTCCACACACGCGCGCCCACAATGATATTGGACCTACCCATCATAGCTAGGGATGTTCTCTCTCCTTCCTTGGCCGTCATTTATGAAGTAGCATGTGACTCCATAACCCCCCTCTTCCAATCAATGCTTGATCGCCTTGAAAACTGCATACTAAAAATTCATGATCAAAACTTTGGATCCCATGGTGCTGAATCTTCCCCTATAGACAACATGGCTTCTGAATACATGGATGAGCTTCAAAAGTCCATAACCCATTTTAGAACCGAGTTCCTCTCAAGACTATTGCCATCCTCAAGTGCGGTATTATCGACTGAGACCATATGCACAAGCCTTGTTAGAAGAATGGCTTCAAGGGTTCTTGTATTCTTCATTAGGCATGCTGCACTTGTCAGGCCCCTATCTGAGTCAGGAAAGCTAAGGTTGGCTAGAGCCATGGCTGAATTGGAGCTTGTAGTTGGCCAAAGCTTGTTCCCTATTGAGCAATTGGGCCCACCTTATCGGGCCCTTAGAGCTTTTAGACCCATTATCTTTCTGGAAACCTCTCAATTGGAGGTGTCTCCTTTATTGCGAGACCTGCCTCCTAGTGTTATTCTCCATCACCTCTATTCGAGGGGTCCTGATGAGTTGGAATCACCAATGCAAAGGAATAAGCTCACTCCAGTTCAATACTCGTTGTGGCTTGATTCACAAGGGGAGGACCAGGTTTGGAAGGGGATAAAAGCAACTCTTGATGATTATGCCTCTAAAGTTGGGGCAAGAGGGGATAAAGAGTTCAGCCCTGTGTACCCTCTTATGCTTCGACTGGGGTCCTCTTTAGTCGAGGGTGCTCTTGAGTTGAAGAAGGCTTGATGGGTCTTGGTGCATTATCTCCTCTTATATCAATGAATTCTTTTATGACATGCTTGTTATTAAAAGAAGAAAAGAAAAAAATCCTTTCAGAATTTGATGGATTCTTATGGAGAGCCATTAGAGGCGAAGATGGCCAAGTGCTAATCAATCAATGATCCAAATGATTCTTATGGTTAGCATTTCGGGATTTAAACCATGTGGAAGATAGTTTTTCTAGTAGTTAAAATCTCAATGTTCCACAGGTACCAGGTTTTCATCTTTGCTCATTGGTCAGGCATATAGATCTTTGATTATGATTACTGATTCATTGCTACTTTCTTTTGCAGAGGTGAGTTGGTTGTATAAATGTGTGCAACCTTTTGTTCTTTTATGTTACGGTCTCACCAATTGTAGCCTAACTGGATTTTCCGGAGAGAAATACAACTGAAAGATTAGTATATCTTATGAATGAATAGGGGACCATTTATTTTTGGTATAAGAAGGTCATAATCATCATTGACCATTAGATTTGAAATCAGGTGATTGAGGGCACAAAGTCCAATGAAATTTCTCGAATATTGTGGCATATTTTTATCTATTGCATTTTATATCTAATGGTTATTAGTGAATGTGATCTCTTTGTACCAAAAATAAATTGTTTCATAATATACATTCTTAATAATAATGTGGAGATTCTTGATGAGATCCAATGCTTGATGCGTGTGTTTGTGGCCTGCATTGGCTTTGACATCAAGAAGAAAGAACTTGGCCTTACATCCTTCCTTGTATGTGGCCAAATAAGCAAAATCAGTAATAATGGAGCTTAAAATCTTACATGCATAACAGCTTAGTGATAATTATCTTCAATAAATTGGATGTTAAAATTATTATAATTTTATCGCAATAAATTTTAGAGAAATGATGTTGGGACTCTCTCCCACTCATATGTGTGACCTCGAAGGATCGCCATTAAATTTAGTATGGATCTTTAAAAAAGTCAAATCCTACACTCATGTGATAATTTTTTTAGGGATTCATGTCAAATTTAATGGTGATCATTTGGGATCTTACACACATGGGTGGGAGAGGGTCCTATAGGATCATTACTCTAAATTTTATTGTTAATAATAAGTCCAATAAAATTTTGGTACTATGAATTTATCATGATGATTCACAATAAAAACCTTCTGCAATAATAAATGTTATGTGGTATGAAAGCAAGCAATACGAGCTTGAAAAGAAACATTTCATTTACCTAAAAATAGTGTTAAAAATTTCGAAACAAATTTTTTTATTAATTCAATTTATGTGAGAAATCATTTGTAGCTTTGTCATTTATAAGCGCTTGAACATATTTATGTTTTTTATTTACATTTTTTTGTATAATTTGAATTCAAATTCATCAATCTCACTAAGATTTATTTCATAATAATATTTAAAATAATTTAAAGTCCAATAATTATCTTTTAAATTCTTGAATTAAAAGGTTACTACGAGAGTATCTTCCCCCCCCTCGCCCAATGATATCCCGACACCGATAATTGCCACTGAGCCAACATGATCCCCATTGAAATTTAAGTTTTCATAAAAATACGGCTTTCTTTTTACTAGAAACAAAATACTAACCATGCAAACAGAAAAGGGCTTTGGTTAAAGATGCACTGTGAAATGACTTTTTTGTCTCTAAAATTAAAAAGCGGCAAAAATAATAGAAAAAATAGAATTGGAGAAAGAGCGGAACTGTTTAAAAAATATAGAAAAATAGGGAATTTTTATTTTTTTAACTGAGGAAGTCTTTTTCAGTTACAATAGCCATTATTTTAGATTACTTTGAAAGCATCCATTATTTCAGTGCAAAAAATTAAAACGACCATATTATTTGTATGAAAAAGTTTATATAGGGCATAGGCTTCATGATAAAAAGTATAGCTGCACCTCAAAAACCCTCAAATTGGTCTTTTTAATTTCCTTTTGGATCCGGTTTCTATGAAGGGCGCAGTTTGTATAGAGCATAGGCTCTAACAATCAAATTATAGCCTACCTTCCAATAGTGTTAGAGAAAGGTGGTTTCAATATTGAAAATCTTTGTAATAGCCTTAAAATATATTTTCACCTTTATTTATAAAGTTTAAAGCTTAAAAAACATAATAGATAGACAAATCTATGAAAATTTGAAAGTCTTGAAAATTGACAGTCCATAAATACTTAACAAAAAATACTATTTTCAAAACTTGAAATCCATTTTTTCTTATGTCCATACATCTTGATCTCGAGATGATCAATTAGAAAATATTTAGGCATCAAAAAAATCTCTCCTAGTAATGTTTTTGAGGTAGGCTCTAATTTGATTGTTTAGATCCTCGGCTCTATATAAACTTTTCCCTTCTATGAACGCATGCACGGCCGACACAACGTCCACACCATCCCTTTCACTTGGACTTGGACGGTGGTGATGAAAGGGATGGCGGGGAGTTCATGTAAGCATGCCCACGTGAAACAATTAACCCTTTCTTTTTATTTCAAAACATGTTGTGGGCACCTCCTGATTGGTGTACAAAAATAACAATATTTTTAGGTTCGACACTTCTCATCACTGAGTCCTCGTAAAATCTTACTTTTTTTTGGTTTCAAATTATTTCATAAAAATCACTCCTAATCGAATTCATGTAGCCATCACCCGAGGAGGATAACAGTATGCTTGATCATATTATTTCAATTTACATTTCAAATATCTTTCAGTTACCTGCCAAAACTATTTTTAATAGGTTTTTCATAATCAAATGTTTTAAACCTCAAATCATAATTTAAAGAACAGACCTGAAAATGGTGACAAACTTTAGGACTAATTTGGTTTTCAATATTATTTAATTGTCAAAGGTAGATTTCTCATCTGCCAAGTATAAATTCACTTAAAGTTGGTAGTCACTTGGGAGTACTAGAACTATGTGATACAAGGTCAGGATATTATGTGCCTTTCTGCTGGAATGTTGTAAGCAATAATGGAATTCGATTTTTAGATTTTATTCTGGACCAGATTGATCAAGGCATAGATCCAGTCAGATCGCTGGTGTAGTCTAGTTTTCATAACTATGATCTCTCCTCTCTCGATATAGCGTATTACACCTTCTTTTTTTTTTGACAAATAAAAAGTGAATTAGTCCCATACAACATTCTAATACCTCGTTAATTAAAAGTATCTAAATTTCTAAAGGGCCAGAAGCTTAAAAAACCATTGAAATGCATGTCAAAGTAACATTGATGCTAGCTCGAATAGCTTTGAACATCGAGAAAGCTTAGTAGGTATACGTTTGCTTTGAGGATATCTTTAGTCCTTAAACGATATAGTAAACATTTTACCAATGCAGTATTGAATATTAAAAAACCAATAGTTAACATTTAAGAAAGACAAAAAGGATATGTACATGATGCGGCAAAAATATCAAGCCGGGGATAAAATCGTAATTTGTTGACTTTTCTAACTTGGAAGACACAATAATGAGATTCTAGAATCAATCTTGGGATATACTTTAAATCTCTATGAAGGATTCATTTGAAGGTTAATAGGTGGAGACATGGTATATAAGGAAGAATTAATTCGAAGATTAATAAGTTAAGCAATACTCAACAAGGAAGGAAGTCACTTGGACGATGAAAGGTTGAGAAAGTTTCAAAGAAGGAAATTTAATGCAAATAAATGAGCCACCAAACCGTGATCTTTTGTTCAAAACTTTCCATTTTCCTAAGACATGTGGTAAAAATTGTGTTTGTCCGTAAAAAGTCTCTAAAAATTGTTGAATAATGGTGAGTAAATATTCTAAAATAGGTACATAGTTTTCCCTCGTTACCACCTCCATTAACACCTTCAAAAATCTAACTCCTAAATTATTTGAAAAAACAGATAGGGACTTCTCTTTTCCACTGTTGTTATATTTGCTTTGCTTCGGGCGAAGCACCCCGAAGTCTTTGGGTTTTACCTATGGATCGAAGCGAAGCGAATAGTTATCATCTTTTCAACTACGTTTTGCCATTCAAATTTCAAACGCTATTAGAAAAACGAAATTGCGGTCTGCCCAAAGAGAGAGAGCAGTAGCCCCGAATCCAACTAATTTGAGGGGCGTGTTACATTCTTCATTACCTACCTACGTGGCCCATCCCTGATCAACGGGTATTACTTGCCTATCTCTTTTGTTTTTATAAAATCCCACAACTGTCCTACTTTTATTAAAATAAAATTTACCCTCTACTTTATTTGAAAGGATGGTTATGTCCTCACGTGATAAAATAATTGAATGTCTTTTTTTTTTCTTCCTTTTTTTTTTGATATTTTTTTTTTATTTCTTATTATTTGATGAGAAATGATCTTATAGGACCCTCATCTACCCATATGTGTAGGACCCCAAATGATCATCATTAAATTTGGTACAGATTTATAGAAAAGTCAAATCCCACACTGATGTGATAACTTTTCGTGCCAATTTTAATGGTGATCTTTCGGAGTCCTACACACATGGGTGGGAGAAGATCCTACAGGATCATTAATCTTATTTTATATATTAAACCTAAACTTTATTTATATTGAATTAAAAAAAAAACGAAATCTTTCCCCACATTGACTATACTATATTTTTATATAAAAACTTATACTTTATTTATATTCAATTTTTTTAAAAAAATCCGAAGTCTTTCCTTGAATTGGCCGAAGCACCAAATTGCTTCATTTGTTTTTTTTTTTTAATCAAACCGAAAAAAGCTTCGAAACGAATTTGACAACATTGATGTTTCCCACTAAAATAACCCCAAAAACAAAATTATGAAAGTCTCCGGTCTTCTTCGAGGTCTGTGTTAGCTTGAGGAGTTGAAGATTGTATTAGGTTGTGATTTAGGCATTAAATAAAATAGTGGTTGTTAGTTTAAACTAGTTCCTTGGGATTTTATTCATTTTAATATGAGGAGTTCTTTAATTCTATTTGGCTTTGGCTGATATCAATCTTCTAGGGGATTTGGGTGCAATATTACTCAGGGATCCACCTACTAGGAGGGATTACCTTTGGTGGAAGAGGCTAGTAGGGTCCCTATGTGTGCTGGTCTAGGGAGTAAGTAGTTAGGGTTCTTACACAATCAAGAGTTGCTTTGAAATCAAATCCCATCTATCAGTGAAAGAATATTGACCTAGATTTTTATAAATGAGAAAGCATATAACTATCCTGCGAGAAAGTCATAGTCACGGTTGAGCTCAAAGTTCAAAATAAAAATTTCGATATTTATTACACAACCCTAGCCAATGTGCTAAAGCTTAGATGAGTCCCATTCGAATTCAGCTAAGGAAGAACCAGCAAAACTCTACTTGTTCCCGCATTGTAGCACTACATTTTGTACAAACTCGCCCTAATCCTTGACAGACTCAATCAAATAAGCACTACTGACACAGACATCCTGTCGAGTCTTGAGACCAACCCTTGCTTTTGAGCATTGCCTTTAGTCGAATTGCATATTAAGCTGATGGTGATTGTGACCTTATTGGACTAAACATAAACAGTCTTATATTATACATTCCATTAGAAATTTCCTATACATTCTATTATAAATTTCCTTTGATGTACTGAGACTCGGATTGATGCGACTTTAATGTGTTGCTTGATGCATATTTTGGTTGTGCTATATCACTTTATATTCAAGTAGTGCAATGAGAGAGAGAGAGAGAGTTGTGGGTGGGGAGTTTGTTGGCCCTCTTTTGCTTTAATCCAAGTGAGGCATTGACTTTAGTTTTGAATAAAATTGAGGTAATGGAAATTCTTTGATTCAAGAACTAAAGCTAATCACGTCACTAATGGGGTTTGGCTCTGATTTAAAAGCATCAGAAAAAAAAAAAAAAAAAAGGCCTCTTTTTCTTTGATCCAAGTGAGACATTGACTTCAAATTTTGAATAAAATTGAGGTAATGGAATTGGCTTTGATTCAAGACTTAAAGCTAATCACCTCTGATGGGGTTTGGCTCTGATTTAAAAAAAAAAAAAAAGCATCATGCACTACTACTAGGCTCCAATACCAAGTTAAGATTTTAGATTAAAATTTGAATGGATGGCCCAGATTCCAAGAACCCATGTTCCCTTCTTGAGCAAATGAAATCTAGGCCATCCAACCCAAGAAAGGTACACACCCTCTCACCATACACACGTGTGCATGAAGCTAAGTGGTCCTCTACGTAGATGTTCCACTTTAAAACATCAAATGACATTTTCAATCATTTAAAAAGGGGAGTCCTTTTCTCTACCAGACTTTGTGGCCGACAATAGAACATATTTTTTTACATGGTGACCCAAGTTGGTTCAATTAGGGCATCATAAAACAATGCCCTAATATTTACTTTCAAGGTACATATTCTCTCCCTAAGTGGAAGAATAAATTATTATTGTTTATCTCTCTAAAACACCATTTCTCTCTCTCTCTCTCATGGATGTTGAGTTTTTCCCCATCCCATGATGGCCGACCGAGCCCTTGTTTAGGGGGGGCTGGGACCTAGGGTTTTGAAGTCTTTTAGAGAAATCATGGTGAGACACCCTAAAGCTAGCTAAAGGGAGGTTAATGGGGATAAAATGCCCCCTAAAGTTAGAGAGACACCACTTTTTAGAATGCCCCTTTTCCAAAGGAGGCATCATTAACATGGGACTCCCCTTTCTACCAAGGCTTTAGAAAAATAATTCCTTTAGTTCTAAGTCTAGGAATAGCCCCTCCTCTCCCCTAACAAATAATTAAATGATTTAATTAAGGTTTAAAAATTGTTGATTTTCGCTCGAATTCTGGACGGAATCTTGGATCGCGGGTCAAGTTTCTACCTAATTTTAGCATTAGTTTAAAATAAATAAATAAATTACTCAAAATGGTTTTTTGCAATGGCAAATTACTTGAGATTTCTCCCTCCCTAATCGAGAGTGATTTTGGCCAAATTTGAATTATTAAAGGAAGTTGTACGGATGTGTGTGGGCCGTTATGTCGAAACAAGTTGTTGGCAAGATTTCTCAATAAATTTTAAAATCAAGGATTAGATGAAGATTATTAGGCTAAACAAAAAGACACATGACATGGCCTCAACTGAAGATTTAAAACTTCAGATCAGCACATGTGACATCCACTCAAAGTAACAACATTCAGACTTAATCATGCTTTAATCTAGAGTAGAGATACAAATAATGGAGCAATATGATAGCTGTGAATCAATTAAGGCCATGATAGGAAACCATTTAAGAGATGTAACTAAGGTTAATTGATGGCTATTGCTTAAGGGGTGTGATTTGGATAAGGCCGAAGCCCTAAACAATCAAAGTAAGGCTCACCTTCAAATATCGTTGAAATATGTTGTTTTAGTATCATGAATCTTTATGATGAACTGAAAAGTTATTTTCCATCTAATTATAAAATTTAAAGATTAAAAAATAGTGTACATTGAGCAGATTTATGAATACTTGAGAATCTTAAAAATTGACGGTCTGGATAATACATTACAACATGCATTGTTTCCACGACTTGAAATATGTTTTTTCTCATGTCCGTACATCTTGAGGTCGAGATGATCAAATTGAGAGTTTTTCAGCATCAAAACAATCCCTTCCAGTGAATTTTTAAGCGCGCCATAATTTGATTGTTTAGGGCCTCACCATTATATAAATTTTTTCCTTATTTAAGTGGAATAGTCAAAATAATTCATAAATTTTTCTTTAGTTTGGTGAAACATGGGAAATCAACCATTGCCACAAATGAAATTCTTCAAGTACATGGTGGGGTAAGTATGGAATACTTGTGCTAAAAGAACAAGAAAGACAAAACTGGTGGGGTAAGTAGGAATTGAACAAACCCTAATGAAACAAGAAACAAAACCAAAGATATTCAATTCAATAAACCATGGTGGACACTTGGCCCCCCTCAAAAGAAGGCTTCGTTGGAATAAGTTTGACTAAAATACCCTTAATTTTTACCCCCCCCCCCCTCCCCCATTTGAAACATTAGTCGTTAATCAAATCAACATTCTTAGGGGATTTTAAAAGTTTGGTTCATGAAATCATTGCATAGCTACAAAAGGGCTTGCTATTAAAATTTAGGGAAATTTATCAAAATATCTATAAAAAATAAACTATTTAAGAATTTACCTATATATTTTATTTAATTTTGAAATACCCATCAAAAGACATGCGATCATAAGTTAGAATAGTTACAAATGGGCGACATGTTAAATTTCAATAAATTTTAAAATGGAGCAAAGAAATACTAGAAATGATATTGTTTTTCCGAACAAAGTTTTGAACTAAAATTCAATAAAATGAAATCTAGGAAAATATATTTGAACAAAAACTCACATATTTTTGGAACTTTTTTTTTAAATGGTCTACAAATGATATCACTAAGATATTAACAACATGATGGAAAATTGGGACATTGGTTAATCGTAAGGCAATCTATAACTTCCATATATGTGTACAGTGAAAAATGCACATCATCCACCATCCGTTCACAAAAGTAATAGTGGACATGATCCATGGCCCCTCACTTGGTCATGATGTTCGTTGTTCGCGCTACGGCTCATCACTACTGTACCTTTGGGGAATGTGTGGTGGACGCCCATCACGTGTATTTTCTTAACATTAAGTGCGTTGTAGTTTGAGGTTTTTATTGTTAAGATTTAAGAATTTTTTTATATGCGGAAACAAGAATCCAAAAGTTGGATTCCATTATGGTTGTGTACTTATCTAACTAAAAATAAAATAGGAGAGAGCACGAGCTATAACACGAAAAATGAAGCATGAACTACACATACCGCAAGAGCACAAAGATTTACGTATTCAGCTCATAATGGCTACATCTATGGGCACGGCAAACTAAAATCCACTATAATAATGAAAGTTACATTACAAATATTGGGACATAGAGTTATCGCTATAACCCTCGACAAAACACAGTTGAGTAAACTCTTTTAGACCTAATCTCCCCACCTTTACTATCGTTGACCTCTCATATCTATTTCACAACTAAACCACTGTCCAATAAGAGATCATCTACATTCCACAATTAAACCACTGTCTAAGAGGAGAACCTTGAGAGCAACTAAAACTCTCTCTCTCTAAAGGGGAAACCACCCAAAATCTTTGTGGAAACCGCTTCTCTACAAGAAACTAGCCTCTCAATTAACTGGAGGTACATCCGTGGTGTGTCTCTCTATTGGAAGCTCTCTTTTCTCTAAGGGAGGAGTTGCCACATTTTTCTCCGTTGGAAGCTCTGTTCTCTCTAAAGGAGGCATTACCAATGCTGACGAGGCCATGCCCCTCTCTCTCTAGAGGAAGCCACATTTCTCATATGGTGACCCAAATAGAGCATACCAATTCTCTGCACTTTCTCATCATTTATATATATATATATAAGGTTCTCTGCAATTTCCTATCATATATATAAAGTTAGGAATCCACTTTAAATAAAAAACTTCCTATAAATGTTACATATATCTCAAGAAGCAAGAGATATATCGCAGAGTTCTAAGTTTTTTGGATTTCTATTTCGTTTAGAAAACTTATCAATATTAATCTCAATCTCATATAATATGAGATTTCTTTATGTGAATGATTTTGGATAATCACCATATCCAACATATATAAGGTGCCCTCATTATACAGGAGAAGTAAGCTATATCTCTAAATTTTGCTAAGAGATATTACTCTATGATGGCTTGAAAATCTACTTTTTATTTCTTGATATAAAATTTGAAATTCTAACAATTATATAGACCGGGTATTTCTATAAATATCTGAAAATAGATTGTCCAAAAAACTTGTTACAAAATGCACTACTTTTAAGGTTTGAAGTTTGTTTTTCTTCATATTCATATGGTTTTGACCTATCCAGTTTTACAAAATGGGCAGATGTAAATCTGGAAAGTGCATTTTGGAAAATTTAAATTTCTAAAAATTATACAGACCAGGTATATCTATAAGAGATATTCGAAAATAGAAGAAAAAATAGTTGTAACCTCCTATACAAAAGGTAAATGATCTCTTTTCGGGCAATCCCATATATTATACTTTATATTTTCTACAAAGAAATTATTATGGGGGACTATGTGATCTTTGATTCTTGTAATCTAGAAACCAAAAATCCACCAAATGTACGTGTAATTGCACGGTTTCATCTTAGAAACAAAAAAAAAAAATCATAATGTGGAAATTATTGTATAATGTATATTGAATAAAAAAAAAGGAAAAAAATTTATGATAATAGAGCAGATGTATAAAAAAAGAGAATAAAGAAGAGATGACACACAAGATCCACGCATCCTATGCGTGGATAATGGCGGGCCCATGTACACAAGACATTCTTGGCATTTTCTCTCTCCTTCCACACGTGCAAGATGCTCCTTCTTTCACTTTCATGAAGAAACAGAAGAATGGTAAGTTTCTTCAATTCTTTCTCCGTCTCTCTCTTCTCTAACTAATTCCTAACAAAAAGTTAAAAGAGGATAGGTTTCCGATATCCATGAATTTCAGGAGAAAAAATTAAAATAAAGTAGCTTCTCTCTCTTCTCAAGAAAGGAATCCCATATTTCAGTTGTAGGGTCGCCTGGCTGGACCAAGACCTGGATTGGAACCCCCAATCGGAACCAACCCAAAAATTAAATATGAAAATATTTAATTATATTTCATATATTAGAACTTGAAAAATATTATTGGACCTAGATTTGGACCTAAATTGAGTTCAAATTCAAAATTTGGATCTGGACCCGACCCCCCAAGTCCAAAACCCATACCCAGATCCAAATCAGATCTACCCCTTGGGTCCCGTGTTGGGTCTAGGTCCATGCCACCCCTATTCATCTTACTTGGATTCCTAGAGAAACCAATGAAAAAGCAAAGCGACCTTGTCCTTCACACACTCTCTTGAAAAAACATAGGGACATAATGACCTAGCCTTCTCTCTCTCTCACTAAAAACTAATAAAAAGCACCTTTAACATCCTTTAGAAGGAAACAGGGTCTCCCTCCACTTTCCACATTAACTTTCAAAGGTAATAGAAGTAAAGCAAAGGGTCCATATAATTAACACACATGTATAACATACTAAGATTTCTTTTCTTTTCTATTCGGAATAGAATGATGAAGGGGAAACTAAAGAGGAATGGGCTTAGGGCATTCCTGGTTAGGGGGCGGGTGTTTCGAACATAATGTTTTAAGCTCCATTCCCACTTAGGATCTAAAATTTTGGGGATGTATCTTCTTCAACCTATGCACTAATTTTCAGTAATAAAAAACTCAAATCTCACTAACTTTCAATAATAAAAAACTCAAATCTCACTATGCACTTGAAAGAAAAAAAATGTTGTCTTGAGATTGAAATGTGACCGTCCAATTTTTTTAGGGTGAGACGGACGGTTAGAAAACTTAGATTTCAAATTTTTCTCTTTTGAAAATAACCAAATTATCATCTAGTTATTCTTACATGGTTCCTAAAATTTCAGATTTAAAAAATCACCTACATAGGTGATCTGTACATTATATGCACCTACAGGGCATTCATAGTAGACACACACTATAAAAATACCCAATCTCAACCATTCGCCCTTTTTATATGCTACAAAATTGCTATAGTCGGATGATACTGTAGATTTGCTCCCTCTAATGAAATATCTACTTGGGATGATATTGTTTAGACTTCTCTGTGCTTATTTAAATACAAAAAGAAAATTTTGATTTTGAGTTTTTTAACACTTAGTCTAATTGGTCTGTCTTCATTCAATCTTGAGATATTATTTTTTCAAGTGCCATTTAAAGATATTTCTTTTCAAAGTTAATGGTCTGGTTGAAGAGGTTACATCGACGTTAAAGGTCCCCCCTTGGTCCTAAATTGGGTATTACATGAGGGAGTAAAAAGACAGTTTGATCCAGCAGAAGCACGAACCCCAACATTAAATCGATGGTGACCCCTTTCACCCTTAAAAAGCCTTAAACACGTAATAGAAGTTGCAACACCCCTCATTTTCTCTCTCTAAGAATATAAAACCCTCCTCTATTTCTCTCTCTAAACCCCCACCCCGCCCCTCTCTTTCTCTCTCTAAATCCCTTCCCCTCCCATCGAACAACCCCGGAATCTCTCTCCAGAACGATGGTCTCGCCTCCTCCGCCACTCGACCCCAAACGCCTCTCCGCCGCCAAACCTCTGGGCCGCGGCGCCACCGGCACTGTGTTCCTCATCACCCCCGACACCACCACCACCACCAACACCGCCACCACAGAGAATTTCGCACTCAAAGTGGTGGATATCTCTTCCCCTTCCTCTGCTCGTCGAGCTCGACAAGAGCTCTCTGTCCTCTCCCGCCTCAACCACCCCTTTTTGCCCTCGCTTTTGGGCTCTTTCGAGTCCCCGGCTTCTGAACTGATTGGGTGGGCAATTCCGTTTTGTACAGGCGGCGACCTTAACGCTCTCAGAAGAACCCTAACGGACCGGACGTTTTCCTCCTCAGCCATACGTTTTTACGCCGCCGAAATCGTTCTTGCCCTCGACTCCCTTCACCGTTTGGGAATCGTTTACCGTGATTTGAAGCCTGAGAACGTTCTCATCCAAGATAACGGCCATGTTATGCTGATGGACTTCGATTTGTCGGCCATTCTGGAGCCGACGGCCTCAGATTCCGGCGACATTTCGCCGATAAACGAGTCGGAATTCCGGCGGAAGAAGGGGGGAAACACGGCGAGGGTTTCGCCGGCCGCGAGGAAGGGCGGCCTGAATTCTTTTGTGGGGACGGAGGAGTACGTGGCGCCGGAGATCCTCAGAGGCGACGGCCACGATTTCGCCGTCGACTGGTGGGCCCTGGGCGTGTTGCTGTACGAGATGATGTACGGCCGCACTCCTTTTCGAGGGAGGTGCAGGAAGGAGACGTTTCGTAACGTTCTGGAGAAGACGCCCGTTTTTTCGGGGCCGAAATGTCCGCTAAGCGATCTGATTACGCGGCTCCTCGAGAAGGAGCCGGAGCGGCGGCTCGGCTTCAAGGCCGGCGCCGCCGAAGTCAGGAGACACGCGTTCTTCAGAGGAGTGAGGTGGGAGGAGGTTCCGTATATATCGCGGCCGCCGTTTTTGAACTTTTCGGCGAAAGTTTCGTCGAAGAGTGACGAAGAGATCGATGTCTTGGAGTACTTCCAGCGGCGGCGCGCCGCCAAACCGGCCGAGAAATCGGCTCGGGTCAGCGAATCCGACGGTGAGAGGACGTCGTCTTTAACGTGAATTTGACGCGTGTATAGTTGGCCGGAGCGGAGGGGAAAGCGTGCGATACACAGGTTGTGTATGGTACAGGATAAACTAGGGGGAAACCCAGTTCATGATACACGAGTTGTGTATGGTATGCTTTCGAGTTGGGAAACGGGTCACTTGAGGTGATCGATCTGGGGTTGCTGACGGACTCGTTGGTTTGCAACGGATTTTCCGACGAGTTGTGAAGTCGGAAGTTTGTTACTGGTTTTTTAATGGGAAGGACGATTTTGCCCACCAAAGTAGATGGAAATCCCTCCTCCTGCTAGTAATGGAAGTATCAATTGTAACTTTTTTATTACCCTTGAAATAATTGGCCTAAATAAGAAATCCTCTAAGGTTTTTTTTTCCTTCTCTTTTTTTTTTAAATGTAAGAAATCATGAAAAGTTTGTGAATACTTTACTCATGTGACTTTTTGTGCTCTATTTTCTGGCTCTACTCATATGAGATATGACTTCTTTGTGCTCATTTTTCCGGTTGCACTACTGCGAGTAATTTTTTTATGACGGTGGGGTTGCAATGTCCTCTAGTCACTGAAATGGTAAGGAGTTTGTCCGAATTTTAGAAATGAGGAAAGAAACGTTATTTAATCAAAGAACACACCCAAAAGAGAGAGAGAGGAGTTTTGTTAGAAACCGTTATGAGCGTCCGAATCATTTTCCATTTGCTGGTCCAGACCTGGTAGCCGTTCCTACTTCCCTCTCTGGGATCATTACGCGTGCTTCAATGGCTTCTTTTTTTCTTCCATGGCCATGGTTGCGTTCAGAGAATTAGATTTTTCTTTCCATTGTTGAGTTAGAATTAGAAAGGGTGAAAGAAGTTTTCCGTTTTTACTTTTTGGGAAAGTATAATGAGTAGTGTTAATGTGAAGCCCCCGCCTCAGGCAAACACCATGAGTCCCCAATGAAAAATGGCTGGTTCTTGCACATGCTCATTATTATGAAGAAGTTTACCTGAGGTGTCTTCTTTATAGGGTAGAAATAAGGTACACCTCAAAAAGATTATCTTAATGTAAAAAAGGCATATAGATGATCAGTCAATTTCGAGATACATATATACCAAAAAAAAATACTTCAACTCCTAAAAATGATTCATCTTGAGGCATTTTCTACACCATCTATTTGTAAGGTGTTTTTACCTTTTCTCAATCTACACTACTTTTTTACTTTTAAATTTCGTAATTGAAGGCAAAAATAGATTTTTTTTTTCGGATAAACAGGTGAAAATAGATTTTAAGACCAAAGGATTTTTGGCACTAAATTTATCTCTTTTGGCCAAATTTAGAAGTGCACCTTTTGATTGTCTGACATTGACCTTTCAAACACAATCTAGTGATCTATATTCCCATTTCATTAGGCACAATAAGTGATTGAAAAACCAGTCGAGTAGTAAGTTACTCAGGCTCAAGCCTTTCTTGAGCTTGAGTTATCCAAAGTTAGGTGTCCAACTTAGGGATATTAAAAAAAATTCAAAAAATTAATAAAAAACATCTAAAAAATAATAAATTTATTTTGGGATATGTTTTTTATGTATTTTTTTATCATTTTGACAAAGATTGGAAAGTGTTTTGACCCTAAATACTTATTTCTACAATTTTTTTTCTCTCTTTTAGATTATTTAAAAAATACCTCCACTCACAAGTTGATTTTTAAAAGTCTATTTTGTTGCTACTTTTTTACCACCATATATAAATGTTTTGCTTAATCTTATTTTAAACATATATTTCTTTTTTATTTTTTTTTATATTATATGTAATGTTTTTATTTTTTATTTTTATTACTACAGTACTCACCACTAATCGGGCTAGTAATCGGAGCCATAATCGATTACTCGTCCCTTTCTAACACTTGCAAAAGAGAAAAGAGGGTGGTAGAGAGAGAGGGAAAAAGGGCTCGGTAAGAGTGGGTGGGTGGCTCAGGAAGAGACATAGAGAGGACAAGCAAGCGTGGGGTTGGTCAGCGGTCCTTTTACGCCATTGATGGTGCACGAAGAACGAGTCCTTTACTGAGGTACTCCCATCTATATTTGTTTGATACTTCTTCCTCATGCCAAGCTTTATTTGTATCATCATTAATTAAAGTTGGGGTGCCTATGCCTATGCTTATTATCATAGGGAATTGCAAATCCTCACATTTATTTGAGCCTAACATTCAACGAAACAAGTGAATAAGAATAGAAATAGAAGGTTCATCCCACCAAAACAAAACAAAACAAAGAGGGGTTACGGGTGTGGCCCACAACACACAAGGCCCAAAAAAGTGTGGTTGTCTTATTATCTCACCGAGCCAATGGCCCTAAATTCGGGGGACAACATGCGTACCTTATGGTCCACCGTTTTTTATATCAGCTATGGTAGGAAAAGGACAAGTCTCTCCCTCTCTAGGGGTGGCAATGGACCCTAACACTCATGGGACCCGACCGACAGGTAGACCCGACCACGGGCCTGGGTATGGATCTAAATTTTGGACTCGAATGCTATTCCTATCTCTATCTCGAATTAGTCACGGGGGCAAGGGAAAATTGCAGTGAAGAGAATAAAAAGGTGAGCCCACTCAAACACCTTGGCGAGTTTGAGCATCTTTTAATTGGGGGGATTCGATTAAGGAATTTTAAAAATTTTAAAAATCTAAAATCTAAAATCTAAATCTAAGAAATTTTTTTATAATATATTTTTTATTTTCTATGATTTTATCAAAGATTGGAAAGTGCTTTGGCTGTGGATGCTTATTCGTATTTTTTTTTTTTTGGATTATTTCTAAAATATCCCGTCATAAATTGATTTTTTGAAAAAACCATTTTTGCATTATTTTTTTATAAATATGTTCGTTTAATTTTATTTTAAACATATATTTTTTATTTTTTAAAATTTTTCTATTTTTTATTTGGCTAAGTTGAGTTACTCTATTAGGCTAGGGGTTTTTTATCATTCGGAGAATGATAGATCTCTCTCTAGAGCGCCTAAAGGCTACTCCATGGGAACGCAAACAGAATAAGAAAATCCCTTCTTATAAAAAATCACGAGGATATTGTAGGCGTAAAATATTGGGATCTACTTTATAAGCTAAAAGATATTGCACTCCTGTACCTTCGTGTAAAAACCCATGTAGGAATAATACCGAATTTCGCAGACGCAAGTATTTCAAACTGTATACTAACAGCAGCAAAAACAATTTCCTATGCACTTCAAAAGAAACGATGCCTCAAGATTGAATGGAGTATCTAATTTTTAAAGGGTTCACAATGTTGGAACACTCAAAATTCAAACTTTTTTCTTTCAAGAAAAACTTAAAAAGACTTCAACAAAATTTAAGATTGAAAACATCCTCCCAAGTAGGTCTTCATAAGTATTTTTGAATAAATTACCCTCAGTTTTCAAACACTTACCATCCAAGATTTAGGAAGAATCCATTCAATTTTTTCTCTTTGATTTACTAACATTAAAACTAATGGTCTCCTTTGAACCTTGAGATATTGGCTAGGACACTTAAGGAGTGTAATTTCATTTTTATAAATTAATGTCTAGATTGAGGAAATTATATTCCTAATGCAGTGTTGAAAAATATTCCTAAAAAAGGTTTTATCAAAGGGAATGAATGCAAGACATATTCTCAGCATACCACTCATTCAGACGCAGCCAAGATGCCCATTGTCATGACTAAAAATTGGTATATCCCAATAAGGGATTACAGTACAACACCAAAGGGTAAGAAGAAGACGTGTGGGTAGAAGGATTGTGACTCGTTATGATATTATCAACCACGCGTGGCCACCATTACACACTCGTGAATGGGCCTGCAAGAATGGGGGCCGTTTTGATGGTTCTCTCATATTAAATGAACAAAGAGGAGACACATCGGCACGGACAATCACAGTGACGCCAACAACAGTGCACTCCTTTGGCTTTTAGACAATGTGGTTTTCAAAGAACTCCTTCGATTGATAAACCCCAAAAAATACAAGCAATTTCTAAGACACTTTTTAAGTAATTCTGGTACCTATTTTAATGAATTCATGTCACGGAAAACAAGGAATTTCATGAATTACATCCCCCCCTTTCTCTGGGAAAGGAAAGCAAGTACAAATTTCTTGAGGATCATATGTTTTGGATTAATCTAATTGGCGATAAACTGGATTCCAACCAAATGTGAGGAAACTTGGGTCCACAATAACTGGTTTCATCTCAAAGGGCAAATCAACCCCCCACTCCTTTCTCTCTTGATGTTGACGAGCATATATCACCAACCTCTCTCTCTCTCTCTCTCTCTCCTCTCTCTCTCTCTCTC
>NW_006499728.1:5226838-5240569 GCF_000471905.2 Amborella trichopoda | reverse complement strand
ATATATATATATATATATATAACCCTATGAAATATATATTAATAATTCATGATATATTTTTGTATTCCACAAACCAACAGTTTTTCCCGCTTTAATTTGTTTTCGATCTGCCTATGAAATGGCAATCCAAACTATTAGATGATCATGAAAACTTCCTATTAGGAAAATACTCAAATGCACATAATCAATGAACAGTAACATAAACCATTCCCACAATATAAATCACGATAATAGACAAAAAAGGTAAAAGAATCCAATATAAAAAATAAAAAAAAGTGTATGTGTGTTATTAAATGAACAACTGTACGTCCCTCAACAGTCAATAATTGCTACAACCATCCAAATAATGTCAATAGAACATTGGCTAACTTATTTGCATAAAACTGGTAAGAAAACTTATGGATAATAACGATATGACATTATACTCACCATTTTCTGGAGTGGCTACCGTTTTATAACAAGTTGTTGCAATATCAACATAAACACCTGCATCAACATTTAGCGAGACAAATCAATCACTAACAAGAACTATTGTTGACATTTTATTTTCTCATACAATAATTTCCCAGTCAAGCATTCCATTTGTCTATGCCACAATCCTTTCACATGCACATATTTGTAATAGGAAAGCATAAAATTCCAAGGAACCCAGAAAATATTGTGCATATATTAAAGGGTAACTTATAGTATTATGATTCAATAATTTTTCTTGCTGCAAATTCTTTTCAAGCAAATTCTAGGTAACAAATTTAGCAAAAGCACATCAAAATTTTCAGATATGCATCACGTTTGTTTTGCTTCCACCATAGAAGAGAAGTGTTTCAGTATTTCAAACACTTTTGAGGAAAAATTTGGACCTTCCTTAGAAAAACCATAAATAATAATAATAATCATTCTAGTATTTTATAAAAATTTGAAATATATAATAAATTACAGAAATATGAATATTTTGTATATTCAATATTTGCAGATACAATTTAATCACTTAGTAATTCAAATTTCTCTAAATGGTAAATTTGTGCACCCATCACTTAATATTTAACCTTGAGGATAATAATTGTAGAAGAATTTCACAAGTTCATTACCATATCATATGAATATCAGATTTAGGCCTAAACTTAGAAAAGCCCCAAAGGTTATAAAATAAAAATAGAGTTCAAAATTTTCAACTATAAGTATATTACAAGAGTAATTGCTTCAACATTTGATAAGGGGCAAAAGGAATTGATCCTTTAAATAAACAAACACCAACTTGTTCGAAATAAAACTACAAGAACAAGAAAAGCATCAGAATTATCCATGTCAATATTTGGTAGTAACAATGTCAAAGTCAATATTAAGTTCAAATCCTATAATATATGTTACAGGAAATTTCAACTAAAGACCGCCAACGAAGATCAAGTTAAAAAGTCAAGTTATCAGCCAGAGAAACTTTATTTTTAGAGTTACTAATACTTGGTATCATTCTTCTAAAAAACCAGCCTCCATCAGCGCCTACGCGGCACCTTGGGCCCGAGCCCTAGCTAGAGGATAGAAATAGGCCAATGGGCGGGGTAAAAATGGTCATTTCCTCCCAAAATGGGTATAATAAGTTGTTTAAGGGCTTCAAGAACAAGTTCAACTTCAGAAAAGATGGTGGCACCAATGAGGTCAGAAATAACAATGAATTGGAAGACTTGCCCCAAAAAAGGGAAAAAAAATTGGGGTGGGGTGAGGAAAAAAAGTGAGGGGGGGGGGAGGTTGCAACCGGCAAGGAGAGATTAAAAAGATATTGGAAATAAAACAGAGTCAAACAAGAGGTCAAATAGATTTTGGAAGTGAAAAGGGGTTACAGAAAAGGGAGTAGCGCTGGCAATGGGGCGAGCTTGGGTGGGGCCAACCTTGGCCTTAGCCCGGTCCTAGTCCGTACAGGGCCAGCCCAATCTTGGCCCGGCGAGAATCAGGCAGAAGAGGCCCTTGCCTTTACTGAGAAAAAATGTTACGCAAAAAGGACCGGGCTGGGCCGAACAGGACCGGCCATGTCATGGCCCTGACCCAGGCCTGGTCCTTGGGCCACATCTTAAGGCCTAGGCACTAGTTTTCTAGGCAGTGCCCAAGCGGGCCCCCCGGCCCATGCCAAGCCTAAAAAGGAGCTTAGGTAATTATCTTTTGCAAAAGTACCCCGTAAGACCATTTATTTTTGATGTAAGAAGGTCACAACCATCTTTGACTGTTGGATTTCAAATCGGGCAGCTAAGGGTGCGTCATTGACCAGGCTCAAAGTTCAAAAGCAAACTTCTCGAAGTCTATGACCCATATTAGGCTATCAAATTTGACATCTGAAGGTTGAGAGTTATTGGGAGTTTGTGACCTCTTCGTATCTAAAGTAAACACCCTCATAGTATACAGACCCTTTTTTCTTGGGGACAAAAAAGCATACTACAACAAAAGTTTGTGCATAGAACCTCAAATTTCAGGAATAGAACATAATCAAGCTCCTTATATGAATAAAAAGTTACACTTTACATTTGCTTCATAAAATATTACACATTGAGTATCTCGTTGTTTATTATTCTAGGAAGTAAAATATCACAAGGCAATAATCGAAGTTCACGATGAACGTTGATGATCCAACTAAGAGACAATATCACAAATAAATGTTAAGAACTCGCGAATAGAAAGTGATCGCATAAAACTATCGAATGAACTAAAACCTAGCACTGGAATGACCAGAAATTCATCTCCATGACACAATTTAAGATTGTCAAACTATTTGCTACAACATCTACTGTGGAATCAACTAAAACCTAGCCCTAGAGTCCAATTTTCTAAGCAAACCACAAAAAGGCCAAGTATCGTGGCTTGTTGCATCATGGCCGAAAGCTCAACAAACTCTGACATCTCCCTCTCTTCTCTGGAAGCCACAACAAGCTAAACCTTACTCAATGGACACAGTAAATTTACTGAAACCGAAAACATAAACCCAAAACCCTGATTCCTGAACATGAATAAGAATCATAAGAAAAAAACACAACTGCTCAAGAGGATGAAATAAACTAAATCTTGAACAATCAAAGATTCAAATTTTTATTGAGAAAATAAAAGGTACACCTAAATTTTGAAGAAGAATAAAAGGAAATGAAACATACTTGGACAAAAGGCGCTACCACTGTGTCCTATGTTTCTCTTTGAGCAAGCGAACACTGAAGGGCGCATAAAAAACAATCGGGTTTTAATTTTTATAGGAAAATCTACAATAACACCTCCCAATTGTGATCTACCCACATCCAACCCCCAATTGAAAGGCAGGTTGAACCATAAACCTTAGAATGTTTTTTTTTCTCATGAACCCCCCTAGTTGACTATAGACATTTTTAACAAAATTACCCTTCTATTAGCGATTTTTTTAGGTAAAGTAATTTGTGAGTCAGCGGTTGCAAGAGCCCCTGACTCACAACATCCATCTCTAATATGAATATCATAAAAAACCACGAGGCTAAAATGAAGTTAGACTTTGTAAAATAATTTTTAAAAAATCACGTTTTAAATTTTAAAAGTTTTGTTTTTTTCATATTGATGGTTATCAAACTTAAATCATGAATCTCTAAAATTTTAAAATAAAAATTTATTTTCAAGATAGATTTAAATAGAGGCCCATATTTGTACCTGACTTAAAAATATCACCGACGTCCTTAACCACCCTAGTTGACTATTGATGCTTACTTTGAACAAAATTACCCCGCTTTATGATGAACAATCTTTCCTTTCTCTCAGACCCGAGACCCGAACCTGATGGCTAGACCCAACCTAGGTCCGGGTATGGGTCCAAAATTGGACCCAACGGGTCGGGTCTGGGTCCAAATCTTGGACCCGAACACCATTTGAGTCTGGGACTGGATTCGGGTTTGGATCCCATATTTGCTAACTTATGAAAATACATTAGAATATATTTAAATACATAAATATTTTAATTTTTGAGTTGGGTCCAATCAGGTTTGGGTCCCACATTGTATTTTCAAGTCCTGGTCCAGACCGAGTTCAGTGAGTTTGGGTCCGAACTGGACCCAGACCCAGACCCGAAACCCACCCGACTTGTTGCCACCCCTAATTAGTCATCTCTCTCTAACACAGTCACCCCTAAAAACCCTCTCCCTCTCATAAAGTACCAGGCATGTTTGATAACTGGAAGGTAAATGTTCCCTGGAAATTAGAAGTTCTTCTTTGCTGAGAAGAAAGAAGTTATTGTAAGTAGTTTTGGGTTTCTGTGTTTGATAACCTATTGGAATGTTAAAAAAGTTCTAAATACCTGTGTTTGATAACCTACTGGATGATTAGGAAGTTATGAATATCTGTGTTTGATTAGCTGTTGGAGTTTAGAAGTAGTGAGAGGTAAGATGTGAAATCTTATGGTTGAGATCCAATTTCAACAAGAAGGTTCCAATCAATTACCTGTAAAGCAACCCCTAATCGGCCGACACATCCCTCACAGCAATAACACTTGATTTAGAGATTATTTCAATATGAGACTTGGAATTCTAATGAAATGACTCCTCGAGATAAAATTCAAGCAAAATGGCATTACATGGCTAATCAATCACAAATTCTTACCAATCAAAAACTAGAAAAGTCGAAAATAAAAAAAGTAATATATGACTCAACAAGAATCTAGCGTTTAGACAACTTCTATTTATCTGTAATGAACACAATGAGAGGATGAAAGAACAATAAGCTAAGACCAGATAGAAACGTGACATTCCAAGTACCAGGTCTTTTAAATCCAAAACGAATATTCTGCATGTATCTTACGAAGGTCTATTAAATCCAATTTTTCATGCTCTGCATCTAGGAAGATAGTTCTTCTGATATTATCAAAATAAATCAGAGCATATTTTCTGATATTGTTCTCCATCTATTTTTCTCAATGTTTATTGCTTAAAAGAATGAATGCAATGCTTTTTTTCATCTAACTCAACTGAAAAGAGGTTAGAGTAGAATTCAGGATGAATAAGTTCAGACTTGCAGCCATAGTAGAACACTCGTAGGAGAGAGAAAAAACAGATAGAGAGAAACCTAAAGCCACAAATTTCTAGTTAAAACTGTTAATTTCCAAGCTCAAGCTTCCTACAATCCTTGCCTTTCAAGCAAAAAGCTCAAAGAATATGCGGAGAGAGAACTAACTACCACCAAGTACTTAAAGCTAATCAATTCCTACAATAAAAAACCAGCTATCTTTCCACAAAAAAAAGAATAACCAGCAATATCTCTCTAGCATCAAGAGTTTCTCAGGACAAGCAGAAAAGCTCCTGAGATGAGCGAAAGGGAAACTCGCCTCGTCTATAACCATAATTAACAGAAACATCTCTCTTCAATCGACAATTCCACGCAAAATCTGAGGAAGAGGAATCTCTAAAAAAAGGACGCGTACCACGAGGCCTGCTTTTCCTCCCTCTGAGCGCGTCTCTCTCTTAACGAACTACAAAAGGCCATCAAACGAAACCCTAGGTCCACTGGATTTCTAGAGAGAGTGATATATTTCCATGTACGGATGAGTCTAAAACCCTGATTTTTTGGTAGCAGAGAAAATTCAAAAGCACAGGAAACATCAATTCTCTCGCTCCCTGGGAGAGCTTCAGGGAAGAAGCCAAAAGGCGAGACATAGAGAGAGAGATTTGGGGTAGAGGGATTTGAACAGAGAGAATGAGAGTGCAAAGGCATGAGAGCTCTAGAGAGAGAGTGCAGAGGTGTGAGAGCCTAGAGAGAGAGAGAGAGAGAAAGGTCGGGGATGAGAGAGAAGATTGGGGAGAGAAAGAGGCATTAGAGAGTACCTGCGCGAGTAGACCTTGGCTTGCGCGATCCGATCGGAGGAAAGCAGGGAGCAACTGACACAACAAAAGAAGGAACGCCGCTTTTATTTCACGGGACGGGGAGGGATTTTTTTCCCGGGCAAAACATGCGTTTTTAAGTTCCGAGTATTTTTACACGGAACTTATTTTTGGCTTCATTCCGAAGGTCTACGGTATCCGGTGTCATCAAATTTTTATTAGTAACTTCATTTTTTTTTGACGAAACGTTCCAAAATTATATTAAGAGAGCTAAGCAAAAGATATTACGTCATGATCGAGGGTGATAGAAGCCTTTAGCCAAGGAATTGGCAAGGGCATTTGCTTCATGATACACATGCGAAAAAGAAATAGAAAGGGGATGTCCATAATTTCCAGCCAAATAGACCGGAGTTTCCATAAAACTCGCCTATCCTTCTTGCACCATCCAATAGCATTTAAGAAATCACCTTCCACTAAACAGTTACTGCCAAGATTACTAGAGATAAAGAACTTTAGCCCTTGTAACAAGGAGACAAGTTCTGCGTGATTTGCAGTAGCATGGCCAAGAGGGCCAGCGTAAGAAAAGATGATCTCTCCCTGGCTATTACGCAATACCCTTCCTATCCCAGTCAAACCGGGATTCCCTAGCGAACGTCCATCAAAATTCAATTTGAAAAACCCCTCCTCCAAAGGAACCCAAAAGCTATGGGGTCTTATCTTGACTTTACCCGAAAGAAAGAGATTGGGCAAGTTAAGAACAACATCTGGGAGAGAGAGATCCCACCCAACCTTAGTGACCGAAAGCCAATGCCAGATGGAGAGCTTAATATTATCAAACAAACCATGATTTTCTGCCATACTTATTCCTTCAAAAGTACGTATGTTTCTTTCAAGCCATATCTCTCAAAGGACCGCCCCTATAACAATTTTCAAACTATTTGGCCACTAGCCTGTAAATGAGGAAACTCTAAATAAGAAACAATGTCCACAACCGATAAAGGGAGGGATGCTTGGATACCCAATAAACCAAAAAGGCAATACCAGATATTGGAGGCAATCTTGCAATGAATAAAAATACGACTTCCCGTTTCCTCCTCCATTTTGCACATAAGACAAATATTAAGTAAAATCTTTATCTCTTTTAATCAAATTATGAACAGTAAAGATCTTATTTTTGATGGCTAGCTAGATAAAGACATGCACTTTATGGGTATCGGTCATTTGCAAACCTTAGGTGCAATTGGATGTGACCACCGCCATCTATCATGGAAGAGAAGTCTATAGCAAGACTTTATTGAGAAGAGCCCCTCACATTCAAGTTCCCCAACGAGATCATCCAAGTGATAAGGGGAGATGTAAACCTAGTTCAAAAGGCTCATCAACTGCAGCCATTGATTATAAGCCTCCCCACTAATTCGATTGTATGGAAAGGTAATATTCCAGATTACATTTGAACCTGTATGTTCCACCAGTTCTGCAATCGAGGCATTCTGGTGTAGCACCTTTTCAAAGAGGAGAGGGAAAGTTAGTTTCAAAGGAGCCTCCCCCAACCACTTATGGTGCCAAAAAAAAGCTCGCAACCCATTCGCCACATTCCGACGAAAGTGGCTAGCTATCATCAGTCTGCATCGATATATGGGCTTTCATAGAAATGAAGCTTCTCTAGAACGACCACCTTCAATCCACATACCAAGATTGTCCTTACCGTATTTGGAAGTAAGGACCTCGAACCACAGATGGTGATGACAATGGAAACTCCGCCACCACCATTTACAAAGTAGTGCTTCATTCATATATTTAAGTTTGCGGATACCCAAGCCGCCTTCCATCTTGGGGTGCACACTCGGTCCCATCTAAGCAAATAAAATTTATGAGACTCCCCATAGGATCCCCACAAAAAATTGCGCATCATCAATTCAATTTTCTTAATAATAGAGGCTGACATATGGAGGAGTGACATAAGATAAATAGGCAAGTTTGATAAGTAAGATTGCAACAATGTCGCTCTGCCACTCAAATAAAGATACTTGGGCTTCCATAAGTCTAATTTAAATTGAACCTTTTGAATGACCTTGTCCCAGATTGAAGCCAAGTGTCTAGTGAGGGAGATGGGAAAGCCCAAGTAAGAGAAAGGAACGGATCTGACTACACAGCCAAGGCGGGCAGCTAAAGACAGGGCCAGAGGTGGTTGGCAATTGATGCCAAAGAGAAAGGTCTTCCTATAATTGACCTTGATGCCCAACGCTGCCTTGCAACAGTCCAAAAAACATGCAATATTAGAAACTTGAGCTTCAGAAGCCTCACAAAAATAAGGGTATCATTAGCAAATTGTAGATGTGATATAAGTGGACCCGAATCAGAGACTTTGAAACCTTGAAATCTGCCTTGATTCTTAATCTTTTAGAGCATGAGACTAAAGCATTCAGCATAGATAGAGAAAAAGAAGGGAGATAAAAGGTCCCCTTGACGAATACCCTTAGTAGCCTTAAATAAACAAGTTGGAGAGCATTTAACCAGGATACAGAAATGGGCCGATGAGAGGGATCCAAAACATGTGCAATAATACGGAAGTTTATCAAATGCCAAACACGTGCAATAATAGGGAAGTTTCTTCTTTCCCTTCTTAACTTCTCGCTATCAAATAAGTCCAGAGAGAGCCCTCCTCCATTATTGCATCAAACCCTCAAATACTTAAAAAAATTAGAGTAAAAAGAAAATGGTTTGATAGGGCAGCAGTTCTATTAAAATAAATAAAGCACCACCTCCTAACTCAACAAAAACTACAATTCAAGCCTTGAAAAACCTTTACATAGATCATCTGAACTTGAACATTATGGTTGTAAAAAAATTAATATTTCAAGCTCTAAAAATAGTATATATTATAACAAATTATATAGACCATCTATTTCACCCTAAAAATAAGTGTTAATGGAACAACAATATTTGTACCATTTTTTAGATTCAAAATTTATTGTTGGTATGGGAAATTGATTTTAGAGCCATCATAGATACTACCCTTCCAAAAAGTGCTTCTAGGACAAGGATTTGAGATGAAACTTTATTTTATTTTTATAAAACCTAGGTCTTATAGAAACTTCATCTTTTTATAAATGAACAAGAAAAACCTAACAGATATAAGAAAAAAATGCGAGAAAGCTATATCTGGAGAATTCGAGAAAAAAAGAAAGAGTAGAGCCAATAGAGTTAAAAAAACAAATGGAAATGATCAAAAGGATCAAACACAATGTTAAAAGGAAAAAAATAATAATGGAAAGGATCAAATAGCATGTTAAAAGGGAAAAAAAAAAGGGATTAATTTGAACGAAAATGGAAAATGTATATTCCTAAGGTTCATAGTGAGATACATTTGATTAGGGTACATTAGAACTAAGGGGGATATTGTAATTTTTGGTTTAACAAACGAATGGCTGTGATTGATGGAGTGCCTTGCTGTTTAAGAAATTTGGATCGTTGTTACATATTTTCTTTCGGAAAAAAGACGTATAACCCCCTTTCTACAGTTATAATCGTAAGTAACCCCTTATGTTGCCCCCTCCAAGTTAAAAGATTTAGACGTTAACCCCTCTGCATCTTTTTCATTATTCAAATTACAATATTTATTGTTTTTGTTTATTTTCAAATGGCGCCTTCATCAAAAAAAATTTAAAACCTTAGAAAACCTCCCTTTTTCTCTCTCTTCTTCACGCATGAACAGCTTCCTTCCCTCTCTCTTGCAATCTCCGTTGAATCTTCATGTATATCTGAACCTCACAAATAGGTTAAAAGACTCAAATTCCATATATAGGACGGGGTTATAGAAAAAAAAGAAGATAAATATTGTAATTTGGATAATAAATTTTTTAAGAGGAAAAAAATTTATATAAAGATGCTATATTATAATGTAGAACTATGGATGCTCGTCAAAAATTCATCGGAAAAAGTTGTTTTAATATTGAAATACCCTTTAATTGATCATCTCGACATCCAGATATATGACTATGAAAAATCAAAAGATTTTAAGTCTAAAAAATAGTGCATTTTACAACATATTATCTACATCATCCATTTTCAAGATTTTCATATGTTTATAGATCTACTTCGTTTTAACCATTTTTTAAATTTAAAATTTTACAGTTAGATAAAAAAAATAGATTTTGAGATAATCCTAAGAACATTTTACATCAAAATTATATACCATGATGAAATTTGAAGGTGCACCTTACCTCTACTAAATGAAAGACCTATATAATCTTTTACCGGGAAATACATTTTTTTTTCTTCTCCCCTTTCTTTTGGCAAAAGATCACTTACATGTGGTTTTTATTATAATAAGATAAATTTCAAAATAAAATCAGCATAACAATAAAACCAACATCTTAACAACTTGATGCCATTGAAACAACTATGTACTATGCTTGAAAATAAATAAAGTTATGATTGCAAGAAACAAAATGAAGGGTGTCAGAGATTACCTCAATCGGGTTTATTACACCCTACACCGAGTCACCACCATCCGATGACGTGGGATCAACAATATAACTTGAATCTCGAACCGGGAAAGCAAATTTCGGCCAAGTCACACCAATGGAACATGAACCTTTTGATCACAAACTCAAACCCTATGTGAATTCTCTTAGCAACTAGTTTGAGGGAGATGGATTCTCGTTTGCTAAACCCTAAAGCTCTTAGCCATAAATCCTTATTTGAGAGATAGAAGAGAAGAACTCCATAACGTAAACCCTTAGGTTCTTTCACAATGTGGGAGAGAGATTAAACATGAGAGAGATAAAATTTCTTAAGAGAGAGAGATAGAAAGATAAGGTGTAGAAATTTTTTTTTGGTAGAGGCAATCCTTTTTTATCGGCTTTGAATAAGATTAGGGTTTCTTAGGGTTTTCTTTGGCTTGCCTCTTCTTGTGATATTGAACATAGATTGTCTATCAAGGGTGACTTGTGAGGTGAGAGATCTGAGCCATCCATTCCATAGATGGGTCATGAACTTTATGGAAGGTGCATGAACCATTATCCCCTTTTTCTAAACTATTTTCTTATCGATAGAAATTAAATAAATTAAATCTAATCAAAATATTGTACATACCATAAAATAACGCAAGTCTACTTAATTTTTTTACAAAATCTTTCAAATATATATCAAGTCAATATTTAGTCAATATCTTCCAACCATATGGCCACATGTCATATCACCAAAAAATAAGAAAAAGAATAAGGGTGGGGCATGCTACCCAATGGAGGCACTCATGGGCCCCACCTTCTAAAAATATGGCAAGCTCATGTGCACAATGGATCCCCATGATAGTTTTATATATTTAAAATTAATAAAAATATTTTAGAATATTATTTGAATAATATCTTTAATTTTATAAATCCAAAAATTATAAATAAAATATGCAGGGGTTCATAAAAATTCAAATAATAATCTTAAAATAAATTTCATCATAAAACAAACACAATTAAATTAATTTGATGAGAAATGATCCATATGGTTTAGGAATCAACAATCATGCGGCACTCCACCTTCAACTGTGGACTACAGACCACACTTGCTTTATCAAACCGACTCAGTGTTTCTCATGACTTACAGTCCAAGCAGGGGCTCATTAGCGGATCACCAAAGTCCGGCCGATGAGCCAAGGGATCGCAATCCCAGTTTGTGGATTTCAGGTCCTCCCCTAGAGGCGAGTCAAGGTCACCTAGACTTGATGCGACCATAGCTCCTATGGTGCATAGGGGTATCTCTCACACATACATACGTTTCACCATAAAAGGTAGATTTCTAATTTTCCGGATCTATCGATATGCATGCCGTGTGATGGCACATGGATGAGGATTTGGGTCCCGTCTCAGTAGGCCACCATCACACACAAGAGTCACACAGTCCCTCGGCTCACTCAACCAGGTATATTCTCCGACCTCATCAAGGGCTAACCCATTAGAACCCTTCTTGTTTTGTTTTTTATGCCCAAGTAATATAGGTTTTTCCTAACAGACTGGCCTAGATCGTCAAGCACAATCCAGTATCTGCAAATATCGTTTGTTTAGTATGGGCCACAAGGGACCACACTCTCACTCTATCATTTCATTTTACAAGTACTTGTAAGGCCTTTAAAGTTCACATGAACTCAACATCTCCCACTTGACCTTTGAAGGCCTTATATTCTCTTTTTCTCACTTTCTCTTATTCCCATCTCTATCTCTCCCAATTACAATCTCTCTCAACCATTTTTACTTATACTCTCAATACATTAATCATGGCTTTCGCCATCAATCATTTCACAAAAGGATTTATAGAGGCAATACATTTTTCTCTTTGCTGCTCGGATCTCATCCAAAAATGGTCGTAGCTCATCTTTTGCATCACATCGAGAATCATAGACCTGCTGTTGCAAAAGACCATCATGTACCCTTATCGCATGGGGTCGTATGTTCATGGGCTCAAAAGAGTTCTTCAAATAAGCTGCTCCCTTTCGTAGCCGTACAACCAGCACCAAACATTTGGCTTCCATGGGTGAACAACATTATAGTATGTTGTTCCATTTGGCATGCCAAATAGTAGCAGGTGCTGCCACTGGAATATTTAGTTTATCTGGATCTCGATCTTTCTCAATCTCACCTCATTCCTTAGGTGATAAAAACATGGTTTTATATGCTTGGAGTTCTTATGGAATCGTGGCTCATTTGATACGCATATCGTCTCCGTGCTGTCTCAGAAAATTCTTACTGCCTCACAACACATGAGGTGAAAGTCAAGTCGATTAAGAAATTTCTTAATCCATACAGCCTCCTCGATCATCAAACAGCACGTCACGTACTCTGCCTTTATAGTGGATAATTTTGTCACATTCTGTTTCTTTGATTTCTAAGAAACTGCTCCCCCTCCAAGCATGAACACATATCCACATATAGACTTTGCATCATCTGGATCTGTGAGATAGCTTGTACTTGTATATCTGAATATCCAAGCAGCTAAAAAAAAAGGTGGGATTGTAGCAGCTCCCACTTAATTATTGCACATACAACATATACATTCTCGACATTCTTATACATATATCATGAGGTAACATATTAAGTCTCATGCAATATGTAATTCAATACCTGTTAACTTTCATGAACCACAAAGGTTCAACCACACTAGACATCTTGGTAGTAAATTCATACAAATTAAGTTATCTAATGAACACAATAAGTGTAAGGGAAGCCCAACATGATGGCATTCCTACAACATTTCCTATGGTTTAAAGTTTTAGGTAATCGAGGATTCTAAATAACTAGAAATATGGGTCAAGGCATATAGGTATTTAAAAAAAACAGTGCATGATAGTTTTTTTTTTCACTTTTATAAATACCTTCAAGACAGAATGCTTGCTTTTTAATAAAAAAAATTTGACTTGGTATATATATATGCATTTACAAGCAATAATTATATAATAATATTAAAAAGATTTTTATAAAAACTTAATGGACTTTGCAAGATTATGTGGTTTTCTCAAAATCATATTCATAGACTTAGGCTTTTATCAAATCATCTAATTTAATTATAAAATACATGTTTAGCCTTCATAAATCATTTTACCGCATTCACCTTTAATTTCCTACCAAGTCAAGTTCATGGACACAAAAACAAATTATATATACCATCTTATAATTTTATCCAAAATAAAGCACAACTAAATAATGTTTATTAAAGCCTAGACAAAATATTTCATTTTTGGCAATTATAGAGAATTTATCAAGAGATTATCATAACATGCAACACATCATATTACAAATATTATTGAGAGGATGGTCACAAATACCAGGTTCCATCAGAACACTCATTTTGTGCTTACATATTTGAATGAGCCACACCCATCTTTCATGTTTCATCTTTAAGGCTCAAAGCCCTTGATCAAATCACATCTCCATGTATATCA
>NW_006499728.1:5183936-5208670 GCF_000471905.2 Amborella trichopoda | reverse complement strand
AATACCATAACTTTACTTGTGCAGGGGGGCACGGTCGCACGTGCGCTTGGAAACATGTGGGCACGTGTGAGTGCTTGGGGCACGCTCACACGTGCGCTTTGACACACGTGTGCATGTGTGAGTGTGCATGGGGCACGCTCGCACATGCGTGTCATGCGTTACGTGTGTGAACCGGGCTGAACCGGATAGAATCGGATGGGAACCGGCGGTCCACTCTAGAACTAGGCAGTTCCCGATTTTTGGTTGGAACCGGCACGAGCAAGCGTGTTTTCGAGTCGAACCGGGCGATTCCAGTTCGACTCGCCGTTTTTTAAAACACTGATTTAGAACCATATTAGGGTTTTATTTGCATAGACACTTTAGACCAATACCATAACTTTACTTGTTAAGTTATTCTTGAACCTTCCAATTATAAACAAGATAGTAATTATGATGAATCTGATTTTTGGAATAATGTTATGAATGAAAACATGGATTCTATAACTAAAAACCATGTATGGGATTTGGTAGATTTGCCTAGTGGGGGAAAACCCATTAGTTGCAAATGTATATTAAAAAGAAAACTCAAGGTTGATGGTAGTATAGATAAATATAAAGCCAACTTGTTGCTAAAGAGTATAACCAAAATGAATGTATAGATTTTATTGATACTTTTTTTCCAGTAGTTAGATTTCTTTTTGTTATGATTTTGATGTCTATTATGGCTAATCTTGATTTAGAATTGTTTCAAATAGATGTTAAAACTACATTTCTCAATGGAAATTTAAACGAAGAGATGTACATGTTACAACTTGACGGATATATTGTTGAAGGCAAAGAAAATAAAGTGTGCAAACTAATTAAATCACTATATGGATTAAAGCAATCTTCTAGACAATGGTATTTAAAATTTCATGATGTAATTATGAAACTTAGTTTTATTTCTAATGAAAGTGATAATTGTATTTATATTTAGATTAGTGGGAGTAAGATAGTGATATTGTCTTTATATGTGGATGATATTTTGATTATTGGAAATGACATAGATATGATTAATGAAACAAAATCATGGTTCAAATATAATTTTGGAATGAAATATATGGGGGTTGCATCATATGTTTTAGAAATTGAAATTACAAGAAATAGATACAAAATGATGCTCAGTTTATCTCAAGAGCATTATTTAGAATTCGTTCTTAAAAAATTTAAAATAGATTTATGCAAGCTGGTCTCTACCCTTGATGATAAAGCAGTTAAGTTATCCATTGATTTATTCCCTACTAATGATAATGATTATATAAGAAATATTCCATACACTCAAACAATTGGGTGCATTAATTATATTGTGGCATGCACTAGGCCAGATCTATATTTTGTTGTTGGACTTGTTAGTAGGTATCAAAAAAACCTCAGAGTGATACACTGGCAAGCCTTAAAAAAGATATTAAGATATATCCATGGAACAGAGATGCAATCTCAAGGTTCTTCCGTTAGACCTCAGGGTTACTCTGATGCAGATTAGAGGAGTGACTATGATGATAGTAAATCCACTTCGGGTTTTATTTTCACACTTGATGGAGGTGTTATATCATGGTGCAGTAAAAAACAAGATTGTGTTGCGTTATCAACCTTGGAAGCATAATATATGGCTTGCAGTTTAAGATCACAAGACGCTATTTGGTTAAGAAATATTATCATGGATTTAAAGTTGGAATGCATTGAAAATGGGCCTATAAACATGTTATGTGATAATAAAGCAGTCATTGCCGTTCTCAAGTATTTAAAAATAAACTCTAAATCCAAGCACATTCGCAGAAGGTACCACGATATTTGAGATGTAGTGGAATATGGAGATATAACAGTTAATTGTATACCTTCAAATGAGATGGTTGCAGATCCATTGACTAAAGCTTTGAGTCAAGAAATATTCGAGAAACTTATAGCAGCTATGAGACTGAGATAAATCCAAATGAAAATCGAATAATGGTGTATAAAACTATATTGATGGGTTTATGAAAATCCCATGTAGAAAACATGAAGCAATGCCATATACAAATGTCAAAGAGCCTTCAGTCTGGGTATATGGAAATCCCATGTAGAAAGCATGAGACGATGTCATGTACAATAAATTAAAGGGCCTTCAGGCGAAGTAGGAGATGTTGGAAATATGGCCTATCAAGCCTTTTTATCCCGAGAATTTATTTTTCAATAATAGTACATAATTCATATTGTATAGTATATGTGAAATCCCATGTGTTTGACATGAGCCAATGTTATTTACTAGGATCCATTTTTGGAGCTTTTATAGGATGTTGCATTAGAGGGAAACCAAGTGTAACTGGAGGGAAAACCTGGTGATGTGTTTGGATTCTTTGTAAGAATTGTTTTTCTATATTATAAATATACAAAATTATATAATTTCTAAATATATTTTATCAAATTGTAATAATGATTGGATGACATCCTATTATGTAAGTCATTAGTGCACTAATGACAAGTTTAGCTCATTAAATAAGATTGATACTTTAGTGACAACTTGTTAATCCTAATTAGCTGCACTTAAGGGAATTAAGGCAGGAGTTATACTTAGATTTCAACTTCTATAAACCATGAATATGAGGGTTACAAACTTAATGGTTATCTATAAAAAGGAGGTTAACCCCTCAAGATACAGACGGATAGAAAAGAGGTGAATGATATTCATCAAAGAGGACTCTCAAGGTTGCCTGTCACCGGATAGCTTGGTCTATAAGATTTGGTATGGAACCTTAGGTCCCTCATGTGATTTAAGGACAAATCAGAGTAAGTTGTTTGTCGATTTCATTTTATTTATTTATTTATTATTGGGTCTAACAAACTGTCCCACATGGTCTATAGAAAAAAAAAATCTCCATACCCAAAGGATCTCTAACCACACCACCACATCCTACGGGACATGGGTTCTCAAAAGAGCTTCCATCAAAGTTAAACTTGACCCATCTGTGAAGGGGAGGAGTCCATCTACTTCTAATCGTAGGTCGGTGTACTTGCTATCGAATCAAATCATGAAGATTGAGAAGAAGATCAATCTTTGATCCACCAAAACCTTCGTTTGTATTAGATAACCAAAACCACACATTTTGAATAATCTTCTCTTTTACACGATCTATAAAGGCTCCTCTCACACACAATAAATAATAAATAAACATATGTTCATGTTCCAATATCGAGGCCCATAACTCATTTCTCTTCCTCTTTTTGTTCTAAGGCCACTATTCTTGGTATTACTTCACTTTAAGTTCAGCTTTCCTAATTTAATTATGGGTGCGGTTTGTATAAGGTTACCTCCTTATACTGAAATAAGGCACACCTCCTTATATGAAAATCTATTTTATCCATAGTTATAAAATTTAAAATTACAAAAAATGGTACATATCAAGCTAATAAAAAAAAAACACTTGGAAATCCTAAAAATAGACGGTCTAGATAATTTGTTATAAGATGCACTATTTTTTAACTTGAAATTATTTTTCTTCATATCCATACATCTTGAGATCGAGATGAATAATGGGAAGGTTGTCCGACAGCAAAACACCCTATTCTATAGTAATTTTTGAGGTGCACCTTATTTCAATTGTTTGGTGCAACTTATTTCAATAGTATAAAGTTGCACCTTTATATAAACTTTTTCCTGTAGTTATTCCCCTTAACATTGCATATGGAGTTTTTTTGTTTTTGGTGAGTTAGTAGGGAGAGGGCACCTATCCTTGGTAGGAATTGAGCCTAGGACATTTTGCTACTTTGTTGCTTCTCCAAACATTCCCCTAAACTTTATATAAACATTGCATATGGAGTTTTTTTTCTTTTGGTGAGTCGATGGGGAGAGGGCCCCTAAACTTTGTATAAACATTGCATATGGAGTTTTTTTTCTTTTGGTGAGTCGATGGGGAGAGGGCCCCTACCCTTGGTAGGAATTGAGCCTAAGACATAACATTACAAATCGTCAAGTACTAACCAATTCAGCCCGGGTTCTTTTCCTAGGACATAGCATTGTATAATTGAGTTTACTCGCAATTTGTTTTTCGATGCCTTTCCTCTATGAGCATTTTGCTATTTTCTTAGCTCAGTGCATATGTCATAGACTTTGTTGCTTTCATTATTTCACTTCACTCCTGTATCCCTATCTCAAAGATATGCATAATAATACCTTTTGAATTAGTTGAAAGATTTTGCTTTTTGAATATCAATTTTTTCAAAATTTAGCTTTTAGATAAACTTGACCTATATTAAGGTTTATCCCACATCACATGACAACAACCTATGATGTGTATGTTAGCTTAGGGTTTGCCTTATAGAAACCATACAGCATTTCAAGCTTGCAATATGGACCACAACGATTTATTCCTCACAACCACGTCATAAAAACATTTGCTTCCATTTGCATAAATCAATGTCCTACCTTATGTTGGAGGTGTACATAATAAGATAGTATGATAGAGATGTTCAGGGTTTGGAAACTTTTGGGGAAGCATTCGTTTGAGTGAGTCCACTCTCCTAACATCTATTTTGGACATGGATTTATTATTCAAAATTTTGTAGGTCCATCATCCAGACCATAAATAAATAAAAAAACAGCTTTCAACTTTCCAAAAATGATTTGTTTTTGTTTCTTTTTCTTTTTCCCTGTTTTTTTTTGGGTTCTTTGTTTTAGTTCTTCAAAATCTTGAGATCTACATGGTTTTTAGAGTTTGAAATTCATCAATCTGAAATGAAAATGAACTTACAAATGATTTCGAATTGTATTATAAATCCTAATTTGAAAAGAAGAAGAAAAGAGTTACACATGTGTCTGTACCGAATGCTTTTTTGATGCTTAGTGACAATTATCACATGATATTATCGGTGGGGAGTTTTATCAGGATATTGTCATATTTGTTTTTTGTTGGGAATTTACAGGGATAATTATCTGGACTTAAAAACATCAAACCCATATATTATTTAGTACGTAATAAATTTATATCAATGTTAGTAAATATAAATTAAAACTATACATAAGTAAATACATAAATATATTGAGCATTTCATAATGATAAATTTGACCATAAATTTTAAGGTACGACAAAACTTAAAGAGTGTGTATACTTTGCTCCCTCAAGAGCATAGTTTACTTGTACTCCCTTCGTCCAAAGACTCCTTTGGGATGATATCTATAGGTTTAAGAGGTTATATTCCCAAAATCTGGGATCGTAAAATTAATTATAAGTAGGATTTTACCCGAGGGAGTAAATGAACATTCTACTCTTAAGGAGTAGAATATCTTTTTAGCCAATTAAAATATCAAAAAATCACCATCCAACTTATAGCTTTTATTTACATGTTGAATGTCAATTCCTTTGCAAATTGTTTCTTGTTTGACATGATAACATTTTGGAGCTATTTTTAGGTAACGACATGTTTCTTCTCAAATTCAAATTGACTGTTTCTTTTAGAACACATTCATGATGTTAGGGTTTTGAAACCCCAATCGGGAGGCTGAATCGATCAACGGACCGATCCAGATTGTCGACCTGGGCCAAATCGCATCAATTCTCAAGTGAGAGAATCGGTCCAAAAAAATTAAATAAATAGTTTAAATCTGAAAAAGAACTGAAATTTTGGGAAAAAAAAAGAAGAAAAAACTGGAATATGTGGGAGCCGAGTGATCCGGCTGACCACCCTAGTTCCTGATTATCTAACAAAAAGGGGTGCTCAAATCAGATCGATTCTGAGTTCCAACTAAGAACCAGGTTGTTCCCTATCAGCTCCTAATTTGGATAAGTGATTCCCTGGCTGAAAAATTATTTCCTCATGATAATAATGGCAACCTTAAATTATTGTGATATATCAATTTTCAAGATTATATAATATGAGACCTTTTACTTGTAGTATAAAGCAATCACAATCAACTCGACCCAGTAAAATTCTATGGCTTGGACTACGTCATTAATTTCGAAAATTTTTATTTAAAACTTTGAGCCAAGTCAATAGCAAACTCCTAGCTACGTGCTTTGATAGCCACCTGATTTGACATCCAAGCGGTGGTAACAACTGTCCTTGTTGAAGCAAATATTAGCATATACTTTCCCTTGAGTAAATTTAATTAGGATAATATTTGAACTATTATCAACATTTGCAATCATCTTAATAAAATAAGAGAAAAGTTTATATAAAGCCAAGGTTCTAAACAATCAAATTCGAGCTTACCTCATCATCTCGACATCAAGATGCATGAACCTGAGAAAAAAATGGATTTCAAGTTTTGAAAATAGTATATTTTGAAACACACTTTTGGATAGTCAAATTTCAAGATTTTCAAGTTTTCATAGATCTCTCAATCTACACTATTTTTAAAGCTTTAAACTTTATAAATAAATGCTCTAAACAATCAAATTAGAACCTACCTTCACAAATAGTATCGAGAAATATGGTTTCAATATTGGAAATCTTTATAATAGCCTTAAAATATATTTTTATTTTTATTTATAAAGTTTAAAACTTTAAAAATAGTGTGGACACTATTTATTAGATAAAAAGTTAGGGAAAATAAATCAAATCAATTAAATAAATATATTTATTTATCTATCGAAGATAATTATAACTCGAGGTAGACACTAGACTAAGAAGAGACAAGTGCTCATTATGACGAAGTTATATTCTTCTCAAATGCTCTCTCTCTCTTAATATTAAGTACAAGTGGCGACACACACACACACACACTCTCTCTCTCTCATTCATAATGGTAAGTGCAAGTAAAATGTCGTCCCAAAGGCTGCGTTGCACATAAATGACGTAAAATCTCGGTGGTGCACCGTTCGAAAGCGACACTGGCTAGGAATTTCGAGATAACGACTCATACAGAAGGAAAAGCCAAAAAGATATTATACTCCTGCGGGATTATATTTTTCATTTGCTTCCTTGGATACAAGGCAAATTTTGGGATGCAACATCTTCAACTTATAGATTAATCTCAATACAAAAAGTTTCTTAATTGCACCCTCTGCGTGATTGAAAGAAATGTTTTCTCAAGATTGAATAGAGGCTGTCTAATTTTTAGAAAATTCAAACTTTATTTTTTTTCCATTGAAATTGTTCTTAGATGGTTCCCAAAATTTTAAGTTGAAAAAAATCTTCCAAGTAAGTCTTCTGATCAATGAAGTAGATATAAACTATGCTCCAGCAGGAATAGGAAAAATAGAAAAAAATGTCGACCTAAAATACTACTCAATTTTGAAAACTCATCATTTTCAATGCTAATAAAAGGAGGGAAAAGTTTATATGAGACCGGGTTCAGGATATAAATACATTTTAAATCGTTCTACATTAGATCTATGTATAATGTTGTGTCAAAAAGTCTAGAATTTATTCATCATCGGTTGATGACCGAGAGGTCAAAAGGGATGGACTTAAGTTTAAAATAACCAATTTATAAAGTTTCAATTAAAACCTATTTTTATTGAATTCATGATAATGATGGTCGAGATTATTAAATTATAAATTTTTTTAAGAGAGTTAAAACATAGATGTTAACTTTCATGGGCTTACGAAGAATACTTTTGAGATTTTATCTTCTTGTTTAACATCCCCAAAATTTAAGCCATGAAGAATACTCTTTTATTAAAGTTGGGAAAGTAGAGAATGAGACCATTTAGTTTTTGTAGAAGGTGAGACATTAATCTTGATCATTGGATGTGAAATTGGGTGGCTGCAGTTATTCCATTGATCAAGCCCAAACTTCAAAAGAAATTTTTTTGAAATTGATGATACATCCAAGCCATCACACTTCACATCAAATAGTTATAAGTAGTTGTGACCGCTTTGTATCAAAGATAAATGATCTCCTTGCATACAATCCCGTTAAAGTTTACCAGAGAAAATAAATAGACACTATGCTTATGAAAAAGGTTTAACCCCACATATAATCATCAAAAGAGAACCATCGGACCCTCTCTCTCTCTCTCTCAAAGAGATAGTCAAGTGTTGCTCCTAAATGGTCCTTTTAAAATGTTTGAAGATATTAATTTACATCCTACTTTCCAAAGTGAATGTTAAGCAAGTCACATTACCGTCATAATATATTAAAAGCCAGTACGGGAAACGGGTTGGGTTGCAGTAGTAGCACTCTCCTACCTCAATCATCACGTTTCTATTTCCGTTGATACTGTCCTACTAACATCTTAAAAAAACTAACTATTTTTTTAAAAAATAAATAAAGAAATAATTAAAAGAAAAAAAAAAGATACCTTTTTTCTAATCAAATGGAATAATAGTCCCCTTAATGTGTCACTTTTTTCTTTTTTTGTATAATATATATATATATATATATATATATAAGCAATGATCCAATGCAACGGTTGTATCATAGTATAATGAAACGGCACTTCTAAAAAATCATGTTTGTGGTATTTGTATGACTCCAAATTTTGCACGCACACTCTCTTCATTTCAATAATCAATCCCCCCAATAAAAAAGTTCAATTTGAATCCTAGATATGGTAACAATGAGTCTCATCCAAAAACGAATCTAGACAATTCATTTTGTGAATTTCAAGTTCTTAGCCTTTATAACTTCAAAATAATTTGTTTTTTTTAAACATTGTTTATCTAATGATAATAAAGCCATCCAAAAAAAATAGAAATGAAAAAATCCTTCTAAGGCTTAAATCTAAGCATCTTACCAAAATGAACGGCCTATATTAATTGGGCTAAAAAAATACTTTCTAAATTGTGTTTTCAATTTTTTCTTTTTTGTGAGGTCATAAGTCTCAATATGTTCTCACATTACTTCTAACTATATACTTTTGGGCCTATTCATTGTATTTTTTTAGCCTTCTACTTGAACCAATTTGCACTTCCTAGCATGTTTTATACTGCATATGTGTTGCACACACCCAACCCATCTAATTCTATTTTTTCTCATTTTACCACCTATTGGAACCACACTTAAGTTTTTTTCTAATGTATTCTTTTAAAATTCTATCATCTCTTGTCTTGCCACTCATCCATCTCAACATTTTCATCTCAGCTACACTCATCCTATGAGTATATTGTTTTTTGACAGCCCAACATTCTGCCCCATAAAATAACGATGCTTGTGGGCCCAATTTGGTGGGTTTTAAAACATGGAGAGAGAGAGAGAAAACATTATGTGGAAATGTGTAATTTTGGAAATGGTACAAACGTGGACAATGGGCCATCTGTTAAAAAATATCTATTTTTTTGTATTTCTGGGCATTAAGTCCCCATAGTAAGTGTATTACAGAACCCGCGTTACAAAATCCAAACAACAGTACCCCATGATACAAAACCCTAAAACCCAAAAAACGTGAGTACAAAAGCCTTATTGTAATGAGGAATAATCCAATGCAACGGTTGTGTCGTAGTATAATACAACGACACTTCTAGAAAACCATGTTTGTGGTATTTGTATGACCTCAAATTTTACACACACACCCTCTTCATCTCAACAATCAATCCCCCCTTCCTCCTCAAAAAAAAAGTTCAATTTGAACCCTAGATATTATCAAAATGAGTCCCCTTCGAAAACAAATCTAGACCATTCATTTTGTGAATTTCAAGATCTTAGCCTTTATAACCTCAAAATCATTTTTTTTCCTTTTTTAACATTGTTCATCTAATAATAATAAAGCCATCCAAAAAAGTTGAAAATAAAAAAAATCTTTCTAAGGCCTAATTTAAGCATCTCATCAAAATGAATGGCCTATGTTAATTGGGCTAAAAAAATACTTCTAAGTTATGTTTTAATTTTTTTTTTTTTTGTAATTGTTCATTAGAATATAAAGAGTGTATATTTCAAAATTTGGATCAAACAAATGGCTACAAGATGGCTTTTTAAAGTTGTTGCATCATATTACTATACAACAGTTGCATGAAATCATTGCTCTATTGGAATATTTTCCTAATTCACATAAACAAGTAGGGTGTATACAGTTGTGTTTGTATACAAATCAAATAGATACTGTACATGTTCACAACATCACAGTCAAGAAGGAATCTTGGATGGATGGGAGACAAGCTTGTCGCCGTTAGGGTCATTATCTACTTGACCCCACATTTGTGGCCTTGCTTGAAACGTTAACGCTTTAATGCTATTCTTAGGGTTTTTGAGTCGACCTTACCCACCCAAAAGGGAATTAGAAAATGAAAGTTATCTACAAATCTTCTAAATATTGCGATACACATTAATGTTAGGGAAAATTGCATAAAATCTTCAAAAATAGATTTTTTAATCAATTTACCCTAACCTAACTTTTTCTAGCAACTTCTTCCCAAAAAACCATGTTTTTTCGCAAATACCCCAATACAAAAAGTTTATTATTATTACTTTTTGACAAACATATCCTTCCCGTACATAATAAATCATTTTTGTATCCCAATAAAAGAAAACGTCGGACCGCACTTGTAGAACACCGAATTGCTCACTTCAAAACGCCGGATTGCACCTTCAAAATGACGTACCGCCACTTCAAAAGGCCATACTGCCTCTTCAAAATCCCGAACCGTTATTTCAAAATGTCTAACTGCCCATATCTCCAATACCATAATCCCTGGACTGCCACATTGAAACGTTGGACCACCCATTCCAGACCGTCTCCTCCAAATGACGGACCGCCCCGTTATTTCAAAATGTCTAACTGCCCATTTCTCCAATAGCATAATCCCTGGACTGCCACACTGAAACGTCGGACCACCCATTCCAGACCGCCTACTCCAAACGACGGTCATAGCATAATCCTCGGACTGCCACAATGAAACGTCTGACCACCCATTCCAGACCGTCTCCTCCAAACGACGGACCGCCTCTCAAGCGAAAATAATTTGTTAGGTAAGGGAAGGGTATTTTCGTATTGGAGGGTTATTTGCTAGGAAATATAGTTTTTTAGAAAGAAGTTGTTAGGAAAAGTTAGGTTGGGGTAAATCTATTTTTGGGGTTTTTTTTACAATTTTTCCTCGATGTTATTTCAAGGTATTATCTACTTTGAATAAAAAATGCAGCTTTAAGCCTTTTTCCTTTCCATGATAAAAAGTTATACCAATGCATTGAAAATTTCACTTTCAAGAAATGCCTCTTTTCACCTGTTGTCCTTCTCTTTTGATGTAAATAGTTGGATGATTCAATCGACAACAAGGTATCGTAATTTAACATTAATTTAGGTGTTTTGTTGGAGTATGGTTCCTTTTTGTTTGCTTTTTTTAGTGTTAATGAAGTATCTTTTCAAAAAGATTTCCCTTTTAATATGCCCCTCTTTATTTTTGTATTAAAAAGTGTTATTCTTTTAGTGTTTTTTTGGACTATTCAATATTTTTGCCCATTTGCAACTATTTGAACTCAAAAGATATGGTAAAGCATTAAATTGTTCATCTCTTATAGATAAATTTGATAAATTCCATTTTTAAATAATAAATATACGTTTGTTAGATCAATCGCTTGTGAAATATGTTTTTCCAGATGTATTTCAAAGGATGGATAACCTTAATGTTGTTTTCCGAATGTATTTCAAAGGATGGATAACCTCAATGTTGTGATTCCTAATACGTTTGAGATCAGGGGTAATCAGGTAGTGTGGAAAATTAACCTCCCTTACAATAGGATATCGGATGAACTATTTGCAAGGATAGATAACCCTAATGTTGTTTTTTCGGATGTATTTCAAAGGATGGATAACCTCAATGTTGTGATTGCTAATACTTTTGAGATCAGGGATAATCAGGTGGTGTGGAAAATTAAATTAACTTCCCTTACAATAGGATATCGGATGAACTATTTGCTGAATTTCCTGCCTTGTTATCGTTACTTAATGATGTATATATCCCTCAAAATGCAGTTGACGAGGTAGTTTGGGATATTGATGCAGATGGAATATTTTCCATGAAATCTATGTATCTATTCCATGATCGATGGAAATGGTCAATACCTGAAATTGCCAAAATTGGTGGTCAACACCTGGAAGTGCCTTTACCGCCAAAAGTTAAGCTTTCTTATGGTTGGCAGTTCAAGATAAGGGGTAAACTATTGATAATCTTATTGAGAGAGAAGAGGTAAACTATTGATAATCTTATCAAGAGAGAAGATTAGGCAGTTGAAGATAAGGGTCCATTGATAATCTCATCAGGAGGGAGGGAAGATTTCATTGAATATACGTCTCTTGTGTAAGGAGGAAGATTTTGTCGAAATCTTGTGCAAGGAGGATGGTGAAACAGGTGCTCATTTGTTTCTCCATTGTCGATTCACGTATAGAATATGGCTATGTTTCTTTACCCAGATTGGGATAGTTATGGTTATACCTCCGGGTATAATTTTAAACTTATCGCTCTTTTTTTTTATCTCTCTTTTGTATAGAATAAGGCGATGTTTCTTTACTCAGATTGGGATAGTTATAGTTATACTATAATTTCAAACTTATCGCTCTCTTTTTTTTTGCCGCTCTCTTTTTTTGCTTGGTGAGAGGATGGTATTTATCTGTTATAAAAGTAGGGCATATCGCTCTCTTTTTTTAGCAAGCAAATGGTGAGAGGACGGTATTTATATGTTATAAAAGTAGGGCAAGATATTTTGGAAGTAAAAGTAAGGAGAAATTTAATGAACATATTCCAAGCCAAGATATTTTGGAAGTAGACGTGAGGAGAAATTTAATGAACATATTCCCAATGGGCTTTATCAAATGTAGACCAAAGGCATGAGACCATTAAATGTAGACCAAAGGCATGAGACCATTTTCGATGGGTGACCAAAGGCATGAGACCATTTTCGATGGGTGACCAAAGGCATGAGACCACTTTCGATGGGTGTCAAACTTAACTTTGATGGTAGTTAGGTTTAAAGTGTTTAAATTTAACTTTGAAGGTTTTTAAACTTAACTTTGATGGTAGTTTGTTAACTTAACTTTGATGGTAGTTTGTTAAGGAAACCTGGTTAGATTTAAGGTGTTTAAACTTAACTTTGATCTTAGTTTGTTAGGGTAATCTGGTTAGGCGTTTTTAAAATTAACTTTGATGGTGGTTAGGTGTCTTTAAACTGAATTTAACTTTGATGGTATAATTTGGTTAGGTGTCTTTAAAATTAACATTGATGGTAGTTAGGTGTCTTTAAACTTAACTTTGATGGTAGTTTGTTAGGGAAACCTGGTTAGATGGTTTTCGAGGAGTTTGTTGGGGAAACCTGGTTAGATAGTTTTGGAGGAGTTTGTTAGGGAAACGTGGTTACATGGCTTTTTTGTTTGGAGGAGTTTGTTAGGGAAACTTGGTTAGATGGTTTTTTTGTTTGGAGGAGTCTGTTAGGAAACTTGGTTAGATGGTTTTGGAGGAGTGGGAAGGGATTAGGAAGAAAATGGTTTCGGAGGAGTGGTAAGGGACAAAGAAGGAAATACTCTGTTTTTACTCATGCAGGTCTACTCGGAAGAAAACAACTAACCATACAAAATTCATGGTCTAAAAAATGACCTGAAAATGTTTGTGACAATAAATTTAGGTACTTAGGACTTGAGGGAGCTTAGGTCTTGCTGCAGATCTTGGACTTATCAAACCGCCTTGAGAGAGCTTAGGTCTTGCTCCAGATCTTGGACTTATCAAACAGCCTTGAGAGAGCTTAGGTCTTGCTCCAGATCTTGGACTAGAGAGCTTAGGTCTTGCTCCAGATCTTGGACTTATCAAAGTTTTCTTTTGTGCATGTTTATCGCGTGGGTCTTGCTACAGATCTTGTACTTATCAAGGCATTTATTTTGTGCATGTTTATAGCAAAGCAAATGTGCTGCTGTTTGGCTGATTTTTTGGCTAAAGGGTATTTCCTTAACATAGGGAATTCTTTCTGATTATGTAATTTCTTTCTAGTTACTTTTTTTAATAAAGTTTTAGTACTTCTATTAAAAAAAATTAAGGATTTGAGATAAGTGAGAATTTATATAAAGCCCTATTGTTTGAGGATAAATAATTTTTTACATGGGGTAATTTTTCAAATAACAAAAATTCACGTATCTTCCTTTTTTATGCATGTCATGTATCCGTTATATTAAATTAGTAAATTTTTAAACAATAAAAAATAGTATTTCAAACATAAATAATTTTTACAAAATAATTTTAATATTTGATTGGAAGTAGAAAATAAAAAGATTCATGAAATTTTTTAACTTTAACAAATCTTACCTATTAGGACCGTATTATTGAATGATCAATTATATTTTTGCGTCCTTTATTTTAAATAAAAAATTTAATTGAGAAATCCAGAAGTTAACCTATTATGCATGTATTGAAACCTTATTTACATCCCTTTCATATCATTTATTTTATAATATCAAATCATTCGCAGCAATAAAAAATATTGTATACGAAAGTGCCCAATTTCTTTTTTGAAAGAAAGATTAAAAAATAAAAATAAGAAATATGGCATATTGTTAATTTCTTTTGATTGTTTAATTAAGAAATTTATTGATAGTTTAAATAAGGGATATGATACTTTCTTAATTAAATGAAAGATTTAATAAAACATTGAAAACCTTATTTTTGGTAAGATTTAACCCATTTCTCAATGCCCTTACTAGAAATCTCAGCATCACTAATTACGTTTATATCGAAACTCTCTATTTAGTAAGATAAGATTGTTTATTCCTAACGGCTATGATCAAATCAATTGAAAACGAATGTCTACGATTGCACGATGACATGAATTTTAGGAATAGATACAATTTAGAGAAAGATGGTTTGGTTTTGGATTTGGATTGGGAGAACATTCACTCTAATGTCTCTCTTAGGACGATGTTACATAGGAATGGATCTTGAGATGTAGGGCTATCAAAACCCGGCTACTACTGTCTTAACCCAAGCCCGATCTCTCTCTCTCCACACACGCACAAACTCACTCTATATCTCACAAACTCACTAACAAATACACAACATAGGCACGAACATGCATACTCATTATTTTGTATTAATTATCAAATACACATTTTTTCAATTATTGAAGATTTAACCCTTTTGTACTATTCCAACTCTTTAACATTTAACCCTTTGTACTATTCCAACTCAAAATCATGGGTAGGTGGGCATTTTGAAATTAAATCAAAACAGATGAAAAAATTTAAATATTTATTATCTTAAGTGCATTTTTTGATAAATTTCTCTATAATAAAAGACACTTTCAGAAAGAAGTTAACAACAAAATGTATACAATGTGAGGAGTTTTTGGATAAATAGGAGATAAATTTATTGTCAGCTTTTTATATATAATATGTGTAGGCAAAGTAACTAAATAATGAAAGGATATAACTATAAAAGAACCATAGGACTCTTCCTAGTTCCTTCTATGGGGAGAATTTATGAGAAAGGAAAGTAGTAGTTGAATCTCTCTCTTTTTAAACTACTCCCATCGCCCACTGAAATATGAGAGAGATCACAAGTCTTACAAAAGTTTATGCAAGTGCGGGGCTCTGAACAATCAAATCATGGTGTACTTCAAAAATTTCACTAAAACGGTTTGTTTTGATGCCCAAATATCCATAAATTGATCATCTTGACCTCAAAATATATGGACAGAGAAAAAAAATGGATTTCAAGTTTTGGAATGCATTTTTTGACCGTCAATCTTCAAGTTTTCATAGATCTGTTCGATCTATGCTATTTTTTAAGCTTTAAATTTTATAATTAGAGATGAAAATATATTTTAGGCTATCAGAAAGATTTTTAGAAACCACATTTCTCCATACTATTAGAAGGTGTGCTTTACTTTGATTGTTTAGAGCCTAAGCCTTACATAAATCGTGAAAGAAAAGTATATATTGTATATCCAGTTAATATGAAATGTGTATATTTTAATCTGATTATTTAAAAAAAGTAGACACAATATCTTGTATTTATTGTATTTTCCCTTTCCAAATATACAAATTACAATATGCACTTTTCTGGATAGACCATGTATATTTTCCTTTCACATTTCCATTCGTTACAAAATAGATAAATATATGGGATAGACACTAAAGAGTAGATAGACAAATATTTGATATGTAAAAAAAACAAAAAAGTATTGGATATGTATGGTTCTTGCAAAGCATGTCTCCAAACTCTCATCCTTTTTTTTGAATTTTTGTGGAATGATAGTTGTAACTCCGTACTCACTTGTCTCTCGGGTTAAATGGATGGTAGACATTTGTATTTATAGCATACACCTGTGGGAGCAAGCTATAACCTTACTCCACCGGGCAAAAGATCGACATAGGATAATTTATTTTTCAATCCAAATTCTTGACATCTACTTTAGTACCACCACATGAGTAACTTAAAGAAAATAAAAAAAGAACAATCATTTACTAAACACTGATATCTAGGAAAGGGGTTGGGTTGTGCTTGTAGCACCCCCATGTTTAGTTACCACATTGTGCGATTCCAATCTTGTTTATGAAAAAAATATATATATTATGTATCTCGTTAATATGGAAAGTATATATTATAGTCAATATGTATATATATATATATATATATGCCTAATTACCACATTGTGCGATTCCAATCTTGTTCATGAAAGGAAAATATATATTGTGTATCTCGTTAATATGGAAAGTATATATTGTCGTCAGTATATATATATATATATATATACTTACCAAATTGTGCGATTCCAATCTTGTTTATGAAAGGAAAATATATATTATGTATCTCATTAATATGGAAAGTATATATTATAGTTCATTTGTTCTTGTAAAGCTGTTTTCTTTTCCATTCTCTATTTTTTTTTTTTTAAAGGCTGGTCGCTAGGTGTGACTGAATATTATCCTCCAGCAGAAGCAAATAATCTTTTTTTTTTATGGGCAATACAGTCTTGTTACAAAACAATTATCCAAAATTTTCTTGTAAAAAAAGAAGAAAAAACAATCATCCAAATTAGATAGAGTATTTTATACAGATTTTTTTGTCAGCACGTAATCTGAACTTCCCTACTTTGTCACTCATCCATCTTCTTCTACTGTTTTTCTACGTGGACTATGCCCAGCCCCTCGTATCTACAAAGATAAGGCCATTAAAAACAAAACGCTTCAAGATTAGTACAGTATAGTTAAGATAATTAGCCCCTAATTTAAATTTGAAAAATGCTTAAGCTCTCTACAAATATAATGCCATTAAAAACAAAACGCTTCAAGATTAGTACAGTATAGTTAAGATAATTAGCCCCTAATTTAATTTTGAAAAATGGAATATTTATTCTATACTAACTCTTACTCACATTATAAAAGCCACTCTTCTTCTTCTTCTTAATCAGGGTTTTTTGGATTGTCCATTTGTTTTGGTGTTGGCTTTTGTTGGTGTTGCTTTGGGTTTTGAGAACACTCTCTCTCTCTTTGTAGTTTTTTTTTTTTTTTTTTATATGTATTTTCTCTCTTTTAAATTTTACTTCTCTCTTAATCATAAATTTTACTCTGCATTTTGCATTTTGCATTTTAGCACCTGTTTTTCTTTGCATTTGGATACTCCTGTAGTAGAAATTTTCTCTCTTAATTTACTATTTCTCATCTGCGATTTCAGTGTTTGTTTTTACTGGTATTGTTGGGTTTGAAATTACTGGTATTGTTGGGTTTGGAATGTTCTCTCTCTAAATTCGTTTGGCCTTGCGATTTCAGTGTTTGTTTTTACTGATATTGTTGGGTTTGAAATTACTGGTATTGTTGGGTTTGGAATGTTCTCTCTCTAAATTCGTTTGGCCGTACTTTCTCTTTTTCGATTGCTGTTGTTTTTTTCTTTAAATTCGTTTTACCGTACTTTCTCTCTCTAGATTGCGTTTGGCTCTTACGTGATTCAAAAGTAGAAGTTAAAGAGAGAGGCATTAGAAGAATCATCAAAGAATCCGAAGAGAGAAAATAAGTTTAAGGTTATGGCAGAAGAGTTATCTTCAAGCACTTTGACCCAATGTACGCCTCTCTGTTAATTTCTCTCTCTAGAATTTCTCTCTCTAGAATAAGAACACATTGTGTAGTTAGTTTCTCTCTATAAGATCAAGTTGCTGATACAGTGTATTCGTGAGCCTACTGTCAAGTACACAAAACAAAGCAAACAGTTCTTCTCTCTACTTTTTCTCTCTAAAAAAAGTTAAATTTCTAAAAATGAAGAAAAGGACATGAAAATGAACAATTAACCCGTGAGCTCTCTGTCTTAGTCTGAAATCTATTCCTGTAAACGTACGTCTCTTGTTTAGATCACATGCATTCTTGATTCAGACGTTGATCTCTTTCTCTCTCTAAAAACTTGTTTTTTAGCAAAATTCAGTTCTCTCTCTCCACTATAAATCGACCCATCACTCCTTTTGAATCAGGCCATTTTTCAAGGAATGAATTTAATGGGTTTCTCACTCCTCTCTCTCTCTAGAATTCTCGGGATCTTCCCTGTGTTCTTACTGTTTTTAGCCCAAGTTTTCAGCAAAGAGTGCACCAACTCAATAACTTCCTCTCACTCAGCTCGTTACGCCCTTCTCTCGTCTTCAAATGACACTTTGAAAGAAACAATTTCCTCTCCCTTTCATCTCACCCACACTGATGATGCACAGTGGTCCTCTCTCCTCCCTTCTCAACTCTTGAGAGATAAGGACCAATTCAGCAACATGGGTACCGGCGTCGAGCTCGACTGGTCGATGATGTACCGACAAATGAAGAACTCTAACAAGGGAAAACAGAGTAATTCTCTCAAGGAAGTGGCCCTGCAAAATGTGCGTTTGGATCCGGATTCGATCCATGGGATGGCTCAACAGACCAATTTAGAGTACCTGTTAATGCTTGATGTGGATAATCTGGTTTTTAGTTTTAGAAAAACAGCAGGTTTGCCAAATCCTGGTGTAGCTTATGGAGGCTGGGAGGCTCCAGATTGTGAGCTTAGAGGCCATTTTGTTGGTGAGTTTCTCATATGATTTTACTACTTCACTGAGTTTTTTCTTGAGTCTTTTTGGGTGTTTGATTTAGTGTTAATAATGGATTTTTTGGTTATAAATTGTTTCTTCTGTTTTTGTTACTATATATTGGTTTGTTGTTATAATGTTTCTGGTAATTCATTTGATTTGGTTGCTTTGTTAACATGATTTTCTATATATTTGTACTGTTATTATATTGTTTTCTATATATTGTTTTTTATTTCGTTTATGTGTTATGATGGTTTATTCGTTAGTTGTTTGCTGAGTAGTTATTTGTTTTTATTGATGTGACTGAATATTAGATTTGCTAATGTCATTAACAATTTGATTTGGTTAGGGGCATCGTCTGATTCAAAATTGTTTGCTAATGTGATTTGATTGATGAGATTTATGTGATTTGGCACTTTTAGAATCTTGATTGGTTCGGCGAACCGATACGGGTTTGGTCCGAGTCAAAACGGGTCTATCCAGTACGTCAAGACCTGCTGAGGCACTGGTTAGTTAAAACTCTATTATAACTTTGATAATTGTGTTTTGGGTGCTGTTTTTTTAAAGTGGTTTGTAATACGGTTTTGAAGTTTTTCTTGGAGTTAATTTGGGCAAGGTTGCAACTTAAAAGGCAAGAATATCATATAATTAAGGGTGCGGTCAGGTTGCAACTTTAATGGTAGATTTAAGGTTATTATAATATACATTCTGTATTTTAATTGAACAGTGTAGATTTGGTGTATTTTTTTAGACAACCTTAATATGTTGATATTTAGTTATTGGAGCTCAGAAGCTTAGATTGAATCTAAGCCGATCCAATGATCACGATTTTATTTTATATTTTAATTTCAATTTTTTTTATAAATTCAAATCATTTAAAATTAAATTTTGGACGTGTATTAAATCTAATAAAAATATCAAATAATAATAATTCACAAAAAATAAATTGATCACAATACCCTCAAAATATTTTAAAGGTATTTTGGTTATTTTATATTTTATAAATTATTTTTAAATAATTAGATAAAATTAAATTAAAAAATGAGATCGTAACAATCAAATCGACCCAGATTTGATTCATATGTAACTGTGAGCTTATGGGCCTACGTCATCATTTCCTTTTAGTTATTACAAATAAATACTTGAGAGTACGAAGCTCATGTTTGGAATTACTTTGTTATGACCCCATATTTTAAACGAAAATTGTTTCATGTAGACTGGATTTCTACATATGTGGTCCAAAAAGTGTGAAGCATCCATCTTAAAGATGGATGCAAGTAGGTGTTCCATCTAAAAATAATAGAAACTAACGATCGAAATGTTTTCTTGCTAGAATTATTATTTCTAGTTTTTTTTAAAAAAAAAAATATTTCATACTCATGATCTCCATGTTAGAGATTACATATCCTTAAAAATGAAGTCTTAAAATCAAAATAAATTTATTAAGAGGCCCACATTTCTAGGCTTAGCAACATAGAAACCGGGTCCTATTTTAAATAGTATGACTCTACTAAGTGGTCCATCTGAACTCTTTTCTACGCTTCATCAATTGGATAACTGTGTCATGGTTCAATGGAGTACAGTGTACAGTACTCCAGAGAGCCATCCACATTCTGTTCCTATGATTGATGGCTAAGATTGATTGTAACTGGGTGAATGCCCTACTGTCCAATATCTACCTTTCATCAGCAGGAACAGATAGTGCACTCCCTTTGGAGTACCTTACACCATAGTCATTTGATAATGGTACTTTTTTTGCTTTTCTATGCAAATTCTTTAACCATGTCTGGTTTATAACTTTATATTACTCTTTAATTATTATATTATTTTTTTAGGAGTTTTAGCTTTAGAAAAAAGTGGAAAGGGTACTTTATTAAGGATGAAAGTTTCTATATGGCCTTGGCGAAAATAAAATAAAGCCTCATGTCAAATCCCGGAATACACTTTCTGCAACAGAAGTCTCCATAATGGCTCTAAAATCAATTACCAACACCAACGATAAAACTTGAAACTCAAAAATGGTGCAGCCCATGCGGATCTTTGACCACTTATTTTTAGGGTGAAATGGATGGTCTAGATAATTTGTTACAATATAATCCTAATTTTTTTTCAACCATAATATTCAAGCCGAGATGATCAATGCAAAAGCTCTCCCATCCTTGAATTGCAATTTCTTATGAAGTGAGGCTTTACTTTTTTTTGACAGGGATCAAACCATTTTCCTTTTATTAATGTTCAGAATGATGATATAGTAGTTGTAGCATGTAAGACTTGAAAAATGAGCACACAGTCTGATTAATGTGATACTCTTAAATGCTAAGAAAAATTGGCAATTCAGTGTCTCTCTTGATTCCACTCACACAAAGGCATGCAGATATGCATTAAGAGAGAGAGAGAGAGATTCAGGTTTTGACAAACTAATACCCTGTTGGTAAATAACAATTCTAAAAGGTGATAAATACTTAGTGGAGAGCATTGATACCTTTTTGGTCCTATAGTTCTGTTATTGTATATAGCTGACTGTTTATCTCAGATTCTCATTATCTTCAGATTCATTGTCTTTATACATTAGCCTATGCATATTCTTCAACTAGGATCAGAATATGAAAAAATTTCATTAGCTTATCGAAATAGGCCTATATGCTGAAAGAAAAAAGCATGTGTAATAGATTGCTATAAGATCACCTATCCTTTTGAAATTGCTTAAATCCCCCTACTCTTAAGGAAGGATCAGAAATTCTTTTCTTGCTGTTGATGTTTAATGATCACAATTGGCATGATGCAGGACATTATTTGAGTGCTTCAGCTATGATGTGGGCAAGTACCCACAATGCCACTCTCCATGACAAAATGACTGCAGTAGTCGATGCACTCGATGAATGCCAGAAAGCCATGGGATCTGGCTATCTTTCAGCTTTTCCATCTGAGGCATTCGATCGACTTGAAGCTATAAAGCCTATTTGGGCCCCATACTACACAATTCACAAGGTAGAACATTGCATGCGTATAGATACACAATTCACAAGGTAGAACATATGCATGTGTAGATACTTAAATATGTGAACGCATATTTACATTTACATGAGCATGTACTGATGGTTGGGTTTAAATAAATGTGATTTGATATTGGCAAATGATAAGACCTGTTTGGCTACCATACTACAATATTTGCAAGGTGCCTCTATAGATACAAATACCTACCTGTATGCGTAGAAGTGTAATCATGTTGGTTGAGCTCAAGGGAATGTGAATCAAGACATAAAAAATTACATACAAGTCTATTCCCCTGTTTTTTTTATAGACTTGGTAAATGAATGACTATGTTTGACAGATCATGGCTGGTCTTTTGGATCAATACACTTTTTCCGGAAATGCTCAAGCCTATCAAATGGTACTTTTAATGGCCGAGTACTTTGGCAATCGCGTGAAAAATGTTATAGAAAAATACACCATTGAGAGGCAATGGACAATACTTAATATGGAGGAAAGCGGTGGCATGAATGATGTCCTCTATCGACTGTATGACATCTCGGTAATCTTCTTTGGATACTTATTGATGTTGCTGTCCTATTTCATACTTTGTAGACCTCTGTCCTTTGCAGTACTAGTTAATCAGATAACTCCCTGCAATTTTTAACCTGTTTTCCTTTTTTCATTAATAAGTTGTCTTTGAATGTCTTACAAATGCAGGGAGATCAGAAGCATTTAGAATTGGCACATCTGTTTGACAAACCATGCTTTCTGGGGATGCTTGCATTGCAGGTCCAATATTCTACCTATCTCCATCCATATGTTCTGTTCTGTTATTTGTGAGAATTTCTTTTTTCAGTTTCATCCCTTTCACACAAACAAATATTAATGCATCTTTGTATATATATCTATGTCTGTGTATGTGTACTAGCGTGCATATGTGCACTTGACCAAAAGTAGAATGGAGACATTTCATTTTTTTGGTAATCAATAAATTGCTAATAAATGCTGGTCCTTCTCTCATTTCGTGCAGGAGGATGATCTTTCTGGTTTCCATACTAATACACATATTCCACTTGTTGTTGGAATTCAAAGGCGTTATGAGGTTACTGGTGATCCACTTGCCCAGGTGAGTAGTCTATGACATGATAATATCTTTATGTGAAACTTTTTGTCAGATAAACATGTTTGAATCTGTATGTTGTTGGGATTGTGTTTCTTTTGTAAATTCTTAGCAATTGATTGTTTTAATTTTTAAATATGTTTCTAAGACTAGAGGAGAGATTGATACCCTCAATGCTTATGTTTATATATTATAACAATTTGTTCAAGGGCATTTCAAGCATTGTATGTTGTATCCTTCCCATTTTATCCTCGAGGATAGCTTATCATTTCCTTCATTCTTCTTATATTTATATTTTAGCTGAAGGCCTCTTTCTAGTCATTGAGTCCTTACACTTTGACCTAGTGGTACACACATGGTTTGTAGCAGGAGGCAAGGGTTTGACCCTTGAAGTATGTTCATGAAAACAAACCAAACTGGACTCCCCTTTTGGTATTCTCATTCTATTCATTGAGAAACATTGCAGGTTCTCTGTTATTCTGATGTTGTCTGACATTATAGAATGAAATGATACATCCCTCTATGTCATAATTTACCCCATGAACACCATGTAGAATTAGCACTAAAAACCATGGAGGAGGTCCACATCAATGTGGATAAAGATATTTTATAATTCAAGGTGATGTATGTGAACGTACACTTGTAAAGGTTCTATGGATATCTACATTCTATGCTCCAGTAACATGTGAACAGGACATGAGGCCTTAAAATGATCTACCGAATTGCGTGGGAAATATTTGTCTCCTCCCTTGCTAGAAACTTAGAAAAATAAATAATGGGACCCACAAGTTATTTAGGTGTTTCTCTGCGAACAACTGATTTTAGCACTTCTAAAGCATTTTCACGCATGCGGTGACTGGTTTTAAAGGGCCCAAATTAAGAGAATCTGATCTATGTTCATGTTAGCATGAATCAACTCCTTGATGATATCTCCATGGAGATTACTAATCTATTTTTTCATTGATGGTTTTCTATTTTAATAAGTCTTTTTGTCACGAATCGTTGTAAATGTTGTGTTTGTCATATTTATAATGTTCATATCCAATTGATAGGTGTTTTCTTTCTATTTTGTTATTATTTCTCGTATTGTCTTAGTAATACTGTAAAGTTTTTATATCATATGTATAAGATGTGCTATAGACCCATCTCGGGATCCTAAATGGATGAAGATATATTTCTCGTTAAAAGATATGAGATATTCCTTAATTTATTTGTTGCTTTTCCAATTCCTACATTATATCAAGAAGGAAAATGGTTCGAATGAAATGCTTATAAGCCAATTCATTCCATGCTAGAATTTCTGCCCATTCTCTTGGTCTTGGAATGCCAGTTTAAATGTTGAAATGCTTTGGAACATGTGCTCTCAAACACAATAGCTTCAGAAAAATCATCAGAAAGTTACGTGGGTATGAGCTAATTATTACTTTTGGTGTAATAGGCAATGGGAACGTACTTTTTGAATATCGTCAATTCATCTCACACCTATGCTACTGGTGGTACATCTGTCCACGAGTTCTGGTAAGAAACTAAGGACACTGAGAATTTTATTTCCTTCTTTTTTGTTTCAATGATATCCAAAAAATTGAAACACTTCATTAAATAAATTAAAAGAGAATGAGGTGACCCTCTCTCTCTCTCTCTCTCTCTCTCTCTCTCTCGTGTGTGTGTCGTCGTCGTCGTCGTCGTCGTCGTCGTCGTCGTCGTACGTACGTACCGTACCGTACCCTACCCGTACCCCGTACCCGTACCCTCCTCCGTACC
>NW_006499728.1:5171726-5183916 GCF_000471905.2 Amborella trichopoda | reverse complement strand
TTACTTTTTTACGTTTTTTCTTATTAGTAATATACTAAAACTAAATAAACGAACTTACTACTTAATTAAATTAAAAGTAAAGAAGTAGAGTGACCGTCCTCTCTCTCTCTCTCTCTCTCTCTCTCTGTGAGTGTGTGCGCGCCTGCTGCTAGTGCTCAGTTCAAGTCCACCTCACCCTCCCGCATTCTCGCACTGAATTGTAACTGATAAAGACCAGGAGGGAGGGAGACGCACCCATTCTAGCTATAACTATTCCACTTATGTTATTACAATTATGAAGTGTTGAATGTTTCCTTCGCGATGAACATTGAATGCTTTTAACGGATGCCATTTAGAAGAACAAATTTAGGATTTGATCTATTTTCAGCTTGATTATATTTCAAATCCTGTATATACCATGCATTGTTCGATAATCTCCTAGGCATGATTATTTGTTTCCAGGTCTGACCCAAAACGCCTTGCTACAACGCTCGAGACAGAGAATGAAGAATCATGTACAACTTACAACATGCTCAAGGTCTGCAATTCTTTTCTATAGTTTGAAAGCCCAAGATATGTTTCTCCTAATAATAGTTCTGATGATTTCTTGAATAGAAAATTCTTCAAATTTTAAGACACTCTTGGAATAATCATGTCATGTGAAATGCACTATGCTAACCATATTTAGATGTTTTCTGCAATTTAGAATGCCAACTAAATGTGGCATTAGGACCATATTTGCTTAAAACTTCGTATGTCTCCAACTATTTTGGAAAGGAAAAAAGTTTCCTAAAGTTTCCAGAAATTCCGACAAGTTTACATCAAAAATGCATTCATACACACATAGAAAGATATATCCATATGTTTGTGTGCATGTGTATGTGCATGCATGTGCATGAGTACACATAAATACATCATCTCAATATCGATGCCTAAATATGCATGAGTTTAACTACACCAAGGCCTCAATATGGCATACAACCTTGCTAAATGTGTAATGAATGATTCTGGTCAGTGTTTATAGAACTGGTGAGCTGGCTTTAAGGCCTGGGTTACTGGTCCAGGTTTAAAGACACCCGAACTCACCAGGTTTCCAACGGTTTATTTTTTATATTTGGTTTCCATAGAACTTTTCATTCGAGAAACAGCCGGTTCCAATCTGGTTCACTGATCCAGACTGTTTCAGCTAGCGACCAGTTCGATAGGCCAGCGAAGCTTTAAGGCCTGGGTGACTGGTCCAGGTTTAAAGACACCTGAACTCACCAGGTTTCCAACGGTTTATTTTTTATATTTGGTTTCCATAGAAATTTTCATTCGAGAAACAGCCGGTTCCAATCTGGTTCACTGATCCAGACTGTTTCAGCTAGCGACCAGTTCGATAGGCCAGCGAAGCTTTAAAACACTAATTTCAACTATGGCTGATTTGTTGATGCAAATTTTTCTTTGGAAGTAGTGCAGGAAACCAGTAGTGCACCTAATTGGTGCCTAAAACAGAGTTTGGAACTAATTTAGACCTTTCTTGATATATATAAGTCCATAATTGTTTCTTCTAATGGTAGTTCTGTTTAATTGCTGATATCTTCTTGATAATTATTTCATTTCAAATATGTTGTTTACTTCTAGTATATGTTCATTTAATTTACTGTTGGATCAATATGGTTTACATTTGCATATATCTATTTCTGAAATATAGTAATCTATCATTAATTTGCCCCTATAACCCCTGTTGCCTGTTGTCATGATTATAGGTTTCACGTCACTTGTTCCGATGGACCAAGGAAATTGCGTATGCCGATTACTACGAGCGCGCTTTGACAAACGGTGTTTTGAGTATCCAAAGAGGGAGACAACCTGGGATCATGATTTATATGCTACCTCTAGGTCGCGGGGTGTCCAAGGCCATATCTCTTCATAAATGGGGAACTCCATTCACTACATTTTGGTGTTGTTATGGAACAGGTTGAATTATTTCTTCCTTTGGTTCATTTTTCCTCAATTGGATGTAATATCTTACAAAATAGCTAAGTATTTTATGATTCAATTTTCCATGGTTTTTCTTAGTCCATTGGATTATAGCATACTTTCCCTTTTGTAGTAATTGCATCACGTTAAAAGTTTGTTTAGTGTCTGGTTTTTAAAATAATTTTGCTTGCTGATGTTCTTGATTTGTGATGTTTATTGCTTCATCTTGTGCCTTCTGTAGTCATTAATAAGAGTCTAAGACACGTTTCAATTGTGAATTTGCTCTTTTATAGGTATAGAGTCATTTTCAAAGTTAGGAGACTCAATATACTTTCAGGAAGATGGTGCCACCCCCAAGTTATACATTGCTCAGTTTATATCAAGTTCTTTTAACTGGAGTTCAGGAGGACTTACATTAACTCAGAAAGTTCAGCCTGTTGTTTCTTCAGACATGTATCTACACATTTCTGTGAAATTCTCAACAAAGGAGGTATTGTTTGAAGTTTGATTCCTACCCAGTTTTCCTATCGCTGAGATGAACACCATGGGATGATTTTTTAGGTTTTTTCATTAACATGATGTTTAGAGTGAAAGTGAATTATAATCTAATGGACTGTGGAAAACTATGGTCCATTGGGGGCATCACCATTCAATGACATGGAAGGTGATGGTGATAGAGTGGAACCTACCAATAACGGTATGTTCCATTCCAGTAAGACCCACTCTCACTATCACTGTTCATTTCTTTTGGAGGTGAAGACCCCAAACGATTTTCTTTAGTCCCTTGTGTCATTTTCTGCATTCTTCAAATTCTTAGCCTCTAACGTCTTTGCTTCTTATTAGGATGCAACTACAAAATGGGTCGAACCAACTGTATATTTTTTAATTTATATCAACTATGTGCAGGGGAATAGCCAAGAGTCAACACTAAATGTACGAATACCAAACTGGTCAAATAAGGCATCAGCTACTCTAAATTCTCAAAAGTTGGATGTTCCATCACCAGGTACTGGTCTATGTTGGCTATTCTCATCTTTTGATCTCCTTTAGTGAGTTAAATTCACTGTTGATTTCACCATTTGTTTACTTGATGTAGTTATGTTGATTGTAACTAATCTAGATTGAAGAAGAATTTTCAAAAACAAAAGTTGGGGTAACCCTGATATGGATAAAATGATTCAATGCTACTTATTTTGTGAATAAAAACTGCAACATCTCAGGGTGGTGAGACAGTGATAGTAAATTTGTCTGTGATATACTGGCACCAATTTATTATCTTAGATAAGCTTTGGTTTGTCGCATTTTAAATAAGAGTAACCATAAATGAACATTTCCTTTTTTAATTTAGGTGAACTGTACATAGTACAATGGAGTTTGGTCTGTTGAATTCCAAGCCACCAATGATACATCCATCATATGTTCCCACTGATGGATGGTTGGGATCAACTGCACCTCGTGAATTTCACTACGGCCCCAGTCCTTCCAACATATATCAGTGGTGATACATGGTGGTTGTAGCCTGGGACAACCATATATCACAGTCCAATGGAATTTGTTATACATGTGCCCAGAGTTCTCTGGGATCCCTACTCTCCCATATGCAGTAAATATCAGCCATCACCTTATACATTCCCTGCACATGCTTCTGCTTACTTTAATCTTTGATTCAACAATAATAAGTGCTTCTTCTAATATATTGTCGTTTGAAACCTGTGGTATGGACTTCCAATGATGTTTTTATTTCTATGAACAGGCAATTTCCTGACTGTCACTAGAAAATGGACCTCAGAAGATGAACTATTGTTGGAACTCCCTCTTGAATTGAGGACCGATGCAATACAAGGTATCACCTCGGTTGCCTATTTGTGATCAACCTAGTCTTTTTTTTTTAATTTCGTTTGAACCCACAATGCCAAAAAAGACACAAAAAGGTCTACTTATTGCTTTTAATTTCACAGAGTTTATGATTTCCCTTGGAACCCATGAAAATGAAAGAAAATGGTTTCTAATCACGAAATTAGCCATTTTTCAGAATTTCCTTTGAACCCCTTCCCCCATATTAAGGGGGGGAAATTGCCTCCTTCCATTCCACAGATTGGATGATTTGCATGAAACTGAACTGGAAAGAATCTCCAAAACCAAAATTATTTTCTTATTTCTTACTAACCCCTGAAGCAAAAAAGGAAAAAAAAAATGGTAACCATTACTTCTAATTCCTCAGATTTGATATTTTTCCTTGAACCCATGTAGAGAATATTTTTCCTTGAACCCATGAAGAGAGAGAAAAAATTCTCTAACTATGAATATTCTAATTCCTCAGATCACTTCTCTAACTATGCACTTCTGATTCCACAGATGATCGCCCTGAGTATGCTTCCATTAAAGCAATTCTATTCGGTCCTTACCTTCTCGCGGGGCTAAGCCATGGAGACCGGGACCTAAACTTGGGCGCCAAAGAATCTCTATCTGACTCAATAACACCAATTCCACCCACTTATAACTCTCATTTAATAACTCTCACTCAAGCGCAAGATTCAGGCCTTGTCTTGTCGAAGTCAAATGGCATTATAACAATGGAGCCTCTACCATTGCCGGGGACTGATGAGGCAGCGAATTCCACCTTTAGATGGGTCCCAAAGACCAATGGAGAAGCCAATGATACATTCATCATTGGAAAGATCATGGCTTTGGAGCCATTCGATCTTCCAGGGACGACTGTGATGCACCGGGGCCCAGGCACTGAGCTTTTCTTGTCAAATTCAGGAAACGAGTCGAATTTCATGGTGGTTGCTGGGTTGGATGGGAAGAAAGACAGTGTTTCTTTCGAGTCAGAGAGCCATAGAGGTTGTTACATTTACGCAGAAAAATCAGTCCAGTTGAAGTGTAAACCAACTACTTCTGGTTCTGATTTCGAAAGTAAGGCGAGCTTTGGAATTCATAAGGGGTTAAGCCAGTATCATGGTATAAGCTTTATGGCCAAGGGACCCATGAGGAATTTCTTGCTTATGCCTCTATTGAGCTTGAGGGATGAGTTCTACACTGTGTATTTCAATGTCACAACAGCTTGATGATTCTCTTTCTTCTCCTTTTTTTTCTTTTTCTTTTTTTTGGCGGATGGGGGCAGTTGATTTTGCATTTTGAATAAATTATTCATTTGGTGGGTTGCTGCAAGCTTCTTCAAATTTGAGGGCAGTTGATTTTGGATTTGGCAGTGGATTTTGGATTTTGAATAAATTATTCATTTGGTGCGCGCTTCTTCTAACTTGGGGGTAGTTGTCCTTTTTCTCATTAATGGAATTACTTCTCATTCAGAACATCGTTTTTATTTGTGTTTTTCCCGATTTCATATTATTTTTTTTCTAGTTTGTCGGTAGGAACCTGGTCTCCACCTTGGTATCGGGCGTAAAGATATTGAAAGAGTTAATAGAGAATAGGGTCCCGTAAAAAATTTGACGAGAGTCGAGCCACAAGACCTCCTCTCGCTAGGACTGGGACTGCTGGCAGAGCCCGCTTCGAATGCACCTTAATCTTGAAATTCGAAAGAAGTTTTGAATTTGGGTTAAGAAAAGAGGGAGGTTCTACCGAGAACTTTCAAAATAGAAAAAAGCAAATAAATAAACCCAAAGTATTTCAAAAAATGAAAAAAGAATACCTTAGAAGCAAATAAATAAACGAAAAGTATTTCAAGAAATGAAAAAAGAATACCTTAGAAGCAAAAAAATAGACGAAAAATATTTCAAGAAATTAAAAAATAATACCTTAAGCATCAGGGTTTTGCCAACCTTTTTCCAATCCTTTGGGGGCTTTTGCCAGCGGAAACGAGTATAGTTGGAAGAGGTTTGAAAGGTGGGGGTTTTGCCAGGGGAAATGAGTATAGGTGGAAGAGGGTTTGAAAGGTCAGATTTTTCGGACCACCTTCAGTTAGGGGGGTTGAGTCTAGGCCCTAAGGCTTGTGACTTGGGGTTTGGGTTTGATTTTGGTTTGAATAGATTTCAGGATTAGAGCGAGGGGGTTGAGTCTAGGCCCTAAGGCTTGTGGTTTGATTTTGGTTTGGATAGATTTCAGGATTAGAGCGAGCTCCTAAGGCTTGTGACTTGGGATTGGGTTTGATTTTGGTTTTGGATAGATTTTCTGCTTTTCTGGGCTCGAAGTCCTCTTTTCCTCGGGCTCGAAGGCCTCTTTTACTCAGGGAATTGCCTTCTATCTATAGGAAAACCAGTCATGCAATCACCGTTCGGTCTTGACATGAGTTTTGAAATGAAATCTGGGTCTAGACATGAGTTTTGAAATGAACTCTATTTTCATATCTTATTATAAAAATTTAAACTTCAAAAATAGTTAAAATCAAGTAAATCTATGAACATATGAAAATATTGAACATGGATAGTCTTAGATAATGTATTGCTATATGCACTATTTTTGGGACTCAATTTTTTTTATATTTTTATATACATACATCTCGACGTCTAGATGATTAATTAGAGGGTTTGTAAATATTAAAACAACATTTTCAATGGATTTTTGAGGTGCATATGTAATTATGCATTTTAAGGTTGCAACTGTGAAGAGTCCCAAGTTTCTCTGAAGCGACTCAGTATCCATTAATAGTACGAATATACAGACTTGTCATATATAAACAATTACAAAAGACAAAATAGAAAAATAAATCAGACTTGTCATATATAAACAATTATAGAAGACAAAATAGAAAATAAATTACAGACACCTAAACTATAACCAGACTTACCATAAAATATAGATATTGTACCTACCCTTCCATATATCTATATTGATTTCAATATATGCCTTCCACATTAACCAGATACACAATATATATTTTCTCCTTTCATACTCCCCCTCAAACTCAATATGTTATGAGAGAGAGCAGTTGTTTGAACACTAAGTTGCGGACGCGAGCAGTTGGATGAAGACTAAGTTGCGGAAGCAAGTACTCAAATTGCTTGATCAACAAGCACAGAAGAACAAAACATGACAGGCTCAAGCACTTACAGATCAACAAGCCTTAAAAATAGAAAGCTTGAATAGAGTAGTCATGAACAACAAACAAAAAAATTCAGATATTCTCTAGAGATAGAAAAACAATGGCTTGAAAGTGTAGGGATTTCGGGAACCCCCAGCTTGCAGAATCAAGAATCTCAATTATCGGGATCCCGTCCAAAATCGTGTACATGATTGGCTAAATGTGAAGTAGATTAATACAACTCGAAATCGAGTGCAAGAAATAAAGCAAACATAAAAATCACATCACAACAACATACACTTACGTGGTTCACCCCATATAGCTACATCCACGGCCTCGACAAGTTGAAATTCATTATTTCAATAAAGATTATAAGTTACAAGAGATATACCTCTCTATAAATATTGGTAAAAGACCATCACTAATTTTTTCTTCTAAACTCGTTCTCCCGATCGAGCAATACTGTCGATCAATATCTTCTAAACTCGTTTTCCCGACCGAGCAACACTGTCGATCAATACCTTCTTTTCCACCACAATACTGCTACTGCAAAGATAACCTCGTCTTTCCTACCACAATACTGCTATTGGAAAGAAAACCTCAAGAGCAACCGAGTGACTTTGTCTCTTTAAAAGTGAAAGCCTTAACCAATCTAAAATCATGGGAATACCGTCTCTCTCTCGGAGGCCATGTCTCTCTCTCTTTGAGGGAATACCGCCTCTCTCTCATCTTTGAGATACATCAGCATATTAGAGATCCATTCCTACAATACCATTAATCTTTATAAAAAATATATGGGTATGTGATTTGGTAATCACCAAACCCAAAAGAAAGAGGCAACGGTACATATCCGAGATAGATTGGACTAGACACTCGGATAAAGTGAAAATAATATCAAACTACATTTTTTCATTAAAAATTGATAGTCCATCATTGTCAAAGAAGACTACTAAAAATCACTAAATGGACTCCCCATCTTTCTAAACTATAATCGAACTTTAATCATCTTTCTAAATGACATAAACGGTGGGTGTTTGGACAAAAGGAAGGGAGATGCAATAAAGACAAGTAATGAAGATTGCTTTGCTTTGGAAGGGTATGGGTTGGAGTTCGACAGAGAATGGGATGTGGAGGTTGTTCAGTAAGGTCACGTCTCGTCTCATCTCCAATTGGTTAGACAATAAACAAAATCCACTCTCTCTCTCTCACACACACACACACACACAAAAATACACTCCTACTTCTCGTTTTTCCCTGTGTTATCAACTCTGATGACTTGAACTGCGTGGAGGAGAATGTAATTGAGAAATAGAACCAGCGAATGAAAAAAAAAAAACCCAAAAAAAGAGCGGAAAAATATTTGAGATGGAAGGCTGAGAGAAAAGGTTTTAGGCAGCACAGAGAAAAAGATGCAAGAAACTGAGACGAACGGAGGAAGAAGATATAGATCCGGACAAGGAGATTCAGATCCGGAGGAGGTTGAAGAAGGTCAGAGATTTAGACCAGATTTCAGAGGCGATTTCTCGGAGATCGTTTCTCATTAGGTTTTTTTTTTTTGTTTTCTTAGGCATTTTTTCGTTGACCGATTTCAGATGCCACTTCACAGAGCCAATTTTCGGTAGTAGCAACTAAGGTGGTGATCTCAGATCTTGCGTTTTATATTTATTTTTCTTCTACAGCGAGCTCAGATATGAAGGCAACAACTGAAATGGCGGTAACTGAGGATCAGAAGAACGCAGCAGCAACTGAGATGGCCAATGGTTTTTGTTGAGGTTGAAAAGGTCATTGATGCAATTAATTGGTCGGACAACAAATTATTTGGTTGTATGCACCACCTTTTTCTCGTTTAATAAGTTGAACCGTCAATGCTTAAAGATTTGCACGGGACAGCGGTAGCAAGACGTTAAATATTTGGACGGGCAGCAAAAGTTTTTTTTTTTTGGCCATTTTTGGTTGCACCGCCTTTTTCTCGTTTAATAAGTTGAACCGTCAAAGCTTAAAGATTTGCACGGGACAGCTATTTTTCATATGGGTCAAAGAGACAGTATCGAATAATAATAACTTAATAGATTTGAAGGCCAAATTGGATTTTTCGAAAGGTGGAAGGACTATTTTCCAGATGGGTCAATTCGAGACTAGATCAAATAATAATAAATTAATAGACTTTATCGTACAAGAATATACACTGCAAAGAATATATACGGCAAAAGAACCTGGCTTTCATACCATGTGACGCGTCTCTAAGTGCCAATTGTATGTATCTCAAACTTGTCATATATAGACAATAACATAAGATAAAATAGAAAATAAATCACAAATACCTAACCTATACTTAAACTTATTGTAAGATACACAACGAAGAACCTCTGATACCATGTGAAGAGTCTCTTAGTGTATATTAATTGTATGAATGTACAAACTTATCATATATAGACAATTATAAAAGACAACATAAAAAATAAATCACAAACATCTAAATTATACCCAAACTTAGTATAAAAACTGTACCCAAACTTATCTTAAAATCACATACACCTAAACTCTACCCAAACTTATCATGAAATACACAGCAAAGAACTTGGCTTTGCTACCATGTGAGGAGTCTCTTAGTGTCCATAATTGTATAATTGACAAAATAAAAAATAAATCACAAACACCTAAACTATACACAAACTCACCATAAAAATCACACCCAAACATACTATAAAACACACGACGAAGAACCTGGCACTGAGACAATGTGAATGTGAATGCGAAGAGTCTCTCAATGTTTATTAATTGTATGAATATACAGATTTGTACCTACCTTTCTAGATATTGTACCTACCTTTCCATATATATATATATATAGAGAGAGAGAGAGAGAGAGCGAGAGAGAGATAGAGGAAAGGTTTTTATACTTCCCCCACAACATAGAAGAACCATCCTCCCCTTACCATCCAGCCGTCCAATTTTGATCAAGAGACCCACTCATTGTTTGATCTTAGATCCGATATCTAAAAGTATTCTATTTTTAGTTTTTTTTTATACAAATTGTATGAATATAAAATTTGGTATGTGTCATCTTCTCATTGGGGCGCACCTATTAAAAATGTTAAAAATAATTATTGAATAAAATATAATAACCAAAATACCCTTTGAAGCTTTCAGGGGTATTTTGGTTATTTTGTTTTATTGAAAATATTTTTTTATATTTTTCACTAGTGCAAGTTTAATAGAGGATTGGATGTCCAAAATTTGGTGTCAAAATAGTTTATAGAAAAAAATTAAAAATAAAATAGTGTAGAAACGTGACAATGTGATTGGGACAATCTTAGCCCTCCATTCAGAATGGACGGTTGGATAAGGGGAAGTATATAAGTTTTATGCTGTAAGGGAAACGTAGAAAGCTTGCCTTATATATATATATATATATATGATTTCATGCAATTGTTGTATAGTAATATAATGCAACAACCTTAAAAAACGATCTTATGGTCATTTGTTTGATCCAAAATTTGAAATATACATTCATTTCATTCTAATGAACAATCACAAAAAAAGAAAAAATTGAAAACACAACCTAGAAAGTATTTTTTTAGCCTAATTAACATAGGTCGTTCATTTTGGTGAGATGCTTAGGTTTAGGCCTTAGAAGGATTTTTTCATTTCCAATTTTTTTGGATGGCTTTATTATCATTAAATGAACAATGTTAAAAAAGAAAAAATGATTTTGAGTTTCTAAAGGCTAGGATCTTAAAATTCACAAAATGAATGGTCTAGATTCGTTTTTGGATTGGAGTCATTTTGACCATATCTAGGGTTCAAATTGAACTTTTTTATTTTGGGAGGATTAATTATTGAGATGAAGACAGTGTGTGTGTAAAATTAGGGCTCATACAAATATCATAAACGTGGTTTACTAGAAGTGTCTTTTGATGGGATTAACCCACTAACTCATATGAACATATGAGCCCAACGGCCCGGATTGATTATAGGCCAATCTGACGATCACGGATATCCGATAGTACCTGAATTTTAGTTTTTTTTTACGTATCCAAATTATTTAAAATTTTATATATGTGTTCTTCTCATCAAGGCACACCAAATAAAAATATAAAAAATATTATTTGCAAAGAATAAAATGACCAAAATACCCTTGAAATATTTCAAGGGTATTTTGGTCATTTTATTTCATGTAAAATATTTTTTTGATATTTTTCGAAGATTCATCTATTTTTTATGAACACACGTATAAAATTTCGAGTGATTTGGACCCGTAAAAAAAACTAAAATTCAAACACTACCAGACATCCGTGATCGTTAGATCAGTTCAGAATTAATATGGAACGTTGGGCTTATATGTTCATATGAGCTAGTGGGCTAATCTCATATTTTTTCATATATATATATATATATATATATATGGGAAATGATCTAATGTAACGGTTGTACAGTAGTATAATGCAACCACACCTTTAGAAAACCATATTTTTGACATTTGTATGACCCCAAATTTTGCACACACATTCTCTTCATCCTCATAATCAATCCTATAGAAAAAAATTTCAATTTGCACCCTGGATATGGTCAAAATTAGTACCCATCCAACAATAAATCTCGACCATCCATTTGATGAATTTCAAGATCTAAGTCTTAACAAATTCAAAATAATATTTTGTTTTTTAGCAATATTAATCTAATGATGATAATGCTATATAAAAATTTTGGGAATAAAAAAATCCTTCTGAGGCCTATATCTAGCCATCTAAATAAAATGGTCGGCTTATATTAATTAGTCTAGTGAAAAACTTTCTAGATCATTTTTTCAAAATTTTCTCTCTTGTGATTGTTTTTCAGAATGAAAATATATACATTTAAAAATTCGTGTCACACAAATGTCTCTAACGTAGTTTTTGAATATAGTTGCATTATACAACGGTAGAACCATTGCATGAAATTATTCTCCTATAGATATATAAAAGTAATAATCCTATGAGACCCTCCACATCTATGTGTGTAGGACCCCAAAGGATCACCATTAAATTTGTCATAGATATCTAGAAAAGTTATGACATAGGTGTGGGACTTGTTTTCTTGAGATATGTGGCAAATTTAATGGTGATCCTTTGGGGTCTTATACATATGTTAAAATTTCAATTTTACCACTTATGGAGATGACAAAAATACCTTTTGTCTTATAATAATATTTACAAAATTGCCCCACAAAAGTATCTTTTTTAAAAAAATACACTTCAAAATTAATAAGTCCACCATTCACAACTCTCT
>NW_006499728.1:5153061-5169370 GCF_000471905.2 Amborella trichopoda | reverse complement strand
TATACCTTCTACATTAACCACTTTTTATTTTTTTTTGGGTAAATCAGTGGGGGAGAAGCCCCCTACCCAGTTATCAATAATCCAAGATAGAAAAAATTACATCATACTATGTTACAACCCTGTATTAGGGTAATTGCGCCACATCATGAAGTAAAGGAAGATGAAGGAAATTGTGAGGTCTGGAGCACCAAATGGTGGCTTCCATAAAAATTGTAGCCTACTTGGCAAAAACATCAGCCACTATATTAGCGTCATGGTATTTATATTTATCTTGTATAACCCCAATAAGTAAGGATGAGTCACTTTCAATTTATAAAGAAAAACGTTCCATTTAAATAGCTAAATTGATGTCCTCTCCTAAACTATGAAATTCTACATAATTATTGAAAGCATTACCAAGTGGAACAGAAAATACATCTATAAAAGAGCCGTCATCCCCTCTAATAATACCCCTACAACCCGCTCTACAACCCGCTCTACCTAGATTCTTAAAAGAAGGCTCATAAGTACTTAGCTTAAACTATTGTACATGTAGGAATGACGTTGCTACTACTATGGGTAACTTGATTCTTTGCTACTATAATGTAAGTCTGAAAATTCTCAACAATAATATGATAACTCCCTACCTTAGCATCTCCAAATCCCAAATTCCGAACACCATAAGTAATCCTTCTGATCAATTTTTCAGCCACTGATATAAACTTTTTCCCATTATAGAAGGCACTCTTCTTCATAATAAAGAAGTGAGTTTCTTAGATTTTTTATTTGTTTCAGTGTGGGCCTATGTTGTTGTTGCTTTGGGTTTTGGGAACACTTTCTCTGTCTTTGGTTTTGGGTTTGCCTTAGTTTTTCCTTTAAGATTCGCTTTCCTAAGATTTTATCTCTCTTAAATTTTACTTCTCTTAACTTTTACTTTGCATTTTGCATTGTAGCACCTTTTTTTTTTTTTGCATTTGGATACTTCAATCGTAAAAAAACTCTCTCTCTCTCTTAATTTACTGCTTCTCATTTGCGTTTCAGCATTTGTTTTTCTTGGTATTATTGGGTTTGGATCACTTTCTCTCTTTAAATTCCTTTTGGCTCACTTTCTCACGCTAAAATCCTTTGGCGCTTGGCCAGATAATTCCTGTGTCTAATCATTTGTAGAGAGAGACTTAGAAGAATCATGAAAAGAATATGAAGAGAGAAAATAAGGCAAGCCGTTAAAGTTGTTGCAGAAGAGTTATCTTCGGGCACTTCCTCCATAGCTGCTTTTGTCTCTCATCCAGTATGACCCTCTCTGTTAGTTTCTATCTCTAAAATAGGAACAAAGTTGTATAGTTAATTTTCTCTCTATAAGAACAAGTTGTGCCTACGTGAGCCGACTGTCAAGTAACACAAAACAAGGCAACCACATCTTCTCTCTACTTTCTCTCTCTAAAAAACTTTCTATCTCAAAAAAAATATTTTGAAAAAGGGACTGGTTGATAAAGAGCCTTGAGTCAAATTGAAGAAAACGACATGAAAATGAACCATTAATCCGTGAGCTTTCTGCCTTACTCTGAAAATTACTCCTGCAAAAGAAAGAAAAACTTTAATTAAATTGCTTCACGGGCTTGCTTATACGCTCTCAATTATTGCTCTCCTTTGCATACGTCTTGTTTAGATCACATGAATTCTTGATTCAGACGTTGATCTCTCTCTCGCTAAAAACTTGCTATCTTTTATTCTTTTTAGCAAAATTCTGTTCTCTCTCTCCTCTATAAATCGACCCATCGGTCCTTTTGAATCAGGCCATTTTCAAGGAATGAAATTAATGGATTTCTCACTCCACTCTCTCTCTAGAATTCTCGGGTTCTTCCCTGTGTTCTTACTGTTTTTAGCCCAAGTTTTCAGCAAAGAATGCACAAACATACCGACACAGCTCTCCTCCCACACAGTTCGTTACAACCTTCTCTCCTCTTCAAATGACACTTTCATTGAAGAGATTTTCTCTCACTATCATCTCACCCACACTGATGATGCACAATGGTCCTCTCTCCTCCCTCCTCAACTCTTGAGAGAGAAGGACCAATTGGGCAACATGGGTACTGGCGTCGAGCTCGACTGGTCGATGATGTACCGGCAAATGAAGCACTCCAATGGGGGCGAACAGGGTGATTTTCTCAAGGAAGTGCCCCTGCAAAATGTACGATTGGATCCGAATTCGATTCATGGGGTGGCTCAACAGACAAATTTGCAGTATCTGTTAATGCTTGATGTGAATAATCTGGTGTTTAGTTTTAGAAAAACAGCTGGTTTGCCAAATCCTGGTGTAGCTTATGGTGGCTGGGAGGCTGCAGATTGTGAGCTCAGAGGCCATTTTGTAGGTGAGTTTCTCATTTGATTTTACTACTTCACTGAGATTTCAATCGCGTTTTTGCCTTTCTTTTCCCTTTTCTTTTTTAGTCTTTTTGGATGGGTTTTTTTTTTTTGTTATAAATCATTTTCTATATGTTTTTTACTATATATTTGGTTGGTTTTTTTGTTACAAATCATTTTCTTTATTTTTTTTACTTATTATTTGGTTCGTTGTTATAATGTTTTTGGTAGTTGATTGATTTGTGTTGCTCTGTTAATATGATTTTTTATGTATTTGTTCCGTTATTATATTGTTTTTCTTTTTTTCTTTTTTTCTTTTTTTTTTCTTTTTTTTTTTTCTTTTGCTAAATTGGCGTTTGGTTTAGGGAAAATTATTTTAAAAAAACAAAAGTACACTTTTCAATGCAATTTATCATCAATCTAACTTTTTATTGAGAGTTTTTTTCCAAAATACACTTTTTATACAAATTTCTTTTACCAAAAAACAAAAAGCCTAAACTACCCTCCTTTACGTTTTGGTTACCTACACCTCTCTCTCCTCTATTCCACCAAAATAAAGCCTACACCTCTCTTTCCTCTATTCCACCAAAAAAGGCTCAATGATAGTAGGGCTCCCGTATAGTGTAAAATGCGGTCCGACAGTTGTAAAAGGTGGTCCGGTAGTAGATGTTATTAAATTTCAGGCTCCGACACTATGTAAATGGCAGTCCAACAATATTCAGTTTCGGTTTGATAGTTGTTTTAGTGCAATCCGGTACTTCTGCGCTTTGACAATGTGATGGTGCGCTTTTACAATGTGCTATTGGCGTCCAAGAATAAACAATGTGCTTAGTGTCCAAAAGTTAACATGGCCAAAATGATATGTATGTACGAGAAAATGAACTTTTTCGCTTGGGCTGTATTTGAATATAAAATTTGTTTCAGAAAAAAAAAGTGAGAAAAAAATTAGGTTGGATAAGTTGCATAGCTTCTTTGGTTTTTTTTTTTTTTTTTTTGTAATTTTCCTTTCGTTTATGTGTTACGATGGTTTATATTGTTTCCCGTGAGTAGTTATTTGTTTTAGGGAAAATTGCTATCCTTAGGCCCAACTCAGGCTGGGTAGAAAAAGTCCCTCCGATCAAATTTTTTATTCCATTTTTACCCCAACACAAATTTTTAACAAACACCCCAGGTAAAAAGTAATAGTTTTAAGACCAAATTTCCTTCTTTCTCTCTTCTCATAATACTCACAAAAAGGCGTTCTAGCAATGTAAACGAGTGGTTTAGTAATATCCTAAAGCAATCCGACATTGCCAAAGAGTGGTCCGACAATATCCCCATTCCATTTGGCTATTATTATGTAACAATGTGCACTCGGTCAAGCATATTGTGGACATGGTCCGGCATTATCTCTAGTCGTTGAGCATTCTACATGGATGCATCACCATCACGTATGAACAAGAGCATTTTTATCAAAAAAAAATGATGCTCTTTTTTTACTTGGGAGTATTTCCTAAAAAAGTTTGTTTGGGGTAAAGATTGTGATAAAACGATCGGCTGGGGGACATTGTCTAAAAAGCCCAAGTTGGAGGTTTCCCATTGTTTTATTGATTTGAGTGAGCATTAGATTTGATGATGTCGTTAATAATTTGATTTGGAGTATTGATAGATGAGGTTTATGAGGTTTTGAGATAAGGTACTTTTAGAATCTTGATTGATGTGATAAGATGTTAGGGATATAGTTTGAGTAAAAATCGATAAAAAACTAGTCAAATATTGGTTTTGACCACAAGATTTATCGAAGCATTGGCTCGCTGTCCTCCTGGTAATTCGACTGCACCATTTATTTTCTTAAACTCATTTGTGGTCAATATCGTAAGTTTTTTTTGGATTCCCTGAGTCAATGGCAACTTGGCCATTGATAATTTATTTAGGCAAGAATAGTGGTTTGCACAAGGTGTACCTCCAAATTTCATTATAATATTTATTTTGGTATAAAACATTGTTAGGATGGCCTGAAATTTTTATTTTATCTCTAATTAAAAAAATTTAAACTCTAAAAATGGTTCAAATCAAGTAGATCTATAAACATATAAAAATCTCGAACCACTAAATATACTATTTTTAGGACTCAATCTTTTCATTTTTTTTCATATTCATACATTTTGATATCTAGATGATCAACTAGAGTTAGCATTAAATAAGCTTTTCCGATGGATTTTTGAAGTGCACCTTAATTCTACATTTGAAAGTTGCAACCTTATATGAGATTTCTCTAACATCTAGGCTTTATGAAAACAAAATAAAGCCTCGAAAAACACTTTCAACAATGAAAATCTCCATAATGGCTCTAAAATTAATAAATTAATTTCCAACATGGACAATAAAATTTGAAACTCATAAAATGGTTCCAATCTTGCTGATCTTTGACCACTTATTTTTAGGACGAAATGGATGGTCTAGATCATTTGTTACAATATACGCTTTTTTTTAGATCCTGAAATCTTTTTTTTTTTTTTTTACAACCATGATGTTCATGATCGATGTAAAGGTTTTCCAATACTTGAATTGTAATTTTCGAGTTATGAGGTGAGGTTTACTTCTTTTTTTATAAGGAGCACTCAGTCTGATTAATGTGTTACTCTTAAATAAAACAGTTTGCGAAGAAAAAATGGCAATTCAGTGTCTCCATTGATCCCACTCAAAAAGAGGCATGTAGATATGCAGAGAGAGAGAGCTTTGACAAACTAATACCCTGTTGGTAAATTACAATTCTAAAAGCTGATAAAGACTTAGCGGAGAGCATTGATACATTTTTCGTCCTATTGTTTGGTTATTACTCTGTCATTGCATATAGATGACTGTTTATCTCAGATTCCCATTATCTTCTTTATACATTAGCCTATGCATATTGTTCAAATAGGATCAGAATCATAAAGAATTTCATCAGCTTATCAAAATAGGCCTTCAGCATGTCCATGCTGAAAAAAAAAAGAGCCTGTGTAATAGATTGCTATAAGATCATCTATCCATTTGAAAATGCTTAAATCCTCCTACTCTTATCAAGGATCAGAAATTCTTTTCATGTTGTTGATGCTTAGTGATCACAATTGGCATGATGCAGGACATTATTTGAGTGCTTCGGCTATGATGTGGGCAAGTACCCACAATGCCACTCTCCATGACAAAATGACTGCAGTAGTCGATGCACTCGACGAATGCCAGAAAGCGATAGGGTCTGGCTATCTTTCAGCTTTTCCATCTGAAGAATTCGACCGAGTTGAAGCTATAAGGCCTGTTTGGGCCCCATACTACACAATTCACAAGGTAGAACATATGCGCGAGTATAGATATACAATTCACAAGGTAGAACACATGCACAAGTGTAGGTACGTAAGTATGTGAACATATACTTGTATATACATGAGCATGTCGTGTTGGTTGGGTTTAAATAAATGTGATTTGATATTGGCAAATGATAACACATGTATGGCTATCATACTACAATATTTACAAGGTGTTTCTACAGATAAAAATACCTACCTGTACGCATATTAGTGTAATCATGTTAGTTGAGCTCAAGACAAAAAATTGCATGCAACTCTGTTCCCCTGTTTGTTTTATCCTTCGATGGACTTGATAAATGAATGACTATGTTTGACAGATTATGGCTGGTCTTTTGGATCAATACACTTTTGCCGGAAATGCTCAAGCTTATCAAATGATACTTTTGATGGCCGAGTACTTTGGCAATCGTGTGAAAAATGTTATAGAAACATACACCATTGAGAGGCAATGGACATCACTTAATGAGGAAAGTGGTGGCATGAATGATGTCCTCTATCGACTATATAGCATCTCGGTAATCTTTTTGGATGCTCATTGATCTTGCTGTCCTATTTCACACTTTGTAGATCTATGTCCTTTGCAGTGCTCCTTAATCAGATAACTTCTTGCACTTTTTAACCTGGTTTCTTTTTTTCTTTAATAAGTTGTGTCTTTGAATGTCTTACAAATGCAGGGAGATCAGAAGCATTTAGTATTGGCACATCTTTTTGACAAGCCATGCTTTCTGGGGATGCTTGCATTGCAGGTCCAATATTTTCCCTATCATAAGTTCTGTTCTGTTATTTGTGAGAATTTCTCTTTTCAGTTTCATATCTTTCACACATAAACACATATTAATATATTTATGTATATATATATCTGTCTGTGTATGTGTATTTGCATGCATATGTGCACTTGACCAAGAGTAGAATGGAGAGATTTGCTTCTTTTTTCGTAATCAATAAATAGCTAATATATATCCGCACATGCTGGTCCTTCTCTCATTTCGTGCAGGATGATAGCCTTTCTGGTTTCCATACGAATACACACATTCCACTTATTGTTGGAACTCAAATGCGTTATGAGGTTACTGGTGATCCACTTGCCAGGGTGAGTAGTCTGTGACATGATAATAAGTTTATGTGACGCGTTTTGTAAGGCAAACAGGTTGAATCTGTATGTTGTTGGGATTGTTTTTCTTTTGTAAATTATTAGCAATTGATCGTTTTAAATACGTTTCTAAGGCTAGAGGAGAGACATTGATCTGTGTATCACTATCAAACCCTCAATGCTTATGTTTATATATATCACAATTTCTTGAAGGCCATTTCAAGCATTGTATCCTTCCCATTTTACCGTCGAGGATAGCTTATCATTTTCTTCAATCTTCTTATATCTATATTTTAGCCGAAGGCCTCTTTCTAGTCATTGAGTCCCTTAGGCTTTGACCTAGTGGTGCACAGATGGTTTGTAGCAGGAGGCAAGGGTTTGAACCTTGAAGTACGTTCCTGAAAACAAACCAACCTGGACTCCCCCTTTGGTTTTCTCATTTTGTTCATTGAGAAGCGTTGCAGGTTCTGTGTGTTTGTGATGTTGCATAAAGTGTAGATTGAAATGATGTATCCCTCTATGTCATAATTTACCCCATGAACTGCACACATGTAGAATTAGCAATAAAAACCACGGAGGAGGTCCACATGAATGTGGATAAAGATATTTTATAATTCAAGGTGATGTATGCAATGTATTTATGCTCTGAGTTGATGGATGAACTTATACATGTAGAGGATCTATGGATATCTACATTTTACGTTCTATTAAAATGTGAACAGGATATGTGGCCTTAAAATGATCTACCCGAATTGCGTGGGAAATATTTGTCTCCTCCCCTGGAAGAAACTTAGAAAAATTAATATTTTAGGTATTTATCTATGAACGACTGATTTTAGCACTTCAAAGCACTTCCACAGACACAGTGACCCATTTTAAAGGCCCAAATTAAGTAGAATCCGGTCTATGTTCACGTTAGCATGAATCAACTACTTCATGATATCTCCATGGAGATTACTAAGCTATTTTTTTATTGATGGTTTTCTATTTTAAGAAATTTTTCTGTCAGGGATCTTTGTAAATGTTGCGTTTGTCAAATTTATAATGTGCATATCCAATTGAATTAGGTGCTTTCTTTCTATTTCCTTATTATTTCTCATATTGTCATAGTAATACTGTAAAGTTTTTACGATCATATGTATAAGATGTGCTCTAGACCCTTCTGACGGTCCTACATGGATGAAGATATGTGTCTCATTCATGAGATATGAGATCTTCCTTAATTTATCTGATGCTTTCCTAATTCCTACATTTTATCAAGAAGGAAAGTGGTTCGAATGAACACTTATAAAGCCAATTCATTCCATGCTAGAATTTCAGTCTATTCTCTTGGTCTTGGAATGCCAGTTTAAATGTTCAAATGCATTTGGAAAATATGCTTTCAAATGCAATAGCTTCAGAAAATTCATCAGAAAGTTTGGTGAGTATGAGCTAATTATCGCTTTTGGTATAATAGGCGATAGGAACATATTTTTTGGATGTTGTCAATTCATCTCACACCTATGCTACTGGTGGTACATCTGTCAGCGAGTTCTGGTAAGGAACTAAGGACACTGGGCATTTCATTTCCTTCTTTTTTTTAATGATATCTAAAAAATTGAAACACTACATCATATAAATTAAAAGAGACTGAGGTGATCCTGTGTGCGATCGCGCGCGTGCTGCTAGTGCTCACTTCAAGTCCATCTCACCCTCCTGCATTCTCTCACTAAATTGTAACTGATAAAAACAAGGAGGGAGGGAGAGACACCCATTCTAGCTATAACTATTCTACTTATGGTATTACAATTATTAAGTGTTGCATGTTTCCTTGGTGATGAACATTTGATGCTTTAACAGATACCATTTAGAAACAAAAAGTTAGGATTTGATCTATTTTCAGTTTGATTTTATATCGAATGCCTTTTTATGCCATGCATTGTTCGTTAATCTCCTAGGCATGATTATATGTTTCCAGGTCTGACCCAAAACGCCTTGCTACAACTCTCGAGACAGAGAATGAAGAATCATGTACAACTTACAACATGCTCAAGGTCTGCAATTCTTTTCTATAGTTTGAAAGCCCAAGAAATGTTTCTTCTAATAATATTTCTGATGATTTCTTGAATAGGAATGCTTCAAATTTTAAGACACTCTTATAATAATCATGACATCTGAAATGCACTATGCTAACCATTTTTAGAAGTTTTCAACAATTTAGAATGTTAATTAAATGTAGCGTTAGGACCATATTCACTGAAAACTTCACATTTCTCCAAGAATTTCAGAAAGAATAATTTTTTCCAATTTGGAAAATGCAGAATATCCTAAAAGTTTGTGTCAAACATAGAAAGATATGCCCATATGTTTGCATTGTGCATGAAAATGCATGTACATAAATACATGATCTCAATACTGAGACTTAAATAGGTTTGTATACAATGAGACCATTTATCTTTATTATAAGGACGTCACAATTACTCCTACTCATTAGATGTCCAATTGAATGGCTTGAGCTGGTCACAAAGTCCGAATTTTATTTATTTTTTGAACTTTGAGTCTTTGCAATGACACCCTTACAACCACCCAATTTAAAATCCAAGGGACAAGAATGATTGTGACCTCATTGTACAAAAAGTAAATGGTCTCTTTGTATACTTTTCCCCACTTAAATATGCATCATTTTTGCTCCACCAAGGCCTCAATATGCTTTACAACCTTGCTAAATTTGTAATGAATGATTGTGGTCAATGTTTTAGAACTGCTGAGCCAACTTCAATGGCTGGGTGACTGGTCCAGGTTTAGAGGCCCCCAGAACTCACCTGGTTCCCACCTACTTATTTTTTATATTTGGTTTCCATAGAAATTTTCATTGGATAACTTGCCGGTTCCAATCTGGTTCACTTATCCAGACTGGTTCCGCCATTGACGAATTCGATAGGCTAGCGAAGGTTTTCGACTCTGATTTCGATGATGGCTGATTTGTTGATGTAAATTTTTCTTTGAAAGTGGTGCAGGAAACTAGTAGTGCACCTAACGGTGCCTAAAACAGAGTTTGGAACTAATCTTAGCCCTTTCTTTATATATATATATATAAGCCCATAATTGTTTCTTCTATTGGTAGTTCTGTTCAACAACTGAACTCTTCTTTATAATTAATTCATTTAAAAAATGTTGTTTACTTCTAGGATATGCTTATTTAATTTACAATTGGATCGATATGGTTTACAATTTCATATAGCTAGTTATGAAATATCAAAATCTATCATATAATTTGCCCTACCTGTTGCCATGATTATAGGTTTCACGTCACTTGTTCCGATGGACCAAGGAAATTGCATACGCCGATTACTACGAGCGTGCTTTGACAAACGGTGTTTTGAGTATCCAAAGAGGGAGACAACCTGGGATCATGATTTACATGCTACCTCTAGGCCGCGGGGTGTCCAAGGCCAAAACTTATCATCAATGGGGAACTCCATTCACTTCATTTTGGTGTTGTTATGGAACAGGTTGAATTATATCCTCCTTTGGTTCATTTTTCCTCAATTGAGTATATTATCTTATAATAACTAAGTATTTTATAATTCAATTTACTATGGTTTTCCTTAGTCCATTGGATTATAGCATACTTTCCCTTTAGAAGTGCGTCAGGTTAAGAGTTTGTTTTAGTTTCTGGTTCTCTAAACGAATTTTGCTTGATGATTTTCTTGATTTGTGACGCTTATTGCTTCATCTTGTTCATTGGTAAGAGTCTAAGACACGTTTCAATTGTGAATTTGCTCTTTTATAGGTATAGAGTCATTTTCAAAGTTAGGAGACTCAATATACTTTGAGGAAGATGGTGCCACCCCCAAGTTATACATAGCTCAGTTTATATCAAGTTCTTTTAACTGGAGTTCAGGAGGGCTTACATTAACTCAGAAAGTTCACCCTGTTGTTTCTTCAGACCTGTATCATCACGTGTCAGTGAAATTCTCAACAAAAGAGGTATTGTTAAAGTTTGATTCCTACCCAGATTTCCTATTTCTGAGATGAACTGCAAAGGCCGATTTTTTATGTTTTTTGATTAGCATGATGTTTAGAGTGCAAGAGAATTATAATCTAATGGACCATGGAAAACTATGGTCCATTGGCGTCATCCCCATTCAATGTCATGGAAGGTGCTGGTGATAGAGTGGAACCCATCGATTACGTTATGTGCCATTCCAGTAAGCCCCACGCTTTCCATCACTGTTCATTTCTTTTGGAGGTGACGACCCCAAACGGTTTTCTGTAGTCCATTGTGTTATTCTCTGCATTCTTTAAATTCTTAGCTTCTAACATAGTTGCTTCTTATTAGGAAAGCAACTGAGAAATGGGTCGAACCAACAGTATTATATTCTTTAATTTATATCAACTATGTGCAGGGGAATAGCCAAGAATCAACAATAAATATACGAATACCAAACTGGTCAGATGCAAATAAGGCATCAGCTACTCTAAATGCTCAAAAGTTGGTTGTTCCATCACCAGGTACTGGTCTATGTTGGCTATTCTAATCTGTCCATCTCCTTTAGTGAGTTAATGTCACTGTTGATTTCCCCATTTTCTTACTTGATGCAGATTAAGTTGACTGTAACTAGAGAAATCTAGATTGGAGAAGAATTTTCAAAACTAACCATGAGAATAAAAACAGTAACATCTCAGGGTAGTCATAGAGTGATAGTACATTTGTCTGTAATATACTGACACCAATTTAGGATCTTAGATCAGTTTTGGTGTGTCCTGTTTTAAATAAGAGCTACACTAAATGAACGGTTCCCTTTTTTATTTAGGTGAACTGTACATCGCACAATGGACTTTGGTCTATTGAATTCCAAGCCAACAATGCTACATCCATGATCTATTCCCACTGATGGATGGTTGGGATCAACTGCACTTCGGGAATTTCACTGTGGCCCAATCCTTCCAACATATATCAGTGGTGATACATGGTGGTTGTGGCCCCACTCCATTGGAGCATGTTATAAACGTGCCCACAGTTCTCTGGGATCCCTACTCTCCTATATGGAGTAGATATCAGCTATCACATTATACATTCTCTTCACATGCTTCTGCTTACTTTAATCTATGATCCAACAATAACAAGTGTCTCTTATAATATATTGTTGTTTGAAGTCTGGGTTATGGACTTCCAATTATGTTTTATTTCTATGAGCAGGCAATTTCCTAACAGTCACTAGAAAATGGACCTCAGAAGATGAGATATTGTTGGAACTCCCTCTCGAGTTAAGGACCGATGCCATACAAGGTATCACCTCGGTTGCATATTTATGGTCAACCTACTTTTGTTTTTTGAATTTCGTTTGAACCTACCAAGCCAAAAAAAAAGAAAAAAGTCTAATTATCGCTTTTAATTTCACAGAGTTGATGATTTCCCTTGGAACCCATGAAACTACAAGAAATTAGTTTCTAATCACGAAATCAGCCATTTTCTGAATTTCCAATAACCCCTTTAGCCAAATTAAGGGGGAAAAAATTGCCTAATTTCTTCTATTCTACAGATTGGATGATTTTCCTTAGTATGCATGAAACTGAACGAGAAAGAATCTCCAAAACCGAAATTATTTTCTGATTTCTTAACCATTACTTCTAATTCCTCGAATTTGATGATTTTTCCTTGAACCCATAAGAGAAAATAAAGAAAATTCTCTAGCTATGGATATTCTAATTCCACAGATGACTTCTCTAACTATGAACTTCTAATTCCACAGATGATCGCCCTGAGTATGCTTCCATTAAAGCAATTCTCTTCGGCCCTTACCTTCTCGCAGGGCTAAGCCACGGAGAGTGGGACCTAAACTTGGGTGCCAAAGAATCTCTATTTCACTCAATAACACCAATTCCACCCACTTATAACTCTTACTTAATAACTCTCACTCAAACTCAAGGTTCACGTCTCGTTTTGTCGAAGTCAAATAACACTGTAACAATGGAGAATCTACCATTGCCGGGAACTGATGAGGCAGCAAGTTCCACCTTTAGATGGGTCCCAAAGAGCAATGGAGAAGCCAATGATACAAACATCATTGGAAAGATCGTGGTGTTGGAGCCATTTGATTTTCCAGGGATGCCTGTGATGCACCATGGCCCGGACACCGGGCTTTTCTTGTCAGATGACTCAGATTCAGAAAACAGGTCGAATTTCAGGGTGGTTGCTGGGTTGGATGGGAACAAAGGCAGTGTTTCTTTCGAGTCAGAGAGCCATAGAGGTTGTTACATTCACGCAGAAAAATCAGTCCAGTTAAAGTGTAAACCAACTAATTCCGGTGGTGATTTCGAAACTAAGGTGAGCTTTGGAACTCAAAAGGGGTTGAGCCAGTATCATGGCATAAGCTTTATGGCCAAGGGACCCAAGAGAAATTTCTTGTTTATGCCTCTATTGAGCTTGAGGGATGAGTTCTACACTGTATATTTCAATGTTACAACAGCTTGATAATTCTTTTTCTTTCTTTTGGTGGTTGGGGGCAGTTGATATTGGGTTTAGAATAAATTATTCCTTTGGTGGGTAGCTTGCAGCATTCAGCCTGCATCACTGCATGAAGAACTAGGGGACTTTACTTCAAATTTGGGGGGTAGTTTGGTTATCTTTCAAAAAGTGTTGGGTGATTTGGTCCTTTTTCTCAATTTGGGCGTATTTATCATTTGTAAGAAAGTGACAGCCATTAATGGAAATCAGCAACATTGTTTTTCTTTGTGCTTTTCCTGATTTCATACTTTAGTGAAGCTTGGCGTTCGATCTAAAACCCAAATTTCTAGTTTAGGGAGAAAACTCAATCAAAACTAGGAGAAAAACCTGAAATCTTAGCCCACCTTTATTTATGGGATTTTCAAATTCCCTATCTTTCTTCAGGGTTTGTCACGAGAGCAGGTTTTCTGCACTTCCCCTAATATACAAAATTTATATATTTCTCCCTATCCAACCATCCATTTTGAATGGATGGATAAGATGGCCCCAATCAGGTCATGCTTCTACACTAATTTATTTTTAATTTTTTTAAAAAGATATTTTCAACACCAAAATAACATAACCAAAATACTCTTAAAAGTTTTATGGACATTTTAGTTACTTTATTTTATCAAAAATATTTTTTAATAGTATTTTTAGGTGCACCCCATTAAGATGATGGCACGTACCAAATTTCATATTCATATAATTTGTAAGAAAAATTAAAATTAAAACATTTTGAAGTATCGAATCTAGATCAAACATTTAGTGGCTCACTTAATCAAAATTGCAAGGCTGGATGGTAAGGGCGATATATCATTAATACAATAGGGGAGCATAGAAACATTTCCCTTGACATAAACCAAACTTCCCGTATCCTCTCATTTGTGGGGTTTTGGCTTCTCTATGTTTGTACATTGTGTCGAAGTGTTCTTATTTCTTTTGTTCTTTTTAATTCTAACTGGGTAGGATTTTTTTTATTTTTACTGGGTAGGAATGAAACTCAATATGTCATATTGTAGCACTCCATTATCCCAAGCCTTGGGTCCGTTCCTCGTACCGATGCTATACAAAGTTGGCACCACTCACCTCATACCACCCAATGATAACTAGAGTGTATAGCTTAGGGAAAATTACTGAAAACCCCCTAAAATATACTTTCTAGACACTACCTCACCCTAAATTTTTCTCACTTCTTTTTCTCAAGAACCATATTTTCTAACTAATACCCTCCCAACTCAAAAAGTGATATTTTTTTAACGAAAATACCCCTTCTCATACCTTCATCGTACGGACAAATCATTTGAAAGGACCCCAATAATACTTTCGTCGGACCGCAGTTGTTATTTGCTGGACTTACGACATATGCCGGATTGCATATCCACAATACCGGACTGCTTATTTAGACAGTGATACACCAAGCCACAGACTGCTAACACCGGACCACCCTACTCATGTATCTAAAATACCTAACCGAGTCTGTGAAGTGCCGGACTTACATCTCCAGTAGTGAAATCACCGGAGCAAAGTTCTGTAACACCAGACCATGAGTAAGATATTGCCAGACTGCATCCTCCCAGTGCCGGATAGTTCGACCATAACGCTGGAGTGAAGCTGTAAAATGCCGGACTTAACATCATTCAAAAAACACATGCCGAACCGCACATTGCAAACGCCGGACTGACCCCATTTCAGTAAGTAAATTGCCGGAGCACCACTTCAAATCGCCGGACTGCCCACATTACAGTAAACATATCGCCGGACTGCCCACATTATAGTAAACATATCGCCGGACCGCGCACATACACTGCTGGACAACTGCGTCAAAACGCCGGGGTGATTTTATTACAGTACGCAAAACATCGGACCGCACCCACAAAATGCCAGACTGCATACGCAAAGGCCGGATCGACAGTCACAAAATGCTGGACTGTCTACGCAAATGCCGGACTGCCTACACAAATGCCCGACTACCTACGCAAACGCCCTTTCCAACGTAGAAGTTAAAAAAAGGGGTAATTTTGTCTTTATTTCTATATTTTTTTAGGTTGGGGGTATTAGTTAGAAAATATGGCTTTTGAGAAAAATAAATGAGGAAAGTTTAGGGTAGAGGTAGAGAGCCTAGAAAGTATATTTTAGGGGTTTTTAACAATTTTCCCTACTTGTTACCGTCAGTAAAAGAGCTACTTGAGAGTATTAATTGGCTTGAAATTTTGGGACCGAATTGATAACAACAAGATGCGAGTCATTATCGTCATCCAAGCTTTATCCCAACTACTTGGGGTCAGCTATGAACAACCAAATGCGCTCAATAAGTAAGATTATGAGTTCGTAGATCTACCTATGTGAAATTGAAATCTCTATCCTTCGATCTTAGGTTGTTATTGTTTTTAGGCAAATGTAAATGAAATAATTATTGATATGATTGGTGACTAGGTTAAGGAGGGTACATATTAAAAAACATTTAAGTTCTAAAACTACCCTATTAAAAAAACATTTAAGTTCTAAAACTACTCCTAAATAAGGTTTTAATCAATGAATGAATGTACTCCCATGAAGAACAATTACGATTCTCACATTTGGCAACTACACCCCTACTACCACGGGATTTATTGTTGACCATCAAATGTCTTTGTAACTTATATCTAACTCATTTTCTATTTTCTTCCTGTTCCTCCTCATCATATTATCTCTCTTCTTATTTTCTTCCTATTCCTCTTCATATTATCTCCATGCACAAACCCAACAACCATCAAGAAAAGAAAAAAAAATACAGAGAAAGAGGGGGAGAGAAACCTTGCTTTCTTGTTCCGTGGCTTGGAAGACGGTTATATTTGGCAAAGGATCCTCAATCTCCTTGGTGCAGAGTTCACAAGAGTAGATCTCTTGGTTGAGGCAGAACCATGGGTGGCCTCATTGCTTTTCAACAGACTTATCTCACTAGGTCGGCTGCTATTTGACCATGAGCTTGGCCTTGCACTGCCTCTTTCATATAATTCAGATGGGTTTTCGTGCCTGTGTACAAGAATATCTCTCTATTGTATTTGCTCTTGTTACACGAACTGATTACACTCTCTCTCTCTC
>NW_006499728.1:5124640-5147028 GCF_000471905.2 Amborella trichopoda | reverse complement strand
CCTATCCCCTGTGTGCCTTGCCTCCCACGTACTTAATAACCGTGTCCGATCTGGATCGATTATTTGTGCTTGGATTTGATTATTATAGTAATTTGGATCTAAATTTTAGATCCAGATCAAAATTTCGGATCCAAGTCTTGGATCCATACCTAGATCCGAAATGCGGGTTTCGCATCCTCGATGAACCAAAAAAATTCTCAACCCTATAGTGTAGGATTCTCTGGAACCCCTAACTTGCAGAACCAGGAATCCCAAATATTTGAGATCCCACCCAAGATCGTGTACATGATTGACTAAATGCGAAATAAATTAATACAACTATAAATCGAATGCGATAAATAAAGCAAACATAAAAACACACCACTACACACAAGATTTACGTGGTTCACCCTATATAGGATTACATCCACGGCCTTGGCAAGTATAAATCAACTATCACAATGAAGATTACAGTTTTGGGTTACAAGAGATACACATCTCTAAACATTGGTCAAAAAACCCTTACCAATCTTCCCATTTACTTGCTCTCCCGACTTAGCAAAATCATTGAACTCTCTAGAAGTAAAAGTTTAACCATCCCCAATGAACGAAAGTCAGCCTCCTAGGTGGACTTTTTCAAAAAACGCCTAGGTGTGGTCAAGGCGGTCTATATTAAATAGAAAACTAGGTGCGCAAGGCACCTTTTTGGGCATCGTAATAGGCGGGTGGCTAAGTGCCGTCTTGAAAATATCGTAATTAATTCGTAATTTGCATCTAACAATAATTATTAATTTATTGGTAAACCAAAAGATAGTATTTAGTAATCATTAATTTATCGAAAATACTTTTTACATGTAACATTAATTATTAATTTATTAATAAACAAAAAGGTAATATTAATTCATAATTATTTATTTATCAAGAATATTTTTTTACATATAACATTAATTATTAATTTATTGGGAATTAAAAAATATTATTAGTTCGTAATTACTAATTTATTGAAAATACCTTTTTCATGTGATAATAATTAATTTATTGAAAATCCAATAATAATAATTATGAAAATACTTTTTGCATATAATATTAATTATTAATTTATTGAGAAATAAAAAATAGTATTAATTCATAATTACTAATTTATCAAAAATGCATTTGCACGTGATAATAATTAATTTATTAGAAAGAAAAAAATAATAACTTCAAAAATATCTTTTGCATGTAACATTAATTATTAATTTATGAGAATATTAAAAAAATAGTATTAATTTGTAATTGATAATTAATCAAAAATACCTTTTGCATGTGATAATAATTAATTTATTGAGAACCCAAAAATAATAACTGCGAAAATATTTTTTGCATGTAATATTAATTATTAATTTATAGGGAAATAAAAATATAGTATTAATTTGTAATTACTAATTTATCATTAATATATTTTGTATAAGATAATTATTAATTTATCGGGAACCCAAAAATAATTATGAAAATAATTTTTACATGTAACATTGATTATTAATTTATTGGTAAACCAAAAAAATAATATTCATTCGTAATTACTAATTAATCGAAAATGTCTTTTATATGTGATAGTAATTAATTTATTAGAAACCAAAAAACAATAACTACAAAAATGCTTTTTGCAAGTAACAGTAATTATTAATTTATTGAGAAAACCAAAAAATAATAATAATTTGTAATTACGAATTTATCAAAAATTCCTTTTGCATGTGATAATAGTTAATTTATTGAGAACCTAAAAGTAATAACTATGAAAATGCTTTTTGCATGTAATATTAATTATTAATTTATTGGTAAATAAAAAAAATAGTATTAATGCATAATTATTATATAGTATATATAATAAATGGGGGGAGGTGTGAGGGATCCAAATTTTTTATAATAAAAAAAATAGTAGCCGCCTTTGGGTTTGGGCACCCGCCTAGAAGGCCCAGACCCCCACCTAGGCGGCCGCCTCCGCCTTCTTGAACATTGACCAACCCAAAACCCATGGGAATTCCATCGCTCTTGGAGGCCATGTCTCTCTCTTTCTTGGAGACCCATCTCCACCTTAGAGATCACTTCCCATAACCCCGAAGAGGGGTGACTTTCAAAAGGATGTGTATTATGTTTTCATTAACTCTTTTGATAGATATCACTTTCTTGGTTCTCAAGAAAGTTCATTTTTTTTTACAACAATATCCTTAATCTTTTAGAAGAAAATATAAGTATGGTGATTTGGCTATCACCAAACCCAATAATCTCCACCTTGATAGCAAAATCACCATAATTGCCTTGGCAACTTGAATATATTTCTTGATTTATTCTCACTTGCCTCAATTGTGGAATTTTCACAAACACTTTGCCTTCATATTTCTCCACTTCAAACAATGTATCAATCAAACTTCACCATTCATCTTTTTCTAACTAAAGTTTTAGCCCCTTACACACGTTGTGCTTTGATACCAATTATAGCGTTATCAGGAACTCCTCGCTTATGGAACCAAGATTCTCAAATATCGGGATCCTACCCAAGATCGTGTATACGATAAAATAAATATGAAGTAGATGAATACAACTATAAATCGAGTGCGATAAATAAAGCAAACATAAAAAACACACCACTGCAACACACGATTTGCGTGGTTCACTCTATAGGGTTACATCCACGACCGCGGCAAATAGAAATCCACTATTACAATGAAGATTACAGGTTTGAGTTACAAGAAGTATACCTTTTTAAACATCGGTAAAAAAAACCCAAACATCGTCGATCAAGAACCTTGAGAGCAACCAAGAGACTTTTGCTTTCTAGAAGTAAAAATTTGACCAACTCAAAAGTCATAGGAATACCACCTCTCGTGGAGGTCATGTCTCACTATTTCTTGGAGACCTATCTCTACACCTTGGAGATCACTTCCCATAACCCCAAAGAAGGGTGACCTTCAAAAGGATGGGTATTATATCTTCATTGATTTTTTTTTATAGATATCACTTTCTTGGTTATCAAGAAATTCCATGTTTTTTTTACAATAATACCCTTAATCTTTTAAAATAAAATATAGGTATGGTGATTTGGCTATTACCAAACCCAACATATAGCCAATAGAATCATTCCCTTCACCTAGTACCAAAATATGTTAGCACTGACGAACACCATTAATAAATGACATAGTTTTATGTTTGGATTGAGACGCAATTGATGGTGACTATCCCTTCCAAAAGAGCTTCAAAGAGAATACATAAGAAACCAAAGATCTGCCCATACATTATTGCTCATCACCAACCCATCAAATTACATTCCCTCCTAACCAATCTAAACTTAGGGAAAAAAAAAGGAAAAAATTAGGAAAAAGTTTATATAATGTTGCAATCTTAAAATGTAGAATTCCAGATGCACCTCAAAAATCCATCAGAAAATATTGTTTTAATGTTGAAAAACCCTCTAATTGATCATCTGGACATCGAGATGTATGAATATAAAAAAAGAAAAACATTTTGAGTCCCAAACATAGTACATCTTGCAGCACATTATCTAGACCGTCCATTTTTAAGATATTTATATGTTTATAGATCTACTTGATTTTAATTATTTTTGGAGTTTAACATTTTATAATTAGATGCAAAAATATATTTTAAGATAATCCTAAAAAAAAATTAGTCCAAAATTTCATGTTATGATAAATTTGGAGGTGCGCCTTAATTGGATCGTTTCAGGTTGCAACCTTATAGAAACGGGAATAATTATTTTTCTCACTCACCACACACAAGAGTTAGGAAAATATATTGTTATATTTCATGTTCCATGTGATTACTTTGAGTGCTTTCTATTCCATGTACTGTTTGATAACAAGTACAATGATATGTGTGCTGAGGTGAATCGCCTCACTGATTATCTTTCAGCTAAGACTCAAGAATCTTGTTCAACTTACAACATGCTCAAGGTTTGAGTGCTCTTCAAATTCTTGTTCATGATAGTATACATTATTCATCACATACACATATATTCAATGAGAGCCATATTAGAGAATTTTCAGGCGTTTTTTAACGTGAGCTAGCTGTACCATAAGGATCATACTTCATTTAGGCAGGGTATTTTTCGAAATAATATTGTAAATAAGAGAAATTTATCACTAACGTCAAAATTTGTAAAAGACCAAATAAGTTTGTCTTAAACATGCATGCATACATACATGTATTCACACATATGTGTAAACCCAAAAATACACATGCATGTACTTATGACTTAACATTGACATGAAAATGCAAAATTTTCTATAACTCCTATGACCCAACATGGTAGCATACAATCTCTATTGAATAGGTAATGAATGGCTACATTCACAGTTTAAATTTAATTAGCTTAGGAACTGATGCAAGAAAGCATTAATGCACTTCTTAAGTTCCTAAAACAAAATCCAAAACCTAGTATTGGATTCTTGCAATATGTCTTTAATTATCTTCTTTCTTATAACTCTCCTCAAATATCTCTTTTTTCTTTTTCTCTTCTTAATTGTTAGATAATATTAGTTATAATGTTACTTCTAGAGAATTACTTTTCAGTTATTAAATCAATGTATTTTATATGTGTTCCAGGTAACTTTTGAGAATTGTGAATCTTATCCAATATAAGTCTCAAATAGTTATGATGTTAACATTTGCTCTGTACTGGGATGCCTATAGATTGCTCGGAACCTGTTCCAATGGACCAAGGAATTGGCATATGCTGATTACTATGAGCACGCTTTGATAAATGGTGTTTTAAGCATCCAAAAAGGGAGAGAACCTGGGCCCATGATTTATATGCTGCCCCTAGGTACAGGGGTTTCCAGGGAAATAGTGATGCCACATTCTGGTGCTGCTATGGAACAGGTTGCATTACTTCTTCCTAGATTTGGTTCCACTGTTTCTATAGCTGAATTCAGAAGTTTTAGTTAATGTGAAAGTATAAAACATGGAGTTCTCCAGATCCAGTAGGGTATCGAGTCCCATTGAAGAAAACTCGGGAACCGGCTTCGTCTCACAGGTTCCTGAGGTTACTGTAGATTCAGCTGTCTTGTTGAGACTCGGTTGAGTCGGACCATCTTATTTGGGCTTAAGCGCTGCTCAGTATTATGGCTGACTCAAGAGTTTTCAATCATTGCTATGGTCCCATGCACTATGAGCAACCATATCTCATGGGTTTCATCACTGTTTGTCGATTCATTGAACAGTAAAGACCGCAATGTACTATGGTTTTCCATGCTTCATTGGATTGTAGTTTCCCTTTCATAATAAGTGAAACGGGTTTTAAGTTTCTTTTAATTTCTTGTTTTTGAAGCGAGTATTCTAAATTATTGGTTATTTTGGGATGTTTCTGACTTTTGAATTGTGGAATTGCTGTTTTGAAGGTATCGAATCATTTTCAAAGCTAGGGAACTCAATTTACTTCGAGGAAGATGGTGACCACCCCACACTATACATCGTTCAGTTTATATCAAGTTCTTTTAGCTGGAGTTCAGGAAGGCTTACATTGACTAAAAAAGTTCAGCATGTTGTTCCTTCTGATCCGAATCTGTGTGTTTCTTATAAATTCTCAAGAATGGAGGTATTGTATTGTTTTAAGCCTGCTTCATTTTGCTAAAAACAGTCCTAAGAAGATTTTTGTGTTTCCTTACTAGCACATAAACTAAAATCCAGTGGACTATGGAGAACCATTGTTCAATGCTGCCATCACAACTCTCATTATGTTCTATTTGGTGGGTCCTTCCTTCTTTCCCACTCCACCACCACCCATCATTTCATTACATGGTAACGAAGCGAATGGATATGGTTTACATAAATGCCTAGATCCCAACGGTCCTTCCCGTGTTTAAACTCTGAACCCTAAAGAGTTTTTATTATTAGCAAAATTATTGAGAATGGATTGAAGCGAGTGTATTATTCATTTAATGGACATTACCTCTTTTTTGTACAGGGGCCTGGCATACAATCAACATTGAATATACGGATACCAATTTGGATAGATGCAAATAGAACAACAGCTACACTCAATAATCAGAAGTTGATTGTCCCGACCCCAGGTGGTTACCGGTCAATGACTGCTATTCTCATGTGTTGATCTCCCTTAATTAGTGTGTGGCTCTAGTATTTGCTTGTTTATTTGTTTTATGGTCTACATCTAATTGATTTGCAAGAAGGATTCCTAAGATTTAATGAGTTAGTGGTTTTAATCCTTGGGATTGTGTACAAAGAGACTATTAATCTTTTGTACATGGAGGTCACAATCATATACACTCATTAGATATCAAATTAGATGTCTTGGGATGAGTCACAAAGTCCAAGAAATTGTTTTTTGGAACTTTGTGTCTATTCAATGCCACTCTTACAACTATCCATTTTGAAATTTAAGGGACAATAATGATTGTAACCTCCATATACAAAAGATAAACGGTCTCTTTGTAGACAATCCCTTAATACCTAGTCATTTATTTTTTGGTATAAATCTAGTTTATTAGTGAGGTGGATTGTTATACCAGACAAGAACTTTCTCACTTGAATAATTGATGCCTTTATTTAAGTACTGATCAAATTCAACTTTGTGAGGAACTCCGAACTTTAATACACCTGAATGGGTGTTAGCAAATCATTTTGTGATTCTCTTATAACATGTTCATGTGTTACCTTTTCATTTTATCTGAGCTTGAGCGAGTTTCGGTGAAACAGTATCAATACTGAATAGTCATTTCCTTTTCCTAAGCATCTAGATTTCTCTAGGATCCCAATACCTCCCCATATAGAACATAGATCAATTGAGTGCAATTAAGAGCGATACTTTTGCTTACTATTATCATTCATGCTGTATGTGTCAAGCATATTGTTGTTCGACTTTTTGGTATGTGGCTTTTGTAATGATATGTTGTTCCTATGATCAGGTAACTTCAAAACAGTCACTAAAAAATGGCGCTCAGAAGATGAGCTATTGTTGGATTTCCCCATGAAACTGAGGACTGAAACCATTAAGGGTATGATTCTCTGGCTTCCACTCCCAGAGATTTGTCGAATTTCCTTGAAGCCTGTGAAATTACAAGAGAAAGAAAGATCATCTAACTAGAATTAAGTTTTTCCCTTGATCTTTTTTCTTAATCCTTGATGCCAAAAAGGAGAGAACAACAACCAAATTATTACATCTAGTCTCACAGTTTAGATAATTTTCCTTGGAATCTATTACCCCATAACGGAAGATGGTTACTCTAATCATCTACTTTATTATTCATCCAGTGTTCCTACAAGTCCAGGAGCCAAAAAAGAAAGAATATGAAAATGTCTATTCATCACCTCGAATTCCACCACAAATAAGAGATAACAAATGCAAATATAAAAGGAAAAAGGTAAAAAGATAAACTTCTAACTTAACTTTTAATTGAACAGATGACCGCCCCGAGTTTGCTTCCCTAAAAGCAGTTCTCTTGGGCCCTTACCTTCTCGTCGGTCTTAGCCATGGAGACTCTGAGTTATACTTGGGTGCTGAAGAATCTCTTTCTGACTCAATAACACTAATCCCGGACACTTATAACTCTACCTTAATAACTCTTACTAGAGATTTTCAACAACTTTTCACTACGGGCAACACTTTAGCAATGACACGAGTAGGTTTCTACATTGTGAGTGAGCCAGATGCCACTTTTAGATGGATCTCAAAAGGCAAAGGAGATGCTAATGATACAAGCATTCTTGGAAAGACAGTGTCACTAGAGCCATTTTGTTTTCCGGGAAAGGTTGTGATGCCCCAGGGGCTGGATAAAGAGCTGTTAGTAGGCTTCAAAAATTCATCTGATTCAGGCAATGTGTCCAATTTCCCGGTTGTTGCTGGGTTGGATGGGACAAAATTCTTTTGAGTCTGAGAGTCAGAAGGAGGAAGTTATTTTGAGAATCGACCGGCTTCATTGAAGTGTGTGTCAACTAATCCTGATCCCGAGTTTAAAAGCCAGGTGAGCTTTGAAATGACAACAGGGATGAGCCAATACCACAGCATGAGTTTTTGGGCCAAGGGACCCAAGAGAAAATTCTTGCTTATGCCCGTCTTTAGCTTGAAGAATGAGCACTACACTGCGTATTTCAATGTGACAACAGTCTTAAGGATGTAAATCGTTTTTTTTCCATCTTCTTTCGGTGATTAAATTGGGTTCAAAATTTATCTATTTATTTGTTTCCCCTTTCTTTCTTGTTAGGTGGTCTTTAATGGGTTCAGAATATTCCTTCATTCATTAGTTACTGGTTTGGGTAGCAACTTATTAGGCTGTCTTCATGCATAATCATGGGGGTCTCTTCATATGCTGGGGTTAGTTTGGTATCTTGCGAATGTAGGGATAGTTTGGTCCTCGTTTTTTTATTGGGATGCTTTAACAATTAAAAGCAATTTATCAGCGTTATTGTTATGGGAAAGGTTTCTATACTTTCCTTACAACATAAAAGATATCCCCCCTCATCCAGCTGTCCAATTTATATCAAATGAGTCATTGACTGCTTGATCTAGATTCAATGCCTCAAGGTATTTTAGCGTTAGATTTTTTTTACAAATTGTATGTATAAGAAATTTGGTATGCTCCAGCTTCTCAATGGGGTGCACCTAAAAACTATACTCATCTTTCATGTTCATTTTAGCCTTTTGCCAATTAATTGGGGCCGTCTACATGAATCGTCGTTCTCCATTTTGCTTTAATAAAGGCCATATCCTCAGTGATGCCATAAGTCCCCATATCTTTTCGGACTACTGTCAACCACGTCTTTTTTGCCCTATTCCTTGCTCTTTTCAGTCCTTCCACTTTAACTAATTCACATCTCTTAATAGATGTTGTACTTGGTTGGCGTCACACATGGCCAGCTCATCCTAAGTCTACTCTCTCTCATTTTATTGTCTATTGGTGTCACGCCTAAATTCTCTCTAACAGATTCGTTGTGAATTCTATCCCTTCTTGTCTTGCCACTCATCCATCTCAACATCCTCATATCTGTTACACTCATTCTATAAGTAAATTGTTTTTGCCTACCCAACATTCCGTCCCTATAGAGCAAAGTTGGTCTCACCGGTGTCTTATGGAATTTGCCACCTAAAAATATTATTATTATTTTTCCATAAAATACAATGACTAAAATAACCTTTAAAACTTTCAAAGATATATTTGTCATTTTATTTTATTGAGAATATTTTTTATAAGTGCGAGTTTAGAAGATGAGTGGATGCCCATAATTTGGTGCAAAAATATTTTGCAAAAAAAAAGTAAAAATAAAATAGTGTAGAGATGTAACATTGTGATTGGGGCCATCTCAACCATTTATTCAGAATAAACGGTTGGATAGGGAGGATTCTATAAGTTTTATGCTATAGGGTAGCATAGAAAAGCTTGCCCGTTTGTTATTTAGTCTACTTTAGGAGCCTAGTTTACATTACTTTTAATACAGACTGTGGAGAATGGCATATCTAATAAATTTTATTTTTGTTTGTGCTTTTTTTTTTATTTTTTATGTTTCCATTTCTCTATGCATATCTGATTTTTTTTATTTTATTTTTAATGTTAAAATTGGCCAAGACCCATGCATTGAGACTCTTTTCCAATGGCTAAGATATTATAGTTTTTAAGCCAAAATTTGGTTCTCAATGAATTTGAAATAAATAAGAATCGAACCTTGGATCAAATAACAAATAAAATTATTTTCTCAACCCAAAAAACGAACATAACATGGTTAGTGTTTCTCTTTATAAGAGTGTGGCAGCATTTACTCTAGCTTGAGACATGTGATAGATCAATGCCAATACTTGTCATAATGTCTTGCTCCTATACAATCTTGGTAGACATGGATTCTTTTTTTTTTCCCCAAAAACCGAGGTAAAAACGCGGACGAATGGAAGATCTCTTCTCAATTTTGGGCATCAATGGGAAATCATTGGAGTTGCCACCCCTAGTCTAGGTCCAGATCCGGACCCAGCCAGGTCAACCTGACCCATTTCCCACCCCTGGTCTCATGTACTTGAACTTAGATTCAATAAATTTACTGGGGTTTTGCTTTGTGATCCTTTCAATACTGGTTTAGATGTAATTTTCTTATTCAGGCTAGTATATCAAAGTTTAAGGGTGTGTACAGATTTAATCCAAATAAAAGCCCTAGAACGTAGTCAAAACTTTATAACCACCAAAATTTGTCTCAATGACGTAAAATCTATGCTACTTTGGTAGGAAATCAAATAAACTTTCCAATGGTCCATGTTTCATTGCAATCCGGTATATACTATGCTTCCATGGGAGCATACTATTCATATACTCCCTTTGGCAGAAAATATGGGTGCATTTTTTTTTGGGAAAAGTTTATATAGAGCCGAGGCTCTAAATAATCAAATTAGAGCCTACCTCAAAAATTTTACTAAAATAGGTTGTTTTGATGCCCACATATCCTCAAATTGATCATCTTGACATCAAGATGCGTGAACATGAAAAAGAAAATGGATTTCAAGTTTTGGAAATAGTGCATTTTGTAATGCATTTTTGAACCGTCAATTTTCAAGATTTTCAAGTTTTTATAGATCTGTTGATCTACACTATTTTTTAAGCTTTAAACTTTATAAATAAAGATGAAAATATATTTTAAGGCTTTTACAATGATTTCCAATATTGATACCACAGTTCTAGACATTGTTTTAAGGTGGCTCTAATTTGATTGTTTAAAGCCTAGGCTCTATACAAACCGCACCTTTTTTTTTTTAAAGGAAAAATTTTATATAAGGTTGCAATCTTGAAATGCATAATCAAATGTGCATCTCAAAAATCCATCATAAAAGGTTGTTTGGATGTTGGAAAATCCACTAATTGATCATCTCGACAACAATATGTATGAATATGAAAAGAAAAAAAATTTCAAATATGATAAATAGTTTATCTTGTAATACATTATTTGGACCGCCTATTTTTAAAAATTTTCGAGTTAAGTGCTTATGTCTAATAGGAAGTGCTATAGCACACAAGGCAGCTAGAACTTTTATACGCCCCAAAAGATATGAATTGCGGCCTTCCATAAATTTGAATTTTATGAACTCCGGCATCTTTTTCCAATTTGTTTTAAAAAGCCGGTTCGACGTATAATTCGGAGGGTTCGTATGTCTCATCGGGCAGGATCTATTAATGGCTTAAAACAAATATTTTGATGTCAAATTACCAAAGCACCTATAAATTTTTTTGAGGTATTTTGATCAGTTTATTTTATTAAAAATATTTGATTTTATAATTTTTATAGATACATGAGCATTAAAAGTGAAGCGAAATTTCACCTTGCTCCCATGTAGCCGTTAAGATCAAATTTAAATGCTCTCAACCAGCCAATCATGATTGGGCGGTTGAGATAAATAGACTATTAGGTGAACTACAATAATCATGTTTTGGTTAAGCAAACTTTCAATGCTTTCCCGACTGCATAAAGCTTCTATACTTCCTTTTTTTCAACTGTCCATTCTAAACGGACAATTGAGATAGTCCCATTAACAATGTCATGTCTCTACAATGTTTTATTTTTTATTTTTTTCTACAAAAATATTTTTATATCAAATTTTGGGTGTCCACTCATCTCTTAAACTCACACTTGTTAAAATATTTTAAAAAAATTTCCAACAAAATAAAATGACCAAAATACCTCCGAAAGTTTGAAAGGATATTTTGATTATTATATTATCGAAAAATTATTTTTTGGTGTGCCCCATTGAAAAGATGGCACACACTAAATTTCATATTCATACAATTTGTAAAAAAAAAAAAACTAAAAATAAAATACCCTGAGGCATCGGATCTAGATCAAACGGTGAATGGCTCACTTGATCTAAATTGGACCGTTGGGGGGCGACGTATTTAAAAAAATGTTGGCTTTACTTCGTTTTTATTTATTTTTTCCAATATCATATTGAAATGAAGTTTGTGTTTTATTTTTACGTTTCAGTTTGGAGCATCTATAAAAAAAAATATGAAAATAATTTAGATGACCAAAACACCATATTTTCTAAAATTCCAGGTCCTCTTAAACACAGGCTCTCAACCTCACAAAAATTCAAAACATGTATCAAACACAATATTTATAGATTCCAGGTATACCAAACTCCAGCTTACAGAAGTCTAAACTTCTTTTTCTCAAGGAATTTTGAGCTACCAGTTATCTAGAGGCCCCAAATCTCCTTTATCTAGTCAAATTCTAAAGGGTGCAATTTGCATACGGATGCATCCGTAGGTGTAGAGGTAAGGTGCACATTCAAATTTTATCATGGTGTATAATTTTGATGCAAAATGTTCTTAGGATTATCTCAAAATCTATTTTTATACCTAATTATAAAATTTTAAATTTAAAAAATGGTTAAAATCAAGTAGATCTATAAACATATAAATATCTTGAAAATGGATGTCGAGATGATCGATCAAAGAGTTTTTCAACATTAAAGCTACCTATTCCGATAGATTTTTGAGGTCTACATTTATAAGATAGCATCTTTATATAAACTTTTTTCAATTCTAAATTCTTGTCTCCAATAAGATTTGTATCTTTTAACTAATTTATAATAGTTGTCAATTGTTACCGTCCATCATTGAAATGGACGGCGATGACAGCAAGGGTAGCCATGTAATTCCTTTCCAATTCGAAGGCCCATGTGCAACAGCGAAAACGAGTATTAGAAAGCCTCAAAATTAGGGTTTCTTATACCTCAAGGGGTGAAATTTACGGTATTCATGGTTTGGGGCTCTTTCTAGGTTTTTTTTTTTTGAGTTTAGGCAACCTAGGGTTTTTGCAGCCATGGTGGAGAAAAGCAAGGGAAGGAAGGAGGAAGTGGTGACCAGAGAGTACACCATTAATCTTCACAAGCGGTTGCATGGCTGGTACGCTCCATTTCCGTTGTTTTTATGTGGACAAAATGGAGGTTTTGTGAAAATTTAGGTTATCATTTTTATTCATCAATTCATAAATGATCTGTATCTAGTTCTGCTTCTGTGGTTTCTTTAGTATTTCGCTTTTATGCTTGGTATCTCTTTTGGAATGGTTTGATCTAAAGAAGTTATTTAGTCCATATTTTGAGTAGACTGATAAAAATAGTTAGCTTTTACTTGGTATGCACTTTTTATGATGCTTTGCGTATATATTCAGAAATTTTGTATGCTTCTATATGCATGTTCTGGAGATTTGGAAAATGAAATGCATCTATGAAGATCTGCTAACTGGGGTGAGGAATGATGATATTTAGATAGTTTCCTATTTCTCACGACTCTTCTTTGTTTTCTGAGTTTAATAATAAACACTATTAGTGCTATGCTGGTTTTATGCTGGTGGGAAGTCCACCTCAGGATAGTTACAGGAAGAACCTTAACAATCTATGTATCTTGTTTATCTCTGTTCCCTTTTTTCATCTATATGTTTACGTAAATGTTTCTTTTTATGGGAGTATGAGAAAACTCGGCATGTCCGACTCATTGCCCAACTTAATCAGACTCGACAGGCTGGCAAGTCCGGAACCAAATCTATGGGAACCGGCTCAGTCTGGCTGGTTACCAATAGTTTGTAATTTTATTGTTTGGGCTTTGGCATAACGCATGTGGATCTATGTGCATTTGGCTCTTTGTCTGTAGAAACCTAAAAGCATATTCACTTACATATGTAGAAATTTAAATGCATTTTGTACTTGCATACGAATGCATGTGATACGCAATTGTCCTTGCATATGATCATCTTTTCCGCCAGCAAACCTCTTGTCTCTTGTAAAAATTACTTGCTTAAATAGTGTCATTTACATAACAAATCCTTCTGAACAACTCGGGCTCTTAACAAGCAGATTATTTAAATAAAACCAATTTCTATAAAAAAAGTAGAGTCAGGTTTCCTATTTAGAGCATTTGTAATAGGAGTGTATTCTATGTAAAAGATGGATATGGGGTGTTCTCAGTCACATCATTCATCTCTTCATGGGGATCATTCTAGGAAAAGGGGTCAGGAATTTTGTAGGCAGCCTTATATGTAGCTATTGGCCTTGTATTGTGGTTGAAGTTTCAAATAGTTGACAAGGGATTATTTTCTTACGTCTTAGAATTGTTCACTTTGGAAATTGTGGGCTACCTTTTGCTAGGTTATCCTCTATATGTGACATGCTTGAAGTTACCTTTTGCTAGGTTATCCTCTATATGTGACATGCTTGAAGTTTGATTGTTAGAAAAGGTTAAGGAGCATCTTTAGGGGTAGGATCATGAAAGGGGTGAATAGCCAAATTTTTATGTGAATTTCAGTGGAGTAAGGATTGATGTTGGAGTTTTTTATTTGGGAGAACAAGCCACCAGTGTAATGTTCGTTCGACTATGAACCCAATTTTTTAACTTACTTGAAATTGGCTCGGTGATGACAAAATTTGTGGTACTTTTTGTGGGGCTATCATCTGGTTCATTGTTTCCAATGAGAAGTTGAGTTTTTTGGTATGTTTGTGCCATGATGGGCTTTGGGGCGTTTAGGAAAAAGAAAATAAAATTTAGTGGCATTAACTTGGTGACATGGTATTGAGAAAACGAATTAAAAGTTCAACAATTGTTTTCAGGTCTCAGTCTAGGAAGAGCGTGGGAGTTTTGGACTTGATGTCGTAGTACAGGCTTCAAGCATGATTGTATTGGTATTATTAGAAAACTAAACCTTGTGCTTGGTGTGTCCAGCCACCAGTGGGCTACTTCAAGCCCCATTTGGATGATAATTCTTCAGAGAATACAGGTGCAATGACAACCTAGAAATTGTGAAGGTGGAGTTCTTAAGGTCTTTATTTGAACCCTCAATAGACCTTAGGATTCTTCTCTAGTCCTTGACCCTAGGTGGATGGTGGCCACCCACTTCTCATTCTCAAAGAAGCACATTGATAAAGGGAATACCCATGGATAATAGCTAATATTATCCGAGTGATCTCATGTTTACAGGAGAGTGCATTACTTTATTCCACAGGTTGTAGGATTGGAACAAAAGCTCTTATCCATGGGATCAGATTTCTTCCCCCTTTAGTTTGTTTATTCTGTACGTGGCCCTGGATTACATCTTTGATACAGTTTGAACTGTGTCAATGCTGGAGATTTATTATTATTGCCATGAAAACTTCTATTTGTCTCTAAGAATATAGTTATGGAGAATTGGCCAGGGGGTTTATGGAGTTAGGACCTACTCCATACTCTCACTTGAGGTTTCTTTGTGTATTAATGGACTGGCCGGTTGTTTGTTTAACCATAACTTGGTTCGGTCCATTTTTTTAGCACTTCAATATAATTGCGGAGTGTTTTGGAAGAAAAGACAAAGGGATAGCGGCAAAATTGTTGTCTTGCATTTGTGTGACTGTAAGTAGAGTTTTGCCTAGATCTTTAATCAGAGTCACAAGAAAGGAGTTTCGATGCTCGTTAATCTGTAAAATATTTCTAAAATATTTCTATTATGATATCAAGGCTGAAATAAAAAAAAATCAACGGCAAACCAGAGATGTCGTACACCTCAAGAATGATAGAGTGGGAATTTGCATGTTGAGGTTCTTTTTCATGTTTAAATGCAATTTGAGACAAGGACTAAAGTTGTTTAATGACCCCTTCAGAATGATTTAGCTTGAATGGAAGATGTGATGGGTGGTTATCATTCGATTGCTTAAGTTGAGATCAATGGTCTAGGCTTGCTAAGATTCCATTGGGTTGGTAGCTAGATGTTTGCTAGCTCCTTGAGCTTTTATGTGTTGGTGGTTGATTGTATCCTTGTGGAGTTGACACTTGATGGCTGGTGGGCTTTCCTTTTTTAAAGTTGAGGTGCTTTTGGATCAATTGGTTTTAGTTTTTGCTGTTGATCTAATTGTGACCTTTGATTGTCTTTTCAAACCACATGCATGTCTCTCTAGACATTGCATACATGTTTTAGATGCCTTTACTATTGTTCATATCATTTCTCAAAAAAAAAAAAAACTATTGTTCATATCCTATTAACGAGTTTTGGTCTAATGAGGATGACAACATTAAAATTTCCCTAACCCGTCCCAAGCCTGGGTAAAGGAGGTGGGTTGTGTTAGGTAGGCAGTCGGTGTAAAACTTTTGCCACATCTTTTCTTGAATCCTAGCTGACCCCAAATATAAGCTTGATAGTGATGATGATGATCCTATTAATGATTTTTATTGGTTTTCAACTTGATGGTCTGATTAGTGGTAATCATCTCAAGGTACATCCATTGCAGGACCAATGATCTTTAAACTAAGTGGGCTGTTTAGCTATCCACTCATGTTCCCACTCAGCATATGTGATTTTAAATTTGAAAGAATGACGTTGCCCCCTTCTCTCAAACTTAGTGACCAAATGATCCCTCAGGTCCACAAAAACCCCTTGATACCCGTCTCATGGTAATTTATTAGCCAAATACCCCCTCTCCTCCTTTTGGTATATAAAAAGTAACATTTATAACATTGTTCAATCCATGAAGCTCAATGTAGTCCATATTAAACCTAAAAATCCATTTTTTTAGCTTGCTCTCTCTGTTCACTCATCTTTTATTTATTGTAGTGGGTCCTCCTCTCGTACTTCAGTCTTTCTCCCTCTACCAAAGCAAGATTCTCTGTAGCAGTCTCCTCTTTTCACTCTCTCTCTAACTAGGCATGTCTTGCTCCTCATATTATAGAGGCGTACCCGTTTCTGTAGATAGAGAAAGAGTGAAGAGAGGGAGGCTTGGTTTAGGAGAGAGACTGGATTAAGAGGGGGAGACTTGATTTGGTAGAGAGGGCAAAAGTTAAGAAAGAAAAATGAGCCATGAAATGGCTTTCTTGTGTCCAATTTGGACTAAATTGCATTAAGGGTCGTACATCATTCATAGTTTCGACCTATCAAAAAAGTAGAGGGGGGTCTTTGGTTTATAAATTATCATGAAAGGGGTTCTATAGGATTTTGATGGACCCAAGCGTTTATTTGGCCCATAAATTTGGAAGCAAGCGGACTATGTCATTGTCCCCTTAAACTATGTTGTTTCCTACAATCATTTGTGGAGAGGATAGGGTTTGAAACACTTGAGAATCATATCAAGAAAAAGTAGCATACCAACATCATGTCATCATCAACTACTGTTGCTAGACTTGTGGCTTGTGGAGAACCAACGTACTCTCCATAATGTTGAAACTATATGTATTTTATTTGCAAGGTCTCATGATGATGATTGTAGTTACCAGGGTCTTCCAACTAAGGTGGCAATCCTTCTCTGGGATCACAATCCGATGTTCCTTTTTGGGGGTCACCATGAATTTTGATCCCTAGGATGAGGGATCTTGATTCCTAATATTGGGAATCTTGTGCGAGACTTACCACATCATAATGATTGCATAAAGCTGTACACTACATCATAATGCTATAAATGCATCAATTTGTGCCTCATCATAATATTATTGAATGATAATGTATTAAGCATTGCATTTTAACTTTCAATAATTTCTTTATTTTTAATTATTATTTAGTTACTTAATACTAATATTATAGAATGATTGGATTTTGCAAAACCTTTTTAATAATTTTTTTTATAAATTTAATAAAGGGTGAGGTTTGTACAAGCTTGGCGCCTGAGTCAGTCAAAGTAAGGTCATCTCGAATTGATGTCAAAAGATGCGGTTTTAAGTGGCGAAAATTCCTATAATCTCGTCAAAGCCAATTTTATATCTAATTATAAAATTTAAAATTTCAAAAATAGTGTAGATCGAGCATATATGGTCCAGATAATACATTACAAGATGCATTGTTTACAGGGCTTAAAGTCTTTTTTTTTTACACATCCATGCATCTGGGGTTGAGATGATCAATTAGAGGATTTGTCAGCATCAAAACAACCTTTTCCACAAGTTTTGAGGTGCACCTTATTTTTATAGTATAAGGTTGACACCTTATATAAACTTTTTCCTTTTAAAAAATGAATTTATTGATTAATAAATTGTACGAAATGCCGTCTCGATCTAAGGAGCTTGCTTCATATGTCAATCTGTCGACCTCACTCCCACCCTTGCCCCAAGCAGCTGTGGTTATGACATCGCCCTAGTGCTGGCCCTTTTCCTTTTTGAAAGATTGTGTGAGGAAGATATGAGCTGACTTTGTTTGACTTGTGCAAGTCAGCCCGAACACTTCTTCAAAAATAATATAATAAGAAAATTCTGAAAACAATTCCAAGAGGGCATTTGGAGTAGTTGATGATGGTAATACCAATATGGTGTCCCTAGAATGGAATGGTTTGCAGCTACATTGAGGCCAAGAGTTGTGTTTTTGTTGTGGAATTGAGAAATCTAACAGAGCAACTATAAAATCAAAAGGTGCAAGTATGACTTATGGTCTTATTCTCATGCAAAGTCTCTCATGTGGAAGGTGAACCACTTGAAGTTAGGGAAGTTGTAGATAAAATAGGCTATACCATCACTATTTGAGGTGAGAAGGTAAACCAGGGTCTTGAGCTGGATGGAAACCAAGGTTTTAAAAACCATATTAGTGACCTGGATTAGGGGTGGCAAAAGGTCGGATCAGCCAGACCCGGACCTGAAAAATATTGTGGGACTTGGATTCGGACCTAGACCCGATCAGACCCAACCCAAAAATTAAAATATCTATATATTTAAATATATTTCATAAATTGGGACCCAAAAATATCAGATAGGATCCCAACCAGGACTTAGGACTTAGGACTCAGACTCGACGAGACCCGAATAGCGTTTGGTTCCAAGATTTGGACCTAGACCCTACCCACTGGGTCCAATCTTTGGACCCATATCTGGATCCGGGTTGAGTTGTATTGATCGGGTCCCAAGTCAAGTTCGAGTCCATTGCCACCCTTAACCTGGATCGTCCATTTGGAAAACTGAATCGAATCGGTGGATTGGCGGTCCGGAGTAGAGAATTGACTGGATTAGGCAGATCTGGTCTTAAAAAAGTTTCAAAAAATTCAATTTGTTCGAAAATATAGTTTGCAATTTCCAGAAAAAGGGGTATTCCATTATTAATTTTTATTGTTTTTACCAAAAATATGTAAATATTGAGTACTGGTTTCATGTCTGAGTGTTTGTTGTCCATTATATTCATTTTACAGTGAAAAATGAAGTTTAAAATGCAACTCATCGTAATAAAATGGATCTTTCTTACTCAAATTTTTTACTTCTATATGTTTTTAATCTCCATTGCAACTCTCGCTTGAAAAGACAGGGGGTCTTGCCTACTCATTTCTTATTTTTCTTCTTAACTCTGAAAATTAATTTATTTTAATTAATTATTTATTTCTATTTTTATTTATTTACTGTTACATCTCTCTAGAGGTGCTGTATTTAATGGGACTGTCTACAAAGAGACCACTTAGCTTTTGTACTAGACGTCACAACCATTCTTGTCCCTTCAATTTCAAAATGGGTGGTTGTACGAGTGTCATCGAGTAGATGCAAGGTTCCAATTTTTTTTTCCTCAGACTTCTTGACTCATCGAAGCTATCCAATTTGACATCTAATGAGTGGGAATGATTGTGACCTCCATGTACAAAAGATAAATGCTTTCTTTGTAGACAATCTCGTAAATTTTTTTCCTTAGACTTTCATGACTCATCGAAGCCATCCAATTTGACATCTAATGAGTGGGAATGATTGTGATCTCCATGTACAAAAGATAAATGATCTCTTTGTAGACAATCCCGTATTTAATTTATCTCGAACGGTATAATATTGAATTGGTCTCTCTAGAGGCGTCTATGCTTGTAATTTATGCATGCTTGATGCGGAGTCTAATGGAAAGATGATAGAAGCACAAATTTATTCATGTTAAAAATGTCTCTCTTTAATCGGTTCTACTTGTCAAATATACTCTCAAAATTACAAAAAATTTGTCATTCCCCAAAGTCCTTTTTGGTTGCTTAATTATACGTTAATTGTTAAGTATTGTCTTATAGGATAGTGTCTCAGTTGGGAACAAGTGTAAATTCGTTGTCGAAGCATCCATATGAAATTCACCATCTTTTTGCTTCCACAATATGTATTCGCTCATCGATAAGTCGATGAAATGGTATTATATAAGAAATACCCCACATCATAGATATACGATGGGTATGCTGAGAACAAGTAATTATAAAAGGGGGTAAAGAGACATGAGATTCTCAAGGTTCGTGGGCCACTTCTCTTTTGGGGAGGTGGGGTGACTTTTAATTAGAAGTGGTATTGAAATATAAAATTCAAATTAAGAAAAAAAGTATTAAAAGACTTTGTAGGAAGGTCAAAGTTTGAAAAATATAAAATAATACAAACGTGGGAAATGGGGATTGAGATCAGTCTTATCAAACCGGTTCTTAACAGAATCGGCCGGTTCCGTTAAAGAACCAGGTGCTTCGTGGGGGGAACTAGCTGGGCTTGATATTTGGCGGGAATCAGTTAGGCCTCACCGATTTGCGATTCCGATCTGGATCGTCGATTTTTAAAGCCTTGATGGAACATTATATGGTTCTCCTTGTTTAAGACGTGATGGACTCCAATTAGCTACGATCGTAGCCATCTGTGTTAGACTAGCTACACAAATCTTCTAGCCTTTCCTTCGAAAATGTTCTCAAATGGAGCCCTTTTAAATCTGAGTACTCAAAATATATTTTCCAAGAGAAGGGGTTTTTGGGAATTCAAGGTTTGAATAATTAGTGTGACCATGAGGAACCCTCTACAGTAGGAAAGGATGGTCTGTGATTCTAACTTCTAACCAAGGTTTTAAAAACGGATTGGTGACCCACATCGGCCACCCCAAAAACCGTGTCGGATCGGTGGATCCGCTATCTGGATTGGAGAATCGGCCAATTTCGGCCTAATATATATATTTTTTAAAAAACTCCTATTTCTCAAAGATCTAGTTTTTTAAGTTTCTAAAAGAAATAGTGGCGATTGCATCATGGTTTTTCATTATTGTGTCAAAAATATGTAAATATTGAGAAGTGTTGTTGTTTATTAAATTTATTTTATAATCAAAATAAAGTTTAAAATGCAACGTGACAACAAAAGTAAACTCTCTAACTCAATTTATTTAATTTATTATTGTATTAACTTAGGAGTTTTGATTTTTGAAAGAAGCTATATAAAACAAATTTATTGGAAGAGGTTGCCAATAGAGAGAGAATTTTAGTGGAATTATTTGTTTATACTTGGCTTTTATTGATCTGTAGAAAGCTTATGATAGAGTACCTCGATATTTGATTAGGTTTCAATTATGATAGTTATACGAGCAACTAGTGGACGGACGATTGAGTTTTCAGTGACAATTGGTCTACATCAGGGATCAACATTGAGCCCATACCTCTTTGCCTTAGTTATAGATGAGTTAACTAGGCACCTATAAAATGAGGTACTGTGGTATATGTTGTTCGCAGATGATATAGTTTAAATTGATGAGACTTGAAATAACGTCAACACAAAGTTAGAACTTTGGTGGGATGCTCTAAAATCTAAAGGTTTTAAAATTAGTCGGACTAAGACAGAGTATATGGAACGCAAGTTCAGTAATAATGGGAGTAGAGACGAGGAAGTAGTTCAGATTGACAGCCAGGAAATAACAAAAAGAGCGTACTTTTGATATCTTGGGTCGGTAATCCAAGAAAATGAAAAGATTGAGGAAGATGTCGCACATAGAATTTAGAGCTGGGTGTGGGAAGTAGAGGTGTGCAACCAAATTTTATGGGATTGCCGCATACTAATGAAGCTGAAGGGCAAGTTTTGTAGGACAGTTGTGAGACCAGCTTTGCTCTATGGGGTGAAATGTTGGGCGGTCAAAAAACAATATACCCATAGAATGGCGTTGTGGAGATGATGATGTTGAGATGGATGAGTGGCAAAATAAGAAGGGATAGGATTCGAAATGAATACATTCAAAAAAATTTAGGTGTGGCACCAATAGGTGATATGATGAGAGAGAGTAGACTTAGGTGGACTGGCCATATGTGGCATAGACCTAAGACAACACTTGTTAGGATGTACAAGTTAGTTTAGGTGGAAGGTGCAAAAAGGGTAAGGGGCAAGCCCAAAAGTACATGGTTGGAAGTAGTAAGAAAATATATGGGGACTTGTGGCCTCATTGACGGTATGACCCTTAATAGAGTAGAATGGTGGACCAGGATTCATGTAGCCGACCTCAATTAGTTGGGAAAAAGGCTTTGATGATGATTTGTTTGTACTAAGTAGAGAGAATTTTAGTAGAATCGATTTTTGTGGAATTATTAATGGAGCAAATTTCGTAGAGAGAGAGAGAGAGAGAGAGAGAGAGAGAGAGAGAGAGAGAGAGAGAGAGAGAGACGAGGTAGGGAGGGAGGAGGAGGAGTAGTAGTAGTAGTAGTAGTAGTACGTAGTAGTAGTAGTAGTACGTAGTAGTAGTAGTACGTAGTACGTAGG
>NW_006499728.1:5109016-5124620 GCF_000471905.2 Amborella trichopoda | reverse complement strand
GAGAGAGAGAGAGACGCCAAGGTTGGGGGGGGGAGAGAGTCATATAATAGATCAATGACTAGTTATATAGTGCATGGAATAGTGCACGGTGATGGTAAATCGTTTCATGTGGTTTTCATGAAGCCAAAATAGTGCATGGTGTAAGAAGTAAGAAGAAAAAACAAAGTCCCACATCGGGGGTTCACGAACCCAAATGCTTTATAATAGCTTTAAGCATACACTTGAGTATACGCGTTACTTATGCTTGCAAGTTTCTTAGCTATATTCACAAAGGATTGGGAGGTACACGTGGGATGATGTTAGTGATTGCGTGATTTCCAAAAAAAAGATGGGGTGGGCTGCTCCTGTTCTTTTTTAAAAAATTTAAAATTATGCAAACTTCAAAAATAAAAGCGATTGTTTTAGAACGATTCTGTTATGACAGAACCAGTTGATTCTTGATAGGATCGGGCGATTCTATCAGAGAGCCAACCAGTTCAAGGGGGGAGTCTGTTGGATCCCGATATATTGAGGGATTCAGAACGGTGACGATGATTCTTGATTCAGATCGGGTGATTTTGATCCGGATAAGCGATTTTTAAAACCTTGCTTCCAACACTTTCGAGCCTTTTGGAATTATAGAGCGGTTTTATCCTTTGGAGAAGTTTCTGCTGCCCATTGAGGGCTTCAGAGCTATAGTGGACAAACATTGTTCGAGAAGATGGGATTATGGAATCATGGCAAATCAACTTTTATGGTCAGCAAAGTGCCGAATACCCTACACCATAGTATTGAAAAGCATTTTCCTTTGGCTACCAAGAGGCACCTTAAGGCGGGACATGGCCTAGGCACCTCTCCTTAGGTGAGGCGGGTCCCTTTATGTGGCCTAACCCCAATTACTTCAAGCCTCAGCCGAGGATCCTTTATTGAGCAGCCCATAGCTTGAGGGTGGAAAATGCTCCACAGTTGCTTCTAAGTAAATTTTTTTGGCAGATAAATACTTAAATATCCAAAAAAATGGAATTTTGAATATTTAAAAATCTAACTTGGAGAAATATTGTAAAATGTGGACTTGTGTTTACGACTTGTGTATTTGAGTATTTTGAGTTTTATGGTTTTGGACATGTGGCCATCAGATTCAACTATATGGCATTGAGATTTGAAAATGCTTTTATCTTTGAATCTTTGTGGTTGTTATGTCTTACATGTGCCAGATATGATTCAACATTTACCTAGTTCCTTTCAAAGTTTGAAATTTCCCTTTTTAAAATTTTTCGCATGCCTAGTTGGCCGCATCACATCTGAGAGGCCAAGCCACCTTGCTGCCGAGGCATTACCTAGTGCCTTTCAAAACATTTGGTCTACATTTCAAACTGAGGTCTTAAAAATCGTTGATCCAGATCGGAATCGCTCAATCCGGATCAAGAATTGCTGTCATTGTTTCGGATCCCTTAATATATTGGGATCTAGCCGACTTCCCCTTTGAATTGGCCGGCTCTCTGATAGATCCGGTCAGTCTTGTCAGGAATTGACCGATTCTATCAGAATAGAACCGGTCTAAAATAGTTGCCTTTTTTTTTTGAAAGTTAGCATAATTTTAATTTTTTTAAAAAAGATTTGGGGCAGCCCACCCCACTTTTTTTTTGGACGTTGTGCACTCACTAGCTAGCATCACCCTACGTATACCTCCCAATCTTGTGCAAAGATAGCTAAGTAACTTGCACGTGTGGCTAATGCGTACACTCGAGTGTATGCCTAAGGCTCTTCTAAAGCCTCTGGCTTCTTGAAATCCGTGATGTGGGATTTTTTTTTTTTACTTCATACTTTTACGTCGTGCACTATTTTGGTTTCGTAAAAACTATATGAAATGATTTACCATCATCGAGCATTATTGCATGCAGTATATAACTAATTACCAATCCACTATATAACTTTGTTTCTCTCCCCCCTCCCTCCCAACCTTGGCATCTCTCTCTCTCTACAAAATCTGTTTAGTTATTAATTCCACTAAAAATAATTCCACAAATTCTCTCTCTTTACTAAGTAGTACAAACAAATAATGCCACTAACATTCTCTCTTTCTCTATTAACAACCTCTTTCATTCAATTTGTTTCATATAGTTTCTTGCAAAAATCAGAACTCCTAAGTTGATACAATAATAAAATAAATAAATTGAATTTGAGAGATTCATTTTATTGTCAGTATTTATATACTTTTGACACAATAATGAAAAACCATAATGCAATTGCCACTAATTTTTTTGAAACCTTAAAAACTAGATTTTTGAGAAATTATAGTGTTTTTTGAAAAAAATTTAGGCCGATCCGGATCATCGATCCACCTATTTAACACGGTTTTTTGGGTGGCTGATCTGAGTTACTGATCCATTTTTTAAACCTTGCTTCAAACCCCACATCCAAATATATGGGAACTCTTATTTTCCCTTTCAAGACCTGGGAAGCCTTAGTTTATAAAGATTTTTTATCTGGACTCAATTCCGGATAGACATGGTCCCGATCATGATGTCTGGTTGACTCGACCTAGTCTTAACAAGACCCAGCCAAATCTGTCTAAATAGACATGAAAGGCCTGGAAACTGTTAGACTTGGGTGAGCCTTGTGGTATTTCCACAGGACTTTGCAGGGTTTGAGGTGAGTCGACTTGACTTGGGTGAGTCTGGAGTTAACTTGCCAAGTTTTTAGACACTTCAAAAAGAAAAAAAGAAAAGATGCTGAAAAGCCTTTTTTCAACTTGGAGAAAGAGCATCCATATCCCTTCTTTGGTCCCAAAGCAAACACATGGATAAGCCCATGAACCTACATGTTTAGGAGGTTGGACATGCACTCGGAATGTGATTGTGCACGTGCTATTTGCTTTTCTATCATCACTCTTTTAGGCCGATCTGGATCACCGATCCATCGATCCGACATGGTTTTCGGGGAAATTCGGGTTACTGATCCGTTTTTTAAACCTTGCTTCAAACTCCACATCCAAACATATGGGAACTGTTATTTTCCCTTTCAAGACCTAAGAAGCATTAGTTTATAAAGATTTTTTTTACCTGGACTCAATTCGGGATAGATAGGGTCCTGATCATGGATCATGATGTTTGGCTGACTCGGCCTAGTCTTAACAAGACCCAGCCAAATCTGTCTAAATAGGCATGAAAGGCCTGGATACTATTAGACATGGGTGAGCCTTGTGGTATTTCCAAAGGACTCTGCAGGGTCTGAGGTGAGTCGACTTGACTTGGGTGAGTCCTGAGTCAACTCGCCAAGTTTTTACACACTTCAAAAAAAAAGAAGAAAAAAAGAAAAGATGCTAAAATGCCTTTTTCAATTTGGAGAAAGAGCATCCATATCCCTTCTTTGGTCCCAAAGCAAACACATGGCTAAGCCCATGAACCTACATGTTTAGGAGGTTGGACATGCACTTGAAATGTGATTCTACACATGCTATTTACTTTTCTATCATCACTCTTTTAATGTTGATATTTATGCATTAACAAATAAAATTTGTATTTTACAATTTTAATGCTTTTTACTATCTTCCATGTGTAGTAAATGAGTTTGTTTATTTCAGATTTGTTTTGTAAATCAAATCATTGAGCTGAAGTTCTGAACCTTGCTTGCTTGCTTTCTGATTTGACAGAGCACTATTTCTATACTTACAAACCTTGAAATCCATAAAAATCTGAAGCCTTTCTTTCTCCCTTTTCCAATAAAAATTACGTCACCGTTTTTATGTTTCATAGGGATTTGTAGTGTAGTGACCTTGTTTGCGTGACAAGGCACCAGAACCATCCTCAACCCTCTCCCTCTCTCTCACATACGCACACATTCAACCAAATATTGAAAAATTGGTGGCTCAGGCTTGGATTTGCTCCAGTCACTTGGATCTGGCAGGATGCTGGGCTGTATAGAAAACACTGAGATATGGGCCTAGTCTCAATGTGTCACAACCTATATGTGTCTAATTTGGTAGAGAGTCTGTCGGGTCAGACTGCCGACTCGGTCGAGTCAGTGTCTGACTTGGTCCCGGGACCCTGCCTAATCTGGGATTTTAATCATTGCACAAAGCACAAAAACACGCACAAACTCTATCTTCATGCACAAAGATGCAGATGCCTACAATTGCTTCATCCTCATCACCTGTCTGTACATGTCCTCCTCTGGCCAGGATTCAGACTAGGTTACATTGGTGCCTTCTAGAACCCTAATGAAGCTCTGATACGCTTACTGCTGGTTGCACCTCTAATTTTGCTTCCTAACCACTTTGTCTGCCTCTGTCTAACTTCAACCATCCCCATGGCATTTTTGTTTTCCTGTCCATGATGCACCCACAGGGTCCCCAATGATAAGGTTACTTGGATCTGAAGTAAAACCGAATGAAGCTTGGCCATTCTTTTCTGCTAACTTTCAAATTTCATTCTTACATTTGGTTTGAGTCTAGAGAGACTAAAGATAGATAAAACATGTAAACCAGTCAGCCTTAGGAAATGTATAACTAGAGTGAGATTTATTTATATTAAAAAAAAATTGGGGGTCAGGTTTGCCAAAGATGCTTGGTATCACTTCCTTGTTCATGCTGTTGACATGACTATTTGTTTTCCATCAAGGGACCTACCGCAGTCATTGTTGAGTTGTTTCTTGGAGACTACCAGTAGTGGTTTGGCTAGATGCAACCTTAATTTTCAAAGACAAAAACAAGAGAATAGTTGGACAGCCTTTTTCAATTGAAGCATTTTAACTCTTACTGGACAACTATCACTCATGGTGGGTCATGGCCTCACTTTATTATGGATGTTATCGTGGCCATGTACAAGTATTGGATACTTGTATTACTTTTGAAAAGAATAATAAACATAACAGAAAATAAAATACAAATCTTAGAAGGAATTATAAAACCAAAGATAATGAATAGATTTAATTTGGGAAAGGATGTTAGCGTTTTGGTGGTGGCTCACTGGATCTTATGGAGTGATCTTTTGGACTCTTAACTATTATCTTCTGAATCGGAGATGCAAAACAAAAATGATGTAAAAAAAGTTATCCTTCTCAACTTAATTTGATTAGTTTTGTAGATATCTGAAATATATTTTTATATAAGTTTCTGTATCGTTTTATTAGTGACGCTTTGAAGCTCCTGCTTCTTAAAGTGCCCAATGTTTTAGTCTCTTTTTTTTTTGGTGTAATGCCTATGGTTCTTTAATCCTTTGATCTAGTTTGAGGTGTGAAGACTTCGTCTTCCTTTTTTTTTTTTCTATTAAATATCAACTCCTGCCATAATACCGAAGCTCTGCATGCTATTATAAAGCAGTGGATACATGGATATTCATTAACCACTCCGGGATCTTATGCTTTATTGACGAGGTCCTTATAATATTCCTTGTGCATCAATTGAAGCTTAAATATCAAAAGCATGCATGTTGAGAATTAATAACACCCCCCTTCCTGGGGTGGTCTCTATGTGTATATGTGTGTGGACACACGCGTGTCTGAAACATATTTGTGGCTTGAACAGCACATTCAAGAAGATGGCTCCCAAGGCAATCAAAGAGATAAGGAAATTTGCTCAGAAGGCAATGGGGACCACAGATGTTAGGGTGGACGTTAAGCTCAACAAGCACATCTGGAGCCGTGGAATTCGTGGTGTGCCCAAAAGAGTGCGGGTTCGTATTGCTCGTAAGAGAAACGATGAGGAGGACGCAAAAGAGGAGCTCTTCTCTCTTGTCACTGTTGCCGAGATCCCACACGAGGGCTTGAAAGGTCTTGGCACAACGGTCATCGATGAGGCAGATTAAGTCCCCTCTCTCTAGTTTAAATCCTACTCTCTTTTTGCTCCTAGCATAAAGACAAAATGGTTTGGTTTCTTTTGCTCTTGCTATTCTTCAGTTCTAGAGTCTGTCTCTGTGTGATTTATATATGGATGGAAGTTCTGGGTTGAGATATTCTTTATGAAATTTTGGTTTTGTTGTTTGGTTTGCAGTTATTTTCAGTGGTCTTGGTTCATGGTCTAGAAACCGATCCCACCTTTGACCATGTTTTACCTAGTATTTGATGGTTTTAGAAAGCATTTATTTTCTACGAGTGCTTTCGATGCATTTTTGTTTTCTAATAGCCCTTACTAATTGAGGCATGATTATATAATATCTTGGACAGAAGTGGCCCCGGCTTCTGTTTTTGGGGTTCTCCTTAAAATCTGAGATCAATTTGGGACCCCCCGTGCCAACTGGAAGCAGGATTTGGGAAACATCGGGTTGGGAATTGATTGAGTTGGGACATATGGTTGTGGCAGTGTGTAGTAGAATTGAATGCATGATATTTTGTTTATTGGATTATGGGGTATGGGGCTTAAACTATGAGCTGGCCATGTGCAAGAATCCAAGGGATGTGTATGTGAGAGAGAGAGGGAGCCTTTTTTGGGTTGGAGAGTTATTTCATCATCGGAAAAGCATACAATGAAGATGGCGAGTATAAAATAAGATCATTAACATATATGATACAAGGTCGCAATCACCTTTTGGCCATCTGGGGCTTAGAGATGCGTTTAGGTTGTTTGGGCGGTTGGATGTGTTTAGGTTAAAGAAAGTTTTTTAAACTTTGTAATATAGACAATGCCTTTAGCCATCACATAAGAAAGAATAAAGGATGTTTTGCATTTGCACTCTTAAGTTGAAAGATTTTGTTTGTGACAGCTAAAGGCGATAATAATCTTTTTTGTATCAAATAAAACTAATTTAAGAGACTTTAATTTTTTGTTGTTTTTTGCTTTTTGTTTTTGGTGGGTTGCCGGGGTGGGAGGGTGATATTTTTTTCGAGTATCATTGTAGGGGTTCAAGAGAGGATTTTCGGCGATAAGGGTATCACCTTATGTGCATAAAAAATTACCTACATAAAAAATCTGTGTACCTTGATTTTAGAGAGAACATTTATATTAGTAGCACGTGAGAGAACCTATCTTGATCCCTGAGGATATGCAAAGAATCGCATTTTGATACTTGAGAGGATACAGTTTAAATGTCTGATACCCCACGAAATTTTAGTCTACTGTGCCCACCCACTATATAACGCCATTTAATTTGATTATAGTATTTGTTACCTTTTAATTAGGTGTTGGTGGGCTCCTTCCCAAAGACCTGTCAAGTAATTACCTTGGTGCATTGGATATTTGAGGATAATATTTATGACGCGTATGTTATCCGGAGTTGTAGCGTTCCATCTATTAGATATGCTACTTCCATAACTCCATTTAGAATTTGACAAAAATATTAGATGTAAAATTGTAAGACAATGAGTAACGAAAACACCGTCACTTGTTCAAAATAAAAAATAAAAAAATTTGTAAGAAAATGCAATAATTTTGTTTGGGGGTCTGCATAAACAGCCTGCTAGAGAATTTCACTAGTATGATGTCAACAATGTTAGCAAGTATTGTTTTTCTACTAATTTGTCAATTTTTTCTTTTTGGTGGGTATTGGAAAAGAAATAAGTCACTAGATATTATATTGACTTAGTGAAAGATATGTACAAGGGAGTGCTACTCTTAACTAGTGTGCGAACAATTAATAGAGATGAGTGAGCTCTAAGTGACAATAAACCCACACTAAGGGTTAGCGTTGAACCCATATCTTTGTATTAGTTATGAGCGATTTAACTAGGCATCTACAAGATGAGATACTGTGGTGTATGTTGTTTGCGGATGACATGGTTTTAATCAATGAGTACCTAAAGCAACTCAACACAAAGTTCAAATTTGGATGAATGCTCAAGAATCTAAAGGTTTTAAAATTAGCCAGACTAAGACAAAGTATATGAAATACAAGTTTAGTAATAATAGGAGTAGGAACAAGGAAGTAGTTAATATTATTGTCCAAAAATAACGAAAAGTGTGCATTTTCTATATCTTGGGTGGATAATCCAGGAAAATTGAGAGATTGAAGAAGAGGTCGCGCATAGAATTAAAGCTGGGTGGGTGAAGTGGAGATATGCAATTGGACTTTTTTTTTGTGATCACCGCATACTGATGAAACTGAATAGGAAATTTTATAAGACAGTTGTGAGACCAGCTTTCCTTTATGGAGCGAAATGTTGGTCAGTCAAGAAACAACATATTCAAAAGATGAGTGTAGCTGAGATTGAGGTGTTGAGATGGATGAATGACAAAACATGAAGGGATAAAATTCAAAATAAATATATTCAAGAGAACTTAGGTGTAGCTCTAAGATGACATAAAGTAAACTTAGGAAGATTGGCCTTCTGTAATTTAGTAGAACACATGTTAGGAGGTGGGAGTTGGTTCAAGAGGACGATACAAAAAGGGCAAAGAGTAGGCCCAAAAAGACATAGTTAAAAGTAGTGACGAAATATATGGGGATTTATGGCCTCACAAAAGGCATGACCCTTGATAGAGCAAAGTGGCTTATTACAATTGCTGTTGTTGACATCAAATAGTTGGAAAAAAACTGATGATGATTACGATGTTGAGTTTTTCTTTTCAAGCAGGTGATATTTCTCAATAGTTCATTGTTGACAATTAGAATGTTCTTCTCTTTTTTTAATGTTGTTGGCAATGGGACATATGAGGACCTCCAAGTACATTGTTAGAAGTCGAATGCTAACATATCATGAAAACTTTTTATGAATATAGTACTATTTTGGTGCATCCCTATAAGTCCCATAACTTAATGCGTTTGTCTTGAACATGGATTTTGGATCTAAAATTCACGTCTATCTCATGAACCTGGAACAAAATAAAATATGAGGCCTAAAATTTTTTTTTCCTCCCGTCTTTTTTTGTTTGGACAACTCATTTCAATTATTTCATAATTAGCTCCAAATTCATTGATATGTGACGAAAATAGATCTACAGTAGTTTAAAATGTGTTTTGGATCTTAAAATCATGACTTTAGTCATCATCATCATCATTCGAGTCTTATCTCAACTATTTGGAGTCGGCTTTCATAAAAAGTTATGGTAGAATTTTAAGCTGGTTGCTAACTTAACATAACCCTTCTCCTTTCTTTGAGCTTGGAACTGACATGACCAACTTAGGACCGGCAATGGCTAAAGGGTGTGTGGTTTGTATAAAGGTGAGGCCCTAAATAATCAAAGTGAGGCACACTTTTAAATAATGTCTCAGGATGTCATTTCAATGCCAAAAATCTTTATGATGACCTGAAAATTTATTTTTATCTCTAGTTATAAAATTGGTATTGAAAAATCTTTATGATGGCTTCAAAAATTTATTTTTATTCCTAATTATAAAATTTAAAGTTTCAAAAATGGTATAAATCAAGCAGATCTATGAATACTTGGAATTCTTGAAAATTGATAATGCATTACAAAATGCACTATTTCTAAAGGGAAAGTATAGAATGAGACCATTTACTTTTGATACAAGGTGGTCACATTAATCTTGACCATTGGATGTGAAATTGGGTGGATGCAATTATTCCATTGACCAAGCTCAAACTTCAAAAAAAAAATTATCGAACTTCGTGACACATCCAAGATATTAAATTTCACATCAAATGGTTGTAAGGAATTGTGACCACCTTGTATCAAAGGTAAATGGTCTGATTGTATATAATCCTATTTCTAAAATGGTAAGTATATGATGAGACCATCTACCTTTGGTACAAAGTGGTCACAATAAATCTTGACCATTGGATGTAAAATTGGGTGACTGTATTTATTTCATCGACCGAGCTTAAAGTTAAAAAAAAACTTTGTGTTGCACTTAAGCTATCAAATTTAATATCGGATGGTTGTAAGTAATTGTGACCTCCATATTTCAAAGGTAAATGGTCTCATTGTATACAATCCCTTTCTAAAAATTTCAAATACACAAAAAAAAAAAAATGAACGAACCACAAAGGGAGAAACCGCCAATACAAAGTCCCGCAAGGAGCAGCGAGAGAGGCAGGAGACTTTCTTCTGTTCGTCCTGGAGTAGCACCGAATAATTCTCTGTAATCCCGGCACATCAACTGATCCTTGAATGAAAATCTCGGGAGAGTAGTCTACGATTGAAAGAGAGAGACAATCGTTCGCGAGGTAACAAAGAGAAGATCTTTATTATTAACGTAATATTCATTTTGCTCATTCTTGGAGTTGTATTTAATACCTCTAAGAAAGATGGTTATCCATCTGCATTTATTTCATTGACCAAGTTTAAAGTTAAAAAAAAAAAAATCTCGAACTTTGTAACACACTCAAGCTATCAAATTTCAGTTGTAAATAATTGTGACCTCCATAATTCAAAGGTAAAAAATCTCATTCTATACAATCCCTTGCTAAAAATTAAAACCTCTTTTCTCTACGTCTATGTATCTCGAGGGCGAGATGATCGGATTTGAGAGTTTTACGGCATGAAAACAATTTCTTAGAGTGAATTTTAGAGGTGAGGTTTTAATTTGTGATTGTTTAGGGCTCAGCCTTGTATGAACATTTTCCACGGCTAAAATGTTGATTTTAGTTGGATAATGAGAACTGTAACGCATATGATTGAAAACCAAGGTGCGCAGGACACCAGGGCCACCACACATTCCCACTTGTGACTTGTGAACGCCAAAAGGAAACAAAAGACGATGGTGTAAGTCACTTTTGCCACGTGGTGAACTCCATCCCACGTCATCTGCCACGTCAGGGACAGCTTATCACTCAATTCTGTGGACCATGGTGCACCGCCACTAAGTTGAACGGACGCCATTATTTTGACGCTACGTCTTATTATTTGTGGGCCGCAATTTTCCGAAATTTCGTGTTATTAAATCTTTCCATCACCATGATTTAGCGACGTAGCCACTAATAAATGTCCCAAAGGTTTTCGTGTTATGAACGGAGGTTCAAATATCGGAATCACGGATGTTAAGGAGATGGTGGATATATCGTTACGTAACGTTGATTGTTTGTTAGGACAGAAGATACGGAAAAGCCATAGGAAAGCAAGAATAAATTGGAAGTATACGAAATAATGGAGCAGGGTTTTGAAATAAGGTGGTTTATGATCCGAATCCCCGAATCGGATGAGAACGGTTGAAACCAGGGTTTTAAAAAACGTCAAGTCGAATCAGACTCGCCCGATTCGACTCGAGTATCGGCACAGTCCGTGTCGGTTATGGTATTTTACACGGAATCGCCCGATTTCAGAGAGAACCGGGTGATTCTGTACAGCGAATCGTCGATTCACTGCATCGAATCGGCGAGTCTCGTGAAGAACACGGGCTGTACAGTGTTTTTCGTTTATTCAATTTTTTTTTTTGATCATTTTTTTTCTTTTTTTTGCCATGCGATCGAATATTTAGGCTTTATGCAGCTTTTTTCAACCTTTTCATGCATTAAATGGTAGAAAAATTTCAAGTTTTTGGAACATGAAAGCTGCGGGTTTTAGAGTTTCCGCTTTTCGTTTTGTTTCATGCCAAATAGGGCATGAATCTGTGAAAAGTTTGAAGCATATTGATCGTAAATGTGTTCATTAGAAATTTCTGTTACGAATTTGAGATTATCTTTGAGAAAAAACAGATTAATTTGGAGATTGAAGCCACGGGTTCACGAAACCAGGTAAGAACTCTGCGTATTTTTTTTTTTTCCGCCATTTGATCAATTTCAGTCCATATTTTGAAAATAATCAGTTAAATTTGTAGGGTTTTAAATCTTTATCGTGTCTTTTATCATTTACCATATTTAATTTTATTTAATTTACTCAATTATAGCCTGAGTTTTGAGAAGAACACAGTGATATCTGTGAAAAAAAAAAATTTGCTGTTTTTTTTTTTTCCGCCTTTTGATCTATTGTTCCTGATATATTACAAATAATGTGTTAGATTTCTAGGTTTTGAATAGTTATAGTATTGTTTATAATCAGATGTATTTAATTTGATCTGATTTATTCAATTTGAGCGTCATTTTTTAGATTCAATGACTGTTGCCTGTGAAGAACTACATTTTTTTTTTTTTTGCTCAATTTAATCGATTTGATTTGATTTATTGATGATAATGTGTTCATAATTTAGGGTTTTGATTCCTTATAGTGTTGTTTATAAAAATATGTACTCAATTGGAAGTAATTTATTCGTTTGGAGGTGGATTTTTTAGTTGAAATGACTGATGTAAGGTGGCTTTGTGAAGAACATATATATATATATTTTTTGGGTAATCATGATCGAATTTTTTAAAAATTTGTGATTTTCAGAAAAGATGTGAAAATCATGGCAAGGTTTTGATTATCATGAGGTATTAAACCATATTTTGAATGTTTATTGTTTGAGTTTGCTGTACTTTTTTTTTTTTTTTTTTATCCATGATCAAATTTTTTGAAAAATGACGATTTTCCTAAAAGATGTAAAAATCGTGACCAGGTTTTGATTATCGTGAGGTATTAAACCATATTTTTAATTTTTATTGTTAAAGTTTTGTTGAAAAAATTGTATGTTGATAGATTATTTATTAAAAAAAATGCATGTGATTATATTTTTAATGCAAAACTATATTTTTTTAATTTGTTGTTAATGCATTTTTGAGTTGGAATGACTGATGTTAGGTGGCTCTGTGAAGAATAGTTTTTATTTGTTTTTTTTTTAGTATATGATCAATTTTTTTTGAAAAATCGTGATTTTCCGAAAAGATGTGAAAATAGTGACAAGGTTTTGATTATCATGAGGTATTCAACCATATTTTAAATTTTTATTGTTAAAGTTTTTGTTGAAAAAATTGCATGTTGATAGAATATTTAGGCAAAAACATACATGTTATTATATTTCTAATGCAAAACTGTGTTATATTTTTAATGTAATTTTGCATTAAAAATGTATTTTCAATTTTTAAAATTTTGAACGCAAAAAATACATGTTTTTAAATTGTACTATCGTGAGGAATTAAAGTGAATATCATTGTAAAAAAATCGTGGCATGTATGACAATTATATTATCTTGCATTTTTTCAATTTTATTATTAAATTTTTAATGCAAAAAATGTATGTTCTTGATAATTGAGTTGTTGCTATGTTTGGAGCTTGCATTTTATATTATATTATCCTGTATATTTGTAATTGACATGTATGAAAATATTATTGTCAATAGAAGTATTTTGCAATAACAAATATAACTACATGAACTACCCCAACATATTATCATTACACATGGTAATTGTTTTTCTTGTTGAACTGCTAGGTTAATTTTTAACTTTTTACATATTAAAACAGTTGAATCATGTCAAGATCTGCATAAGACCCTGCATGGCAACATGGGGTCAGACTTGATCCTTGTAATTACTGCCAATGAGTGATAAGTAGTGGGGTACATAGGTTCAAATAACACTTGGCAGGGGTTAAGAGAGATGTTTCTGCATGTAGTTGTGTCCCTAGTAATGTAAAAAAATAGATGGTGGTATTTCTTAAGGCTAACAAAGGTAAAAAAATTGCCAAACATAAGATGAATGAGGAGATAGCTAGTTTATATACGCCATTAAGCATGAATGATCCAGAAAAACAATATAATAATGACCTAGAAGAGCAATATAATAATGACCTGGAGATGGCCACAAGAATGAGTTTACACGAACAATATCAGAAGGAACGTGGGTTTAGAATGCCTGGTGGTTATGACATAGGCATGCATAGTGGGTCTAGCTTAGACATACATGGTGGGTTTAGCTCAGACATGCATGGTGGATCTAGCTCAGACATGTATGGCGGGCCCAGTTTAGACATGCATGACGGGCCTAGGTCGAGCATGTATGGCAGGCCCAGCTCAAATATGTATGGAGGGGTTGGTGACAGTATGTGTCAACAAGAATCAAACGTTGAAGAAATAGTTCTTAGCTTATATAGGAGTATCAGTATTGCAGGTCATGGTCGTATAGACCTATTTCTCTCAAAGCCTAAGTCACAACAGATGATCCTAAAAGGCATGGTTAAAGGTACAAGAAACATGTTGGAGATATATGTTGGTAAATGGTTATACGATAAAGGGATTCCCTTTGATACAGCCAATAACCCATATTTTCCACCTATAATTAGTGCAATCCAGAGAGCCGGGCCCGGGGTAAAACCCCAGACGACATATGAGCTCAGTGAGCCAATATTAGATGAAGAGGTGGAGGAAGTTACAAAGTGGATTGAAGAATATAAACAGAGTTTGCCAAAGACAAACATTACTCTCATGAGTGATGGTTGGTCGAATAAAGTTAGCAAAAAGGAGTTTTTTAAACTTTTTGGCCTATTCCCCAAAAGGTACAGCCTTTTTGTCTAGCAAAGAAGTATTAGGGATAAAGAAGGACACAAACTTCTACTTACGACTATATGATCAGATAGTGGAGGAGGTGGGAGATAAACATGTAATCCAGTTTATTACGGATAATGCGCGTACATGTGTTTCTGCGAGCGGTAAGTTGATGGATAAGATGAATCATCTAGTATGGACCCTGTGTGCTGCACACAACATCAATCTTATGTTAGAGGAGATCGGTGAGATCAAAATTGTGAAGGAGACTCTAGAGGAAGCAATGTTGGTGTCGAGATTTATAGACAACCACTCTAAAATTTTATTTATGTTTAGAGAACACTCTAAGAAAAAAGAGATAATCAGGCCTGCCATAACTCGCTTTTCGATCGATTACTTAGCTGTGGACTCCATTCAGGAATCTGAAGGTGCATTAAAGAGATTATTTACCTGTGAAGAGTGGTTAAAGGATCGCCTCTCGAAGTCCAGTACCGGTATAAAAGTGGACGGCATAGTCTCAAATAGGAGGTTCTGGTCTCGATGTTCTAGTGTCGTAGATGCTACTGTCCTTTTGCTCACGATGTTAAGAATGGTGGATGCTGATAAGAAAGGTACCATGGGCATCCTTTATGAAGGTTTCGAGAGGGTGAAATCAGCTATTGGGGAGAAGTGTAGTTTTGCTAACAAAATGATTGAGATTATAGAAAGGAGGTGGAACACCAAATTTGGTCGTCCAATTCATTATGTTGATAAATATATATTTATATCATCAGAATGTTTCATTTTAAATTTTTTTTTTATGAAATTGTAAATGACATTTTTCTATCTATATATTTTCTAGGTTACTACTTCAACTCAAAATTTTTCTATTTGATACCTGAACATCCCTACAAGATTATGGAATGGGTCAGATACATTATTGTAAGGTTGGAGAGAAGCCATTGAAACCAAAGAGGTATTAGTTAATGTTTGGGTAAGAACTTCATTGAGTTGTTATATTTGTGAGGAATAATGTACTAAAATGAAATATATTTGTTTTAGCTTGCTTTGTATAGGGATGCAATAGGATTCTTTGAAACTAGATTTGCCAGGAATTCTCGAACTAAGATGGATCCAGGTTATCCCCTAGTTAATATTTTGTTCATTCATATATTTAATCTTATGAATTGTTCTTGCCCTTACAATGTTTTTTGCATTTTAATCTAGCTGAATGGTGGGAGATATATGGTATTGATGCACCTCACCTAAAGAGGGTAGCAATCAAGGTGTTCTCCCATACATGTTCTGCTACTGGATGTGAGCGCAATTGGAGTACGTTCCAATGATTGCACACTACTAGGAGGATCGACTCGCTTCGGAGAAGCTTCATAAACTGTCTACGTTTATTACAACTTAAACCTCGA
>NW_006499728.1:5091014-5101632 GCF_000471905.2 Amborella trichopoda | reverse complement strand
TATTATTATTTTAACATTCAAAAAAATATTCCATTGATTTTTTGTTCTTCCATTGCATACGTGGTGAGGGGCTTCTGATTTCTTATTAAAGATAATATTTTTTAATTTGAATGTTGATAGTGACTTCATTGTAAGTGAAAGATTTTTTTTTTGGTGAGTCAATGGGAGAGAGTCTTTACCTTCAATAAAATTGAGTCTATAAGGTAACGTTGCAAATCGTCAAGCGCTAACCAATTAAGCGGAGAAATTGAGTCTATAAGGTAACGTTGCAAATCGTCAAGCGCTAACCAATTAAGTGGAGAAATTGAGTCTATAAGGTAACGTTGCAAATCGTCAAGCGCTAACCAATTAAGCGGAGACTCTTTTCCTATTGTAAATGAAAGATGACCAACGTGGTTTACAACTTCTTATTTAAGAAAACTATAGAGGGGTTTGGTGATGGCCGATCATTTTCCCTTGTCTTGCTTCTATCTGAAATAACGGGGAAATATTTTTTTCCATTTTCCTGATTGGTTAGTTGAGTACACACCAATATTTTCTATTTTGCCTTCCAAACCAATGATGCTTCTTAGTTCCTGGTAGTTGGAAGTTGGAACTCACGTTTAAGGTAGTTTAAAGACGTGAAATTCCACCCGAAATTTTCACACTTTGCTTTCTCACGCTACTAACCATTCATGCCTATGTATGTGGCTATGACCTAGGGGTGGCAATGGAGTTGGACCCGAGCTGGGACCCACCTTATATAACGGAGACGGTTCCGGGTATAGGTCCAACATTTGGAATCGGCAGGTAGGATCTGGGTTCAAAATTTGGACCCGAACACTCTTCAAGTCTAGGTCTGGGTCCGGTTGGACCGGATGTGTATCTAACCCGTACTCGTAAACTTTTGGAGATAAAATACTTCAAGTTCTATTCGTTTGGGTGTAGATCGTATAGACTAAGAACTCATAGTCATCTTTAGCTATTAAATTACAAATCAAACGACTTGAAATCTAATGACGGGTAATTGTGACCTTGTTACCAATATATGATGGTCAAAAAAAGCGAAAAAAAGAGAAAATGCTCATAGTGGGAGTGACAAATGGACCCGACCAAACTCGGGACCCGATGGGTACTGGTATGGGTCCAACTTTTGGACCCAACTGGTAGGGTCTAGGTCCAAAAACCTGGATCCAAATATTATTCGGGGTCTAGATCCGGGTCCAGCTGGACCTGAACAGTATCCGACCCATTGCCACCCCTAATAAGGCCATGTATAATGAGCTCCTGCATGAGCATATACTGTGTGTCCACTCCCTCACTCAAAATTATTTAATATGATTTTTTTGGTCTAAAATTATGGGGACTATGTAATAATTACTAGATGATTATTTTTCAAAAGAAAAAATGTAAATTTTGAGTCTGTAACACTTAAAATTTATAGATCTAACCATTAAAAAATTGGATTGTTTGCCTTCAATCGTAAGTATTACTTTTTTTTATTATATAGAGTTTATTTTAGATATTTTTTTTTGCTGAGATTAGTCTATAATAGAGATTAATCCCCAAAACTTGAGATCTAAAAAATATCCCTATTCTTTGCCCAAGAGAGTTGGGAGTAGGAAATCTTTTAGCTTTTATTTTTGAGAAAAATAATTTTGATATGGCCTTTGAACCATTTGCTTTCCAAAGTATTACATACGTTACATATATATGTATCCAAATCATTGCATGACATGCACAATTATAGACCAAGATGTATGTGCACCCACACATTTGTCCTCTTGTGTCATTCAGTGTGTAAACTAAAAATCACTGATTCAACTCAGAATCGCACAAGTCGTTCAATATCGAAGAGATAGGCAACTTGAGTATGAGGAACCCCATAATCAGAAGTATCTTCGGATTATTTTTTTGAGTTTCTATGTTAATTTTAGCCCAACCAAGTATCACCTAGTTGTATCAGGTGAATCGAGAACGAACCTGCGGTGATTTAGGGCTCCATTTCAATTTTTCAGTTATCTATTTAGGTTGAAGGGTTAAAATACGTCAATGGCATATGATATATGGTACGTCACATGACAATTCGCCGTTCAAAGTACGGACGGTGGAGATTATCGCAAAATTGACTTATGTTGGGGAAGCACTCTTAATCTCCATTGTCCATCATGGTGATATAGCGATAAATGCCTTTCTGGTTAGCCATAGACCAGACACATGTGGTGCACATAACTGTTAGTTAAATAGAGATTTTCTACAAACCATTTATATTTTGTACATGAAGGTCACAGTCATTTCTACTCATTAGATGTCAAATTGGATGGCTTGTACCGAGTTATGAAGTCCTAAAAATTTTATTGTGGAACTTTGCGTTTATTCAATGACACTCTAACAACCATCCATTTTAAAATTTAAATGACAAAAATAATTGTGACCTCTTGTAGACAATCCCCTTAAATTAGCTTAATGAATAAAAACTTTATTTATAAAAGCTATTTTTTTTATTGGTTAGAAAGAAAAGAGAAATCACCTTTAGCTTTATAGCTTCCACACCTTTCTCAAAGACAAAAATACCCAATATCCTTTAAACTCCTGAGCTAGCTATCAGAAGTGTGGGCAAAATAGTCTTTTGCTACATGATAAATCTAATTTCGATCTTACAACAAATTACAGGGGCTAATTTGGCCACGAATGGCATATTTTGGGGGCTATTCCTGCTAATTTGAAGCAAATCAAAGGGCACTTCAGTAACCATTCAGGAGAAAATGGAAACCAGCTCTCCCAGTTTCCTCAGTGCACCGACAGTTTCCTTTGCGGCTACTGAGCCATAAGGTGACCGGCCGTACACCAGTTTCCCGGTAACTTCGACCGAAATCAACCAGCCGTACACGAGCCAGCCCCCATAAAAGACGATCACTCGACGACAGAGAGATGCAAAGCCGGAGACACTGTAAACTTCTTTAAAGAGGATTCAGAACAGATAGAGTGAGTGTGACCTCACAACGCATGAGAAGCAGTAATCAAATCTGATTTTTCAGAAGAAGCGGAGGCCGCTTGTAATGCTTAAATAATGAGGCTTTTCGTTCTCCATTGAAAAAGGCTCGATTGTCAAGAAATGAGGCAGGTTTGAGCTAGCTGCTCTTTACTCTTCAGTGGCAGGCTTAATTGGCGATACATTAGGTGGACTTTGAGCTGGGATTGGAGCTCCTGGCTATAGACTGCAGCTTCCTTTGACTCAGAGAGAGTTCTGATCTTGGTGTAAGTTTCAGCTTTTCTCTTAAAGAGTAGGTTTGTGTCAGCTTCTTTTTGTTCTGTTCTCGCCTTTACAGATATTGATCTGGGGCTTTAAAAGCGTGTTCATGGATTATTAGAAGAGATTGTACCTAGTTAATGCGACGCGTTTTCTATCTACATTTTGATATTTCACAGTGAGTGATGTTCCTGTTTCTTCGTTTTTGACGAATCTTTATTGTTTGCTCGAGAGTCACGAGAATCAGCAATTGACTGAGTCGATGGCCTATTTCTATTAGTAACGAATTGCTTGTTTTTGAACGGTTGAAATCGGTGATTATTTTACAATTCGCAGCTTGAATATTTCATATTGTTTGCCTTGAACCTTTGAATTACTGTTATTGCTAAATTGCTTCTCGTTTTGCTACATTGAGCAGCATAGATCGAAAAAAAGAGCTCGTTCTTACAAAAGGAAACTCAAAAGGTTTTGCAGGTGATCCCTCCAGATCGTCGGATGTCTATTGTAAATTTGTAATTAAGTGGAGGGAGTTCCATTTTGGCCGCATTGTGTCTTGTCAATTCAAAATATTTTAGGTTATTTTCTAGATTTTTATGGAAATTCACTTAGTTGGCCATCCATAGAAACTTGACCAGCTATGACCTTTTCTGATCTACGATTCGTATCCTACATTTAGTTGCAGTTTCACTGTATCAGGTCACTAATCTGTAGAACTTCAGCTTTTCATTACTTGTAAAATTGTACTACTTTTCTTCCTCACCGATGATTTCTAGGCTGAATCACTCTTTGAGATGAGTCTGTTTCATCTGAAATTTAACTTTGGTGTACTGAATTTACCTCTTTCACGACATTTTGTGGTTTTTGAGTAATTTTATGTAATTATGTTCATATCTTTATTTTTACTGGATCTTTATTTTCCTTTGCTATATTTGTACACAGTCACTTTATTGCTGTATTCTTTGATGTGGTTTTGGTCTTTCCTCACTGATTTTTAAACTTCTTCTCTTTACTTGGTTGGATCTTTATTTTACCTCAATTTATCTGCAAGATCTTGCTTTTTCCATGCATTTGCTACTGTATCTTGAGCTTGGAGAACATAACAAGGTTATTTTTCTCCATTCGTGGATTTTTAGTGCACATTATGGTGTTTGTGCTATGTTTTGTGTCTATGTTCTCTTAATTTCTTGTGGATCTTATAGGCTTATTGCAATTGGCCTTGATTTTTTCTTCTTCAATCCACACTTCGATTCTCCTTTCTGTCTTCTTTTTTTTGTTTCTTCTTCTTCTTCTTCTTCTTCTGAAATCTCTCTCTCTCTCTCTCTCTCTCTCAGATTTTTTTTTTTTCTGTTTTCTCAATATATATGTAGATATATTTCATGTCATTTAGATCTTATATGCATAACAGTCTCTTCTGTACTTTTAGCCTTTTTCACTTTCTTAATAAGAAAGAAAACAGAGTTTAAGGCAAAATTCTTCTTGATCTAGTCTATACAGTTCTTTCTAGTAATATTGAAAATGATGGCTCCTTCTTATGCACATGTTGTCTTGCCTTTTCCTTTTCTTTCCTTTTCACCTGTAGTTTGGTTCTCTTATGGAGGTTCAGATATTTTTAGCTGTAGTAGTAAATCTTTATGTCTCTTATGCTTGGTTTGTAGATTTTTAACGTCAAACATGGCCAATGTTAGAAGAGAACTAAATTTATATTATGTTATATTTTCATGCAGTACTTCTTGTTCAGTATACGAAGATCTATGTCTTATGTGAGTGGCAAGCAATCAACAGAAAAGTTCAAATCTGCAGTCTTATATGTCTTATGTGAGTGGAAAGCAATCAACAGAAAAGTTCAAATCTGCAATCTTAAGAATTTCTGTGGTAACTCTTATAGTGACCCAGTTTTGGTATGTTAAAATTTGAACTGAGGACTATCGCCATTTTTCAGCATTTTCTTTAAACAATTGAGCCTTTATGGTTCTCTGATTGAAGGAGCATCGTATTATCAACCACTAAATATTATATCAATGGATGCCCTTTTTGTCTGGTAACTGAAAATTTGAAACGTAGGTTGGTGGCTATGGTGTCCATCATTTAGATTAAAACTACATCCACGCTGTTTAGCATTTCTGCATTAAAAAGTCAATGGAAGTTATATGTGGTAGAATGTGCTCTGTAGATTTGAGGTGAAAATTTTCTTTTAAATATGCAAAATCACTTTTAAATATGCAGAATTTTCTTTTAAGTATGCAGAATTTTCTTTTAAATATGCAGAATTTTCTTTTAAATATGCAAAATTTTCTTTTAAATATGCAGAATCTGCGTATTCATGCCAGTGAAATGTGCTTCACTTATACATTTCTTGTTCATTTCCCAATTATAATGCCATGCTTTCTGCAATAGCTTAATTGAAATTTGTGGTATTGTTTTCCTGTCTGCACAATTGCTTGTTGAGTGAGCTTCCATGCTTACAGATTGTATGGAAGTGGTTCTCTTCCCTTATCCTAGTCTTAATTCACATGGCACATGTTGTCATTCTGCAGTAAATTATTTTATATCCTTGCTCATGGGCAACCCTGAGCAACAACTCTTGTTTCTAATCACTCATATGTTCTATGTTACATTGTCCTGCACGTTGATGCTTTGGGTTTCTTATTACACAAACATTCAAAAGCTAGTTTTATTCTTTCGCTTTTTGCTGTAATTTCCTTATTGAATTTCATTGTGCATGTCTTATGAATGCGAGTTATTAGCAACAATGCCTAGTTGCCTTCTATATTTGATCAGCTATGGTAATCATGTTTGCTTAAACAATTCTCATCAGGCTGCATTCATTGTGTTGTATTTATAGTCATAGCTCATGGTAATTATATATCTGGGAATTATTGTTTACAATGACTGGCAATCATACCTAGGTATCTTTTGATTCTCTGAGTTCATTTTCTCTTAGCCATGGCTCTGGGTCTTAGCTGATATGTAGAATGTTGCATTTTTCCAATAGAGACCTGCTGTAGAATTTCTGGGGTACTTTAGTGTTGTGAATTTAGTGGATGAGCCGAAGATGCCAGGACCAGAAGCTGACATCATGAAAAATAAATGGTTTATTGACATGAAAAATACAAACTCTGAACAACAGACTCTAGCATGTTATATGTCATAGTATGCAAAGGGATGATCTCTGGCATGCTGATTTCTTATTGTCTACCTTCTTTTCCATTGGAAACCGAGCTATTTGGAAATGGTGGCTCTTTCTTTCCAATGTACGAATCATCTGTACAGTATAAGAATTTCTTTCCTATTGGCTTCTGACATACTTTGTTGTTTCCATGTACAGAACGCTTGAATTGCTCATAGACCGTGCCAGGGCTAGTCACTGAAATGCTTGGAAAAGAAGTCTCATTGCTTAAAGAATCCATGTGTTGACTTGTTTTGTCATTCTTATGGGCTTATGGTAGGTCTGGAAAGAAAAGTTTCAATGCCCGATCTTAACGGGAAGAAGCGCTCCAATGGTGATGAAATAAAAAAAGGGAAGCCCAACTTGGAACAGGAACGTAAAGGCTCGAAGAATGTAGAGGGTAGATCTGATAACAAAGATCCAAAAGCTGAAGTAGGTTCTTATCAGTGTGTTGCAAGCACGGGTATTGATTCTACTGAAGTTTACGAAGAAGTAGATATACACTACATGGATGATGCAAACAGGTCTGAGGGGACAGTAATGGAGGCAAATTTCAATGATAGAGACAACCATGCTAACGAATTGGGAAAGCAGGAAACCAATGGGAATTCCACAAAAGCAGAGAAACCATCAACTAAGGAGGAAGAATCTGATGGGGATACAGGATCGCAGGCATCTGAAGAGTGTAAGAATGAAAGGTCCTCAGGGGTTACTAAAAAGCAGACAAATGGTCGCTCACAAGAGTCTTGCCCTCGTGCTTCAAGAGCAGCTACAGATAGGCGTGAAGCACAGAAGCCAAATTCCCGCGATGCTCAAAAGAAGGCTTCAAAAGCCCGTAGGAAAGATCCAAAAACAAAGTCCAAAACCACTGATAACAAACCCAAGAACCCAAAAGTGCCTGCAAAACCTTCATCTGACTGTTCGACAGGATCAGATGAGAAATCCATTGAAGAAGTGAAGGAAATTGATGTATTGGAAGAGGCGCCAACTGGTGCTGGAAGCATTGCAACTGATGAGGAAAAAGCTGATATGGAAGATATTCCTTTGGATGAAGACCCCATTGCTGTTGCCGATAAAATTGAAGACATGGAGAAAAGGGTTGAAAAACTTGAAGGGGAACTCAGAGAAACTGCTGCCCTTGAGATTGCACTCTATTCAGTGGTTGCAGAGCATGGAAGCTCTGCGCACAAGGTCCATGCACCAGCCAGACGCCTTTCCAGGTTATACATTCATGCTTGCAAATATTGGGGTCAGGATAGGAGAGCAAGTGTCGCTAGAAGTGCAGTATTAGGGCTTGTATTGGTCTCAAAGGCTTGTGGTAATGATGTTCCGAGGTATGTAATGACATTAACTCCTGGTTTTGGTTTCTTATTCGATCTTCTTACTCAAGATACGAAATCAAATGGCTTTACTTGAACTTGAACTTCAATACTAGTAGAGCACAGATATTGGGAAACTACACCTCTAGGTTGGGTTTCTAGTTATTCTATTTTTACCTTCTGGATTTGGATTTCAATAGTTACTACTTATGGGAGATAATTACTACTTACCTTTCATTTTCTTATCCTTTTTTTGCTTCTTATTTAAGGTTGACCTTTTGGTTGTCAAACACGGTTGTCTTGAGGGAGATAATTTCTCAAGCTTTCAACAATTCCCATAATTCAAATCTGGCTACACGAATTGTTGAATCAAATGGGGGTGGGAGGAGAAAATCTTCCGCACTGACATGGAAGGGGAACTCAGGCAATAAGCAAGGAAAAACCACTGGTTTTATGCAGTTTGTTGATGACTGGCAAGAGACAAGTACTTTTACGGGTGCATTGGAGAAGATTGAATCCTGGATCTTTTCCCGTATCACTGAATCTGTGTGGTGGCAGGTAGAAGTTTTATTTAGTAATTATCAATGATGTACTGCCTTTGAAGCATTAGTAAATGGGACCGTACTACCTAATAATTATCAATGCGAATACTTCTATTCAAGACAGAATTATCAAAGCTTAAATGGGACAAAAATTGTTCAGAAACAGTTGAAAAGAACAATTACACTGTATCGAAATGCAACTGTGATTCTATTTCTGTTTTCCTTCTCTTGGATTCTTTACCTTAACTTGATCCATTGATGTTGCTTTTAAGACAAAATGGTTTCTTTTAGAATTGTGTTTTTGCTAAGCATTTTGATGATTACTGGACATGTTTTTACATTTTCATGTGTTTGTAGGCATTAGCTCCACACATGCAATCTCCAGAAGAGGACTTGTTCACAGAAAAGAGACATGTTCGGGTGCTTGGACCAGCTCTAGGTGACCAGAAACAGGGTAGCTTTTCTATAGATCTTTGGAAAGGTGCTTTCCTAGAAGCTCAGCAAAGGTTATGTCCTGTTCGTGCCGGGGGTCATGAATGTGGCTGCTTACCAGTGTTGGCAAGAATGGTATGAGAATTATATTACTTCTTCTCTGTTTTGCTTTTTCTTATCTTAGAGGCAGTTGGTTTTCTTGTTAAATTTTCTCCATACAGTTGTTCTTTTTATAATGGGTGCGGTTTGTATAGTGCTTAGGCTCTAAACTATCAATTAGAGCCTACCTTCAAATAGTGTTGAGAAATGTGGTTTCAATACTGGAAATCTTTGTGATAGCCTTAAAATATATTTTCATCTCTATTTATAAAGTTTAAAGCTTCAAAAGTAGTGTAGATCGACAAATCTATGAAAACTTGAAAATCTTGAAAATTGACGGCCCAAAAATACGTTACAAAATGCACTACTTTCAAAACTTAAAATCCATTTTTTCTCATGTCCATGCATCTTGATGTTGAGATGATCAATTTGAGGATATTTGGGCATCAAAACAACCTCTTCTAGTGAAATTGTTGAGGTAGGGTCTAATTTGATTGTTTAGAGCCTCGGCTCTATATTAACTTTTCCCTTTTATAATAGCTCTCCTTTTTATTCTTCTACTATTGGTATTCTGTTATTTGACTGATTGTTTGCATCCATTCCATTTCTCTCCTATTAAATGCTGAGGGCCTACCTAAAACATGTTGCTGGTTTTCTTTCTTTCTATGTTTATTTTTGTGATAATTGGCCTCTTTGTTCCTTTAGAAAATTGGTTTTATTTTCTCCGTTTTGATAATTGGTTTTCTCTCTTCTTCTTTTTTTTTTTTTTGCTTCTTTTTTTGACATGGTTTTCCTGTTATTTTGACATTGTGAGCAGGTTATGGAACAGTGTGTCTCAAGGCTAGACATAGCCATGTTCAATGCAATTTTACGGGAATCAGTGAATGAAATGCCAACTGATCCTGTATCTGATCCAATTTGTGATCCCAAAGTTCTCCCAATTCCTGCTGGAGATTTGAGCTTTGGTGCTGGTGCTCAGCTAAAAAATGCTGTATGTTTCCTCTTACTTAATCTCATGGCTTATGATGGTTAGTTTGCATGCTTCTTCTTGAATAGTGCCTTTCCACGAACTCCTCTAAAGATGCATTGTTGTGATGGTAATGTTCGATAGCGATCCCTGCAAGTTCTTTCTGGATGCTTAACACATTGGATTGGGCAAATTATTATGAGGAATAGTAGTCCATACTGCCATCTATGTTCCCTTGTATAAGTGGAAACAATTGGTATGGGAACCACCATGCTGAGGTTATTATTCAACATGCATAGACTCTGGGCTCTGTCACAAGATTCCGCAACTTCTTAAGAAAAAGGCTAGGTCACCCTTGTTTGGTCTTTCCAGGACATATTTGAAGGGATTGAATTCTTGACTTCCCTCTCACCCAACCCGATATCTCTACCTCTTAGCCTAAGCCTAAAGGACATTTCTGCAATGTCTATATTATAATATTCTAGAAAAATCGAAATGGAAATTCTGTGAATTATTATTGATATATTTATCTTTACTATAAACTTCTATTGATTACTAAAAGAAGATGTACGATGGTTTAAATTTAAAAAAAGCCCAACTGTACAATTGTTGAATTTGGGAGCTTATTTCGTCTGTATATATATAATACATCAAAAACTGCATGTTATATTTTGACATGCATGATCTGATTGTGTTAATTTAAAGTTCGTTTTTAAATTAGTTGTTGAAACCTTGGTTGCGAGCAAGTTCTTCTAATATTTGTATTCTGGATTTTGATCACATGCAACCCTTAACCCTCACTCACATGAGAGAGAGAGAGAGAGAGAGAGAGAGAGAGAGAGAGAGAGAGAGAGAGAGAGAGAG
>NW_006499728.1:5050118-5090994 GCF_000471905.2 Amborella trichopoda | reverse complement strand
AGAGAGAGAGAGAGAGAGAGAGAGATGCAGTAATCATGGATACTGATTGTCGTGTTCTTTCTGGTGCCTTTGCAATCACTCTCTATCCTCTGTGAATCTGGCATTATTGAGACTTGAGAAGCATTGTGCTATTTTCTAATATTATATTGTGTGCTATTTTCTTATATTGTGTGATACTAAGGATACCTATTTCCTAAAAGCCAAATTGTTCTTCAATTCGCATACAGGTGGGAAACTGGTCTAGATGCTTAAATGACCTTTTTGGGATCGAAGCTGATGATTCCCCATCAGATGCCAAAACCGACAATGAGAATGATGAGAGACAAGGCAATGACATGGCATCCAAATCATTCCACCTTATCTCCATTCTTAGCGATCTACTGATGCTCCCAAAGGACATGCTCACAGATAAAATGATCAGGAAAGAGGTAAATCTCCATTAAGATTAAGTACACTACATTCCAATGGACTATGAAAATTACATACTGCATTGAGTGATCATTGTCCAATGAAGTGATCAGTGGTGGTGTTGGCAGGGGGATCCACTAGAACAGGACATAAGCCCCAATAGTGGATCTCACTCTCTTTCTATCGCTCTGAATCATTTCATTCGATGGCCCATTGACTATGGGTGAATGGCTAGTGGTGTAATAGTCTTTTGGACTATGAGATATTCTTCTCCCCGAAAATTTAACCTTCTTTATCCTTGATTTGAATGAAAATTGTCTCATCTAATCTCTTGCTTTCAAATTTATAAAGGTGTGTCCTGCATTTGGCCTACCTTTGATAATGCGCATACTCTGCAACTTTACACCCGATGAGTTTTGCCCCGATGCTGTCCCTGGAGCTGTTTTGGAGGCGCTTAATTCTGAGGTACCAACTCCCTCTCTTTGGCAAACATGCTCTTCTTCTTCTCTTTGCAATAGTACAAGTATTACATTTTTGTACTGCTAAGTTCCGCTAATATTTTAGTCCAAAATTATAGCTGGAAAATAGCATTCTGGTGATATTTGATTGTGAACTTAGCTTGGGAAAACAGTAAGCTTGATGTGAGATACTGCGCTATGTGCTTTTAATTTAAAAATATCCCTACAATAACATGTTGCAAGGAAATATTTTCTCCTACATTTATATAATATTGTAAAAAAAAGTGGTTGGGCTTTCCAACACAACGGGGATTCTTGTCCCTACACTCTCAGTTCAAATTTGAAGTCCATCTGTACAAATGCTGACATGCAAATGCACAAACATGAGGAAGAGAGAGAGAGAGGTAGGTTCTAACCATTTGTGAATGCAAACATGTACAGATCATTTCAGAGCGAGTCATTTCAGAGCGAAGGCCGTCAGCTGAGAACAAAGAACTGATAAACAGCATTCCATGCACCGCCTCTTCAATTGTATACAGCCCACCTTCAGCTGCTAATGTAGCCGAGAAGGTCGGTGACTCACATTTTCAAAGAGCTGGGCTAAACAGGACTACATCAATGGTTTTAAGGAAAGGCCACACAAGTGATGAAGAATTGGAGGAGCTGGACTTTCCTCTAGTCTCGGTCATCGAAAAAGCCCTGGTTTCTCCTACCATACTCAATGTAGGGGATCACGGTGGTGGCTCAAACGTTAGATACGAGCTCTTGCGTGAAGTGTGGTCAGCTGGTGTATGAAGGTGAGTTTTGATGAGAGTTGATTCATGCTTTTGATTATATATTCTTGTGTATAGAAGAAGAAAATAAGGAAATTGCTGGTGCTTTGTAATAGTCAAGAGATTCAAGGCTGCCTTTTTGGAAAATGGAAGCGGTAGTTTTGGGTTTTGTTCACTTCTTTTTGGGATATAAGCATATAAGATGAAAGTTCAATTCCTTGTCAAGGGCATTACTCCTTGCCATTTGAAGACGAAGAGACCAAACAATTCGGGAATCTCTCGTGTAGGAAGCAGGGGTTACCATAGCAAATTGGGGAATAATAATATATTGGCTATAAAGTTGGTGATATATTGGTTTTGGTCGAAAAAATCAGAGGCAAAATTTGGGGCAAAAACATGATTGCAAAGTAGGTGAGCTCAGATTCTCTTGCTAAAAGGGGGTGCCCACCAACAATTGGTGATCACTGACCTTAGCCCTCCTTTTTGGTAATACCTTTTTGTGTTATTTATGTATGCATAAAATCTCATAATTAAAGTTAAAAAAAAAAAGAAAAGAAAAAAAGGTATGTTAGCTAGAAGATGGCGAATATGTCGTATTTATTTGGCTAAAAGAACAGAGCAAAAGGTTGTCGGGATATAAATGTGCATTTAACAAGTAGATTGTATATTAGGAGATCATTTACCGTATGTCAAATCATTTATCATATGTCAAATTGGATGGCTTGAGGTGTATGTTATCCCTTGGCCTTGTTGGCACTTTGCCAAGTAACGGACACTTGACTTCTATCTTTCTTTGCTTTGCCCGGGAGGCAAAGGTGCCAAGCCAATCAACTGTTTCAGCTAAGATACCTGGGACCGAACCCTAAACTCGAGGGGGGACCTAGTCCATAAACTTATCCCGAAAAAAGGCCAAGTGAGCAAGTTTGAAGTTTTTTCTTTTTTTAAACTGAGTCTAGTCAATGAATACTTAGAACCACTTGATTTAAAATCTGATGGGCAAGAATACTTGTGACCTCTTTATACTAAAAATAAATAGTCATTGTATTATATATTTTTTTCTTTAACAAGAAACTTGTTTGGTACTGCCGCGGGAAAAAGAGAGCTGTGTTTTGCAGAATGTACACAGAGAGAAATCCAATGTACATTGAGAGAGGGAAAGAGAGAGAGAGAAGGGGAGAGAGATTGGTAGGTGTCGTGGCCAAATCCTTTTCGATTTAAGATGGCGTGGTCAGAAGAAAAAAGTGGCTGCGGAGATCACTAAACAAGTATGGCTATATTGCCATTTCGGGTACATGTTATCTAAAAAATTAAGTTGTTTGAAGCTCCAATTGATTCGATTATAGGCCGCAATATAGTATACTTCAAGACCGTCAAAGTTTTATAGCATATAGCAGGATCAATTGGGCTTTACGAGTGAACAAAATGTGGAGAGGTTGGAGTAGCAAAGCACCTGGCACAAGTGCATAAGAATGGAAGAAGTTGATTGGAGGTAATGGACTACAGTAAAATGCGCAAAGGAACACAAAATGCCTTAACTCAATGGCCAATGCTAGAAGGAGAAATAATAATATAACGGGATTATACCTCCCAAATATTGAAGAGGAGATCAAGACGGATGGGAAATTGCTGTAATACTATTATGAATTATTTCAAGGCAGCTTTCACAGGTTGAGAAAAGTTGAAAGTGATAGTCAAATGTGCCATTTAAAACTTTGGCCCAACATGTCGTTGTTCAGCTAGAGGAGGATGCATCGAAGGAGGAAATTAAGAAGGCAGTTTTCGAGATAAGATGCCGGCGCCTCATGGGTTTTCATTAATTTTTTTTGAGAGTTTGTCAAATTGATATTTTGTTGATGGTGGAGGAACTTTTTAAGAGAAATTATCAACAAGAGGTTACATGCCACATGTTTCTCTTATTTTTAAAAAAATTTACACGTTTCAATTCTTCATCATATTTGGCCACTTAGTCTATTCACAAGCTATATTAGCGACTAGACTACGGAGAGTCTTACCATTAATTATTTCAGGGCCACAATTAACTTATATACAAGGGAGATTAATTATAGACAATATTCTTATAGCACAGGAAAGCATTCATTATCCAAAGTTGGAAAATAAACCAGGAATACTCTTTGATTTAGATATAGAAAAAGCTAATGATAGAGTAAACTAGTATATGTTACATGAAATTATAAGTGATAGGATTTGGAAAAAAATGGAGGTTGTGGGTAAAAGGATGTTTATCTGGAACCCATTTCTTAGTGCTAATTCGGGGCAGTTATAAAGCATTTTTTAATGCATCCAAAGAAGTAAGACAAAGGGACCCCTTGTCCTCATTTCTTTTCACACTAATGGTCGAGGGTTTAAGTATAATGGTGGAGAGAATTGAGGAGAGATGATTCTTTAGAGGTTTTCAAGTCTCTCAAGATGCTTCAAGAATCTCTCACTTCCAACATGCCGATGACACATTGAATCTTTTTTTTTGATACTGAGTTGAATCAAAGTTTCCATTCCAGTATGTGTTTGTAGTGTTGTGAGGTTTGGGACTCAACCAATTTTGAAGAAGTTACTATTTGAGTGCCTGGAGAGGTTTAGTAGAGGTTGGCGAAAATGTTTGGGTCCTATGAGGTATCTGGGTATATGTATATTTTGGATTCTAGATTATTGTATGACCCCATCATTCAACATTTTCATTATAAAGTAAATCTATAGAAAGCAAAATATTTTTCGGCTTGTATTACTCTCATTAAATCTAGTATCCCAAATTTACCTATCTATATGATGTCTTACTATACTTACCTACAGGTATTACAAGTAGGCTAGAGAGATTGATGATGAATTTTTTATGGGGATCTCTTGAAGAAGGAAGAAAGTATCATCTAGTAAAGAAAGGAGTATGGGAATTCGACGGTTAAAGCTTATGAATCAAGAGCTTCTAGTTAAATGGTGATGTTTGCATAAGAAACAAGGGAATGAACAACCATAGAGTGAGGTCCTTGTTGCCAAATATAGGGTAGATAGAAATCAATCTTTAATAGGATGAGGGAGAAGAGGCAGGAAAACTACTTCGGAATTTCTAATGGTAAGCCTCTACTAAACAGAGAAATATTCGATGGTTGGTAGGTTATGGTGATCATATCAGTTTTTGGATGCAGAAGTGAATAGGAGGGAATTGAAGGTGTAGTCAAAAGAAAAGTGGGAGGAAGTTGTGTACCACCACAGGTAGTTTTAAACTTAATTTTAATGGCAGTCCTATGGGAAAACCAAAACCAGTGATAACGTCATTACTACATTTTCGGGACCTTATGGTATTGTGACTGCTAATTATGCTGAATTGTGTATTATACTTACAAGCAGGCAATTATTGAAGGGAGGGGAGGGGAGGCGGGGATTCTCTAAATGCCATTAGACGATGCCAAAAAGAACAATGCGTGAGACGATGATAGTCACTTCTACTCATGTGGCTAGAGAAGCCAACTAGAAGCTGCTAACCTCTGAAAAATGGGAGTCTCTCCGTCACAACTGACGTTTACTTTTTGATATTTTTTAATTGATCTTGTAACTAGTTAGATTTAATGAAGCCATGTAATTCTTTCAAACAATAAATTAATAAAAAAAAGCAAGGTGTGGGTCCGATTCCCATCAATTGAGAGAGATCATAATTAGCAAGTCTCCGATTAAGACAAGATTTTTTTTGAAAAGCTCTTTAAGTTTTTGAAATCCATTAAAAATTTTGAGTTTTTCAAAAATTCTTCCAAATTTGAGTCTTTTATCTTTTTAAAAAAATCTTCTTCACCATAATTTTATTAAAACTTCCATTCTATTTATTGATTCGATACACCTTTGAAATTTGGTCTAGACATTAAAAGTGAGACTAAATTACAATTTTGATTATCTGCTAATGTTTTGTTTAGTATTGCAGTTGTTTCAAAGTTTTGTATCGTAACAGTAAAATAAGCATTATTAATGCATTAAAAAAAAATCTAAACAAAGATTTGTCAATTATACCCTAATAATACTAGTCAAGAACGAAATATTATTGTCCAATGACTTTCATGTATCAATGCAATAACGGTAAATCATATCTTATCTTGTGTGTGAACTATATATATACATTTTTTTATTCAACCTTTTCGAGCCAATTCCAAAATATTCACAATTCTTTAACTCACATAATTTTTTACAAGGTGCGGTTTGTATAGAGCCGAAGCTCTAAACAATCAAATTAGAGCTTACCTTTAAGTGGTGTCGAGAAATATGGTTTCCAATACTGAAAAGTTTTGTGATAGCCTTAAATTATATTTTCATCTTTAGTTATAAAATTTAAAGCTTCAAAAATAGTATAGATCAAGTAGATCTATGAAAACTTGAACATTAACGGTCCAAAAATGCGTTACAAGATGCACTATTTCCAAAACTTGAAATCCATTGTTTTCTCCTGTCCATGCATCTTGATGTCGAGATGATCAATTTGATGATATTTGAACATATAAACAACCACAGCTAGTGAAAGTATCAAGGTAGGCTCTAATATGATTGTTTAGAGCCTTGGCTCTATATAAACTTATCCCTTTATCTTTAGTTTAGCCTGATTTTTTGCCTCCAACTTTTAGGAACAAAAACGATTTCTTACCGACATTTTTGCAGCCGAATTCTTAGGAACGTTTGGATCCCTGGAAGTTTCGATCCTAAAAAAAGTCAATCTTGGAATTGAGATTTATTGGAATTGACATTTCCTGGAATATTGTTAAGGAAATTGTTCTTATGAGGCTGCGGCTACACCCAAAACTGCATAGCTGCACCTCATTTCACTAATTTTCTCAACATCTGAAGACCTGAAAGCAAAGTCTACTTCTTCTATAAACCCAATAAAACCAATCTCCAGCAAAGAAGGGAAAAAAAGGACTTGGGGCACTAATAATGCTCTATCTCCATTTGTCATAATCAAAACCATCCATTTCGATGGACAATAGATCCATTGGGCTTTTGGAGCTTTTTAGGAGCTCAAGATCAATACTTGCGTTGGGAAATAATTTACAGAAACTTTGGAGCTTGTCTAAATACTCTTATATACAAAAGAATGGACAAAGAGGCACGGTTGCATGGTTCTACAGTGTAAGCAAGGCTACACCATAACCTAAGCTCCTTTTAAATTGGTTTCTCCTCCAAGAGAACATGGTTGCATTTAATAATGCAGTCACAAGGAGGGTCAAGCATCACAAATTCTTATGTGGGACTCATCGAACAAACTCTCACCAAACGACGACAAGGGCTGTATGAACAAGGTTACCTGCACAGCAAACATCTGAAGCAAGAACATTCACCATACACGACCTCATACAATGACATCCCTACTGAAATCAGAAAGCAATGAGGAAGCAGCTGCGCATTAAGATGAATAGGACATTTGAAGTAATCGAAATGGAAGGATCAGAAAAGTAAAATTTATATGCTCATAGCATCTTCATAGCAAATTGATGACTCAACCAGTTCCTCCATTCCTTGTCCTACAAAGCCCCAAAAAGAAAGACACTGAAGAATATGAGTTGATCAATGGGAGAGGGATAAGAAAGTAGAAGTTTGCATCAAAGAGGATCTACATCCATCACCAACGAACAGTTTGTATGGTTGCCTTTGCCAATTCACAGGCACAAGATCAACAAGGACGGAACCCAATACACGAAATACAGAAAAATCCTCTGAAAGATCATGGGCTTGATGTTGAACTTTCTAAAAGTAATATTGTGCTGGAATCTAAAAAGCAAATGAGACTTTCCAACTTAGTTTATCCAGCAAAAACTCATATTTGCTGCATCTTTACTGCTGTAGTGCTGCCACTAGACGGATTACTAGCATAGTGCAAGCAGAACAGAAGACCATTATAAAAATAAGCATGACAATTGAATACACCGGTTATTTAGATTATATGCAATAGTCCAGCTCACACCCTTTGTAGTAAATTATTCTTGAACTATAACAAAGTAAAATCAAGTCAACAGTCACTCATGTTCCCATTGGCTTCAAAGCAGAGAGCAGATAATGACAAAGCCAGGCCTAAATTGTACATGGTCACTTATCATCCCTGCTATCACATTCTAATATGGTCCCAATTGGAAGATATACAGCGTGCTAAATAACAGAAATGCGAAACCAATACTAAGAGCAAAGGCACATGAAGATCAAGTATTTGGCGAACAAACAGCATACCATTCCCCAGTGTTGGTTGGTTTGTGGCACACCAGAAGGGCATCCACCATCCATTCCTGATGATAGGGTGGACACTAAACTTATCCACGAGATATCTGTCATGTGAAACTACACTGAATTACCCGATATTTAGAATGGATGGTAGATATCCCTATATAGTATCATGTATACATATTCCACTGGCACATGGCATACTTTCCGCTCTTGAAGATCACCAATAGGGGTGTCGGGTTCCTGCTTGACCCGGGCTTGGACCCGAATAGGCAAAGGTGGACCTGGACCCAACAGGTCCAGAGAACCCTATACCGTACCCGTACCCATAATAATGCTCTGGACCAGGGACCCGACCGGTACCGGGACTCCAACCACTCCCAATTAGCTCTGTTTCATTTTTGTTTGACTCTGTGCTTTCCTAAATATGCAGAAAGAGAGCGAGAGGGAGAGGGAGAGGAGAGAGAGGGAGGGGAGAGAGAGAGGAGGAGAGAGAGAGAGGAGGGAGAGGGAGCAAGGGGTTAGGATTTACGGTTTGGAGTGTTTACAAAGGGTTAGAGACCTGGAGTTCAAGTAAGGGTTAGGATTTACGGTATTGCAGAGAGATCTCCCCCTTTCTCCCTCTCTCACTCTCTCTCTCTCTTCTAAAGTGTTCACAGGGTTTTTGCAGTGTTTGCACTGCAAAACCGTAAATCCTCAGTTTCCTAGTTCCTCAGTAAAACCCCAAACCCTAATTTATCTAATTTTCTCGTATCAATGGCTTCTCGCCACAAATTCTTTGCCAAAGCAACCGTTTATTCCATCAAATCTGCAATGAAATCAAAAGCGTTTTCAGCTCCAATCCACGCTCATAGGAGTTCCATCGACAAATCGCTCTTCTTCTTCACTAGCTTCCAGTCGCTCTTATTCTGCAATTGGGATCGATGAACTTCACTGAAATTTCAGCAACCTTTTGCTAGACAGCAGTCGAATTTCATACCATGGGCGACAAACCTAATAATTTACATGATGGAGAAGAAGCCATATCATGGGCCACTAAACCTAAAAATTTACATGATGGAGAAGCCACTTCAGTGAGTACCACCACAAGTTGTCGACACGTTCACCGAAACATGGCCGAAAAACTGCACACAAAATATCCTTGGCTCCTGGTCAAAAGGCCAGTAATGTTAAATTGTTAAAACCTACAGGTCGGGTAGCGCAGAACCCATACCCGGACTCGGGACTATCCGGGTAAGCTAAGTTGGATCCGCCCTTGGGTCCAAAACGTGGACCCAAATCTGGACCCATTTCGGGTATACCCACTGGGTCCCGAGTCGGGTCCAAGTCCATTGCCAGCCCTAACCACCAAGACCTTTGTCATCCTAAATGAACCACCAACTCTCCTCTAGCCCGACTAATCACATCAGTAACTCAGGGTCAATAATTGGGGGCCTAAATGCTAAGAGAATACTCAAAGACTAGTCAAAGGTGTCTTGTTACACCTCAATAGTCACAAAATCCTAGCATGCTGCTAAAACCTTCACCATTGAACCTTCTGCTCCTCAAGAAGCAAACCTTCCTTTCCACAATGGTCCAAAGCCCCAAGAAAGAAATCATAGTTGCTCAGATTAGGAGCGGGAACAGTACCGGGATCGAGATCGGGATCGGGATCGGGATAGGGAGCGAGGGATTGTGCAATGCTAGAAGATCCCTATGGTTGGGAATGTCGTTCGTACAATGCACATGTTAGGAATCAAGATCCCCAAATATTAGGAATCGAGATTCCAACCTTTTGGGGAACTTGATCCTGGCCTTTTCGGATCTTGATCCCAACTTTTTGGGGATTTAGTTACCAACCTTAAAGTGTATAATAATCTAGGATTATGTATACTTTTTAAAGTAGGGATCTCATTATTAATAGCAAGCAGGCAATAGTTGTGTTGCTAGTTGGCTATAAACAAAGAAAATCATCAGTTTGGTTGTTGTCTTGGTATTTAAGGTTGAGATCGAGATCCTTAACAGCAGAAATCAAGATCCATATCAGTGGGGTTCGAGATCCCAAAATTTAAAAATCAAGATCCTTGAGAAATCCTCTCTGAGAGCGACAAAATCGAGATCCGAGAAGGGATTGCCTACCAAAGTTGGAGATCCTGGTAACTATGAGAGAAACCATCAATGTGTTGGCAGCTGACCTCTTTGAACCTTACGGACTTGAAACTCATGACTTCATAAACCAGCAACATCATATGATATTATCACATGCCTTTCGCCAGTGCCTATTTGATGATGAGGGCCCAATCAGTATCAGTACAGAAATACTTACACCTCTAAAGATTTTAATATTTCTCTTTCCATAATCTCTATATATGGCACATTTTGGCACATTTTTCTGAGATTGCAACCTTATTTTAGACAACAGCCAGGCAAGCAACTATCTAGATAGAGTTGTAACCATCGCCAAATCAGCCAAACCACACCAATATACCTACAAAGAAGCTTGAGGTTGTTATCCCAACTTACTGCACATAAGACGATCAATGTTTCCTATATGCCTATACAAATAACACTAGCTTTCAGCCCCTACATGAAGATGATCCCTGTGACAAGATAATCTCTAGAGGTATCCATGTCTAGAGGTATCCATGCTCATAGAACTCTGGGAGAAAGATTGCAAGAGACTTTGATCTCTTGAACTTAGTTCTCCAAAAAAATATAACCATCAAAGCTTAAGATCTTTGCCAAACAGGAAGAGTGCCGCCAAACACAAATCAATAGTACACCCCACTTGAAGGCAGATGAAAACTTTAACGTTGTTGGGAGTTCCTTGGGACAATGGGAATACATGCCCTTCAAATGTTGGTGCATCTTAAGGTCAAATGTTGGTGCATCTTAAGGGTAGAATGTGTCCTGTATTCAAATATGGGCGCATTCCAAGGGTAGAATGAGTCCTGTAATCAAATATGGCACATATCAAGGGTAGAAGAGGTCCTATTTGGGCTACTATCTCAAAAGCAAGATCAGGGCAGAAGCTCAAATGCTCCTTCTCTCAGCCAATCTTGGTCTTCTCAATATCATGACATGCAGGTCAGATTTCTCATAAGCATAAAATTTGGTCATTCGTGGTGGGTGGCTGATCTCTTTGCACCATACATTATAGGAAGCTAATTTGAAGTTGACATATAGTATTATAGGTAGTTCCTTTCCCCTCACATGAGACCATTGTTCACAAAATTGCCCAATCTAACTGCTAACCACCCGGTTGCCGGTTCCGGTTTTGGGTGGTTAGGGTGATCAACCGGTATTAAAAAAAAAAATTCAAAAAAATGTATATAAATTCTCAAAAATAAGGAATTTGATTTGTACTGCATTTTTAAATATTATTTACATCATGGTAAATATTAAAAATTGTTTTGGTCATTAATACTCACTTTTATATTTTCCCATCTTTTTTAGAAAATTTTAAAAATAGCCATTGGAAAATATAAAATGGGTTAAAATCCATTTTTTTCATTAATTTTCAACTTCATTTGAATGTGTTTTGTTTTAATCATTCTTTATATGATTTTCATATTTTAGTAGATTTTCTTTTGCATTTTTTTATTTTTTTTCAACACTTTTTTGACCGCCCAGGACTTGCCTGGTTAGAGCAGTTGCATCAGCCGGTTTACCTGTTAGGCCAGTTAAACCGCTTCCAGGCCCATGTCCGAATAACCGTTCCGGTTCGATTTTGCGAACACTGCATGAGACATTTCACTTCTTGGGTTTTACATCACATATTTTTTTGTTGTCATTTTTTTGGTGTATTTCTTCTACTGATAAATAAATCATCAAAAGAAAAGGTAACTCCTAGTCAAGAATAGTCCCCATTCCACCAAAGGCAAGCAGCCAGCTGAGATGTCCAAGTTCAGACACCTAGGAGACATTTTGACACACGAACCCCTCAAAATGTAGAAGAGACTTGACATGTAATAAATCCTATGAGTTCCCACTTCCATATTTCTTATAGAGATTTGATCACTTAAAATGAAGACATCTTCAAGCCTACCAACAACCTGCACAGCTCTAAAATCTCCTCGTCCTTACCGTAGACACAAGGAAACCACACTACAGGAAAAGCACCTTCCCCCAAGAAAGTAAATGAAACAAAACAAAAATAATCCTAGCTTCTAGCGAGGATGCAAAAACCATCATTCTTAAAAGAGAACTACAAGCATCCAATTTTAACTTCTTATGCCAGAACTAAATAATCACTTCTCATACCACGCAGTTCCTTCTTGACTAAGATCCCGTTTAATGTCAAAGCCTTGATAATTTCCTTGAACACCTCACTGTTAGTGCTCTCTTTCTTTATATATATATATATAGTTTATATAAGGTTGCGTCCTTAATCTGTACCTAACAAATCTATCGAAAAAAATTGTTTTGATGTTGGAAAACTCTCTAATTGATCATCGGGACATCAAGATGTATGGATATGAAAAGAGAGAGATTTTTCGAGTCCTAAAAATAGTATATCTTGCAACACATTATCGGGACCGTTCATTTTCAAGATTTTCATGTGTTTATAGCTTTACTTGATTTGAACTATTTTTTGAGCTTAAGATTTTATAATTAGCGATGAAAATAAATTCTCAAGCCATCCTAAGAATTTTTTACATCAAATTTCTTTGTTATAATCAAATATGGAGGTGTGCCTTATTTGGATTGTTCAAGGTTTCAACCTTATGCAATTGAGACTATTTTCCTACTTAGGCAACTGATTGAGAAGTTATAGGACAGAAGGAAACGACCTCCACATGATTTTTATTGATCTAGAGAAAGCTTATGATAGAGTACCATGAGATTTAATTTGAAGGGCGTTGAAAAAGAAAGGAGTCTCCAGATACTACATTGACTTAGTAAGAGATATGTATGAGGGAGCGTTAACTAGTGTGCGTACAACCGCGTGAGTTTCAATGACAATAGGTCGACATCAGAGGTCAGCGTTGAGCCCATATCTCTTTGTCTTAGTTATGGACGACTTAACTAGGCACCTACAAGATGAGGTACCGTGGTGTATGTTGTTTGCAAATGACATAATTTTGATTAATCAGACTTGAAGCAGCGTCAACATAAAGTTAGAACTTTGGAGGGATGCTCTAGAATCTAAAGTTTTTTTTTTTTTGATAATGTTAACCTAGAATCTAAATGTTTATTAACTGGACTAAGACAAAGTATATGGAATGCAAATTTAGTAATAATAGGAGTAGAGACGAGGAAGTAGTTAAGGCTGCCGACCAAGAAATTTTCAAAAAGAGCACACTTTCGATATCTTGGGTCAATAACCAAGAAAATAGAGAGATTGAGAAGATATTGCACATAGAATTAAAGCTGGGTGGGCGAAGCGGAGATGTGCAACTAGAGTACTATGTGATCACCACACACCAATGAAGTTGAAGGGCAAGTTCTATAGGACAGCTGTGAGACCAGCTTTGCTTAATGGGGTGGAATCTTGGGCGGTCAAGAAACAACATACCCATAGGTTGAGTTTAGCTGAGATGAGGATGTTGAGATGGATGAATGTAGCTGAGATGAAGATGTTGAGATGGATGAGTGTCAAGACAAGAGGGGATAGAATTCAAAAAAAAAAATAGTCGAGAGAACTTAAGTATGGCTCCAATAGGCGATAATATGAGAGAAAGTAGATTTATGTAGGCTGACTATACGTAGCACAGACCTAGTACAACACCTGTTAGGACGTGCAAGTTAGTTCAAGTGGAAGTCTAAAAGCAGGCAAGGGGTAGTAGCCTCAAAAGGGCATAGTTGGAAGTAATTAAAAATATTTGGGGACCTATGGCCTCATTGAAGGTATGGCCCTTGATAGAGCAGAATGGTGGACTAAGATTCGTGTAGCCAACCCCAAATAGTTGGGGAAAAGGCGCTCCATAAGTAGGGCTTTCTATACAACAAGAAAGGAGGCCCTATAATTGTGCGCTATACCTCGTAGGGAAGTTGTACATCTAATGGGGAACCGTGTCGAAAAGAAAACAAAAAGAAAACAAAAGTAGACCCATTGATTAAAAAAATTCAAGATAGTCTTAATAATGTTCCCTGCTACAACATTGTCTTTAACGAGTGAATCGGCTTCAGCATTGGCCTCTTGCCAAGTACATTGAAAGGAAATACATATAGGTTTGTTCAGTTCAAACACTTGGTCAGAAAGATCATCTAGTAGCCAAGGGCAAGGGAAGGATCTTGATGCCCATGGGATGACATTCTTGGAATTGGAACCCCGTTCCACTATTGGAGGAGAGCCCCATTCTAGGTTGTATATTTTGATACCCTCCATAGGGTCATAGACTCATAGTCACGACCATTGTAGAGTCTGTGCATCTAATGGTTCCCTTGGTAATCTCTATAAAGGCTACCGTAACCAGCTGGACTTGGATTTCAAGGGAGCAGCAATCAAAGTTAAGTTTGATGGACCCTTCTTCCGATGGCCTCCATAAGGGGAGAGAGATATTGGGTGATCCTGCCTTGAATAAAGTCTCCAGTAGCACAGTTTCTGTATTCTTTGTGTTTTTGGCCCGAAAGATGAACAAGGCTTTATTGTGGCCCTTTAGTGCGTGTGGTGATGATGCCCTCCAAACCCATTGTTTCATTCCATCCAAACCACCCAACTTGTAGAAGACACAGCTGCATGCTACAAGAATAGGTCTGCAGACTTTAGGATGTTTATGGAAGCCTGAAAGAGTTGAGAAATGGGACAGTGGCATCTTCCAGATCCATTGGAAGATCTGAAGGTGTGACCATATTTTGCTGATCTCAATGCAACGGAGGAATGGTGCTCATTGGTTTGTTCAGCTAATTTGCACACCTATTGGGAATGTGAATGCCTCCTTTGGGTTGATCCATGGTAAGAACTCTTATAAGGCTATCCATTAGAAAGCCTGAGTTTTGGGCGGGATGGCTTCAGCAAGGCTCTATATGGCTATAGAGGGGAGAGGATATGGCTGTTGCTGCAGGGCATGATAGAAAGGAGGCAACCATGAACTTACCTAAAAGAGGAGGGGGACCGTAAGAACTTGTCGGGTCTGTCCCCTGGTGGAAATTTTGTTTTGCGGAGATCTGATAATGCCTCAAACTCCATACACTATTATTTCATGGTCTCCTCGAGGCTAGAGCTCTTCTAAAGTTTGGACTCCACACCCATAAGTTCCCAAGGATTTCAAAAGAAGTGCTACTATGACATTCTGGTCTGTAGCAACGAGAAAGAAATCTACATAATGATATTGAAAAGTGACATTATCAAAGCATGAGTCCACCCAAAATCTGACTCGGTAACCTCTTTTGGGCCTGAAGCAAACATTGCCAGGAACTGGCTAAAACTATCCACAATAGAGCAACACAGTGCAGAGGATCTAAGTTTGTTGTTGCCCTAGGGAACCAAATGAAAGCCTCAGTATGGTATTTATGAGGGACTGCATTTTGCCATAGGTAGTTTTCTTAGGTTACGAAGTGCCACCACCATTTTCCCAGAAAAGCTTTATTTGCTGCATTTGAGATTTCGGGTACTTCCCAAGAGACAAGGTGGAATTTGTGAGAATCTACTGCCCCAAAACATAGGAACTTTATCATTAGGTGCTCTAACTTGGTTGCATTAGGCTGGCATTTGAAATAGAATCATCTGATAAATGGGCAGATTAGGGAGGATGGCTTCGATAAGCGTGACACACTCGCCCAGCTAGGGAACCTACGTCGCCAAGTCGCTGACTTTAGGACAAATCTTCCTACCAGAGATCCCGTAGCTGTTTTCAAGGTTTGCCTATGCACACTGGTGAATTGGGGTATTTGGTTGGGAAAGACTCGACACCACAGCCCAAATGTTTTGCTAAGAATCTGGATTGCTTGGTTGTCAGTGACAATGCTATTAGATGCCACAGAGTGTCAACCTTTAGCCTGGATGAATTGCAAAAGCTGAGGCTATCAATGGCATATTAAAGGTGGAATATCACAGAAACCTGATTTCTGGTTTGAAGCCATCTAATAGCCCTTATTGGTATAACCTTTCAATTGATCGGATAAAAATGGGGATAGGAGGTCCCATGTCTCAAACCTGTCGATGAGGGGAAAGTAACCCTAGGGACTCCATTGACAGCGATAGAAAAATAAGGTTGACGAGATACACCCACGCGTCCATGATCTCCACTTTTCTCCAAAACCCATTTTCCTTAAAATTCCATCTAGCAGGTCCCAGTCGACATGGTCATAGGCTTTCTCCCAGTCAAGCTTAAAGGACCAGTCCTGGGATGTTTATAGATATCTGGAATAGATACATTCATGGGCCACAAAGGCCCATCTGATATTTGCTCATCTTTAACGAAGGCCCCTTGAGAAAGGGGAGATGATCCACTACAAGACCTCTCTTAGGAGGGAAACAAAAACCTTAGGGAGTAACTTATAGAAGCTATTGGGTGGCTCAAAATCTTCAAGGACTTTGGGCCCATAGATGTTGGGCCACAAACATGACGTTCATGGCTCATTGGATTCTATATCTAAGATGGAACTTATTAAAGAAGGCAATCATGTCTGGGCTCAAAGTACCCCAAAAATTGCTAAAAAGAGGTATTGGGTAACCATCCAGACCACAAGCCTTATCTTGCCCAATATGCTTGATTGCTTTGAGGATTTCCTCCTCAAAGAGGGAGCACTCTAGCCAGGAAGCTAACTCAGTCGGAAGGATAAGGAAGGAGAGTTCCGAATCTGTCTAGGTCCTCTCAGAACCGAGAAGAGTTTTCTGAAATTTTTTTAATAATTGCTTGTTCAACCTTATGGGGCTGGTCATACAGCCAATGTACTACTTTGATGTGGGAGATCATGTTGCACCCACTCCTACGATTAGCAATTTCGTCAAAGAAACCAGTATTTCAAATTCTTAACTTAAGCAATTTCACCCTGGAAAGCTAATACCAACCGATCTCCTCTTTCTCAAGAAGGTATTGGTTATCGATTTTGGCTCTAGTTCTTCGGTTGCTTTTTTTTTTTCATTCCTAAAATAGGTCCCTGGATTCCTAAATGGAGTCAATGTCCTTGATTTCAATTCAAGATTGCTTCTTTTGACAACCCTAAAGAGCCAGGGAGCTGCCTGCTCCATTGTTTGAGAGAGTGCTTTAACCGCTGAATTTTTTTTTCTGGAGGCAGAATCCAGCACACCCAGGGCTGAAAACGAATTCCACCATTGTCTGACAAGGTCAAGAAAGTTAGGTTCCTCTAGCCATGAGAGCACAAATCTAAACGTACTTGGCAGTTGACCAGAGGCAGAATCCAGGACTGTCTATGGTCTGAAACTGGTTTTGGAGAGCAAATGAGTAGGATCCTAAGAATTGTCCAACAGAGTCTGTGGATTCGAGGTAACCATTGTTGATTGGGAACACATACCAAGCGCATGCCGGAGGTAACCATTGTTATAGACTCCAAAAACTCTGACTTGGTATGAACTCCCAATCACATTGGGAGATAAATGGTATGATTGGGAGTCCATACAAAGTGATAGATACCTCTGAAAATTACCTCTAAAGATTATTTCATTGGGAGATAAACAATGATAGAGAGTCCATCCCAGGTGCATTCAGAAGGTAACCATTGTTGAAATCAACCAGAAACGGCAAAAGTATCTAAAAAAAAATCTCTAGGTTACCCTCATTGAATCTCCATGCACAGGAAGATCAATGATTTTCCTCCACTCTCCATAATACACATAACACAATAATTCAGCTAATCCTGATGTCACTGATCATATGTATGATATCTCTAAACTATCCTCGATAGTAGCATATTGGTCCATGAGACTTTGTTCTCTTCGGATTTGGTTTTCTTCAAATGCATCATTTCCTACCCACATTCCTAAGGCGTATTTTAAGGCTGCATCCCACATTTCTTCCTGGCTTTTGGTGTAGAGCATTTTTCCCTATGGCTTTTTGTACAGGGCACCCATTTACTGGGTTAGCCTATTTTTTGTGTCCACTACTGTTTGTATCTCTTTATACTTACTAATACAATAATCAACTAATTCAAAAAAAAAAATGCATCGTTTCCAACCCTCTTCAACTAGGCTCTTGATAGGCAGGTCACCACTTACATCGAACTCTCAGAGAGCAAGACTTCTAATGGATTTCTAACTTCATCACAACCTCAACAAAAATGAGGTTTTCAACACTCCTCCCTGATCAAGTTGCTACATTATTTTTTCATTTTGAGGCAAGGACATGACAGGATTATCTGGACCCCTACCCGAAAGGTATGTCATCAGTCTCCTCTTTCTACAAGGTCATCTCCCATATGGTTCTTGCTCAAAACACAGCCATTGAAGACTGGCTCCCTTATGCCCCCCTCAATGTCCAAGCCTTTGGTTGGATCGCAATTTCAGAAAAGACCTTAACCATCGATCACCTCAAAAAAACAGTGTTCCAATCGGCCAATAGATGCATCATGTGCAGCTCGGAAGAGGAATCCATCTCCCATCTGTTTTTGGCCTTTCTTCCAACAACGTTTTTACATGTCGGTCATCCCTCAAACTGCTCCAAATCTTTTCAAACTCCACTTCTCCCTTCCCCTACCCACCGCAGGCAGGTATTATAGTTTGACATCTGACCATTTAAGAGACCATTTGGTCCATCTGGCTCGAGAGAAATCACTATATCATCAAGACCTCACAAACCCAAATCTCCACCCTCGTCAATCATACCAATCAACGGTTATTTTTGGACAAGTCCATGAAAGGAATAAAAATACCTTTTGACAACAAACTTCATTACTCATCGGAACCAAATCATTCAGAGCTTACCACAGTTGACCCCAATATCTTCCTTGTGGGAGTTTTCAGGACCCTTACAAGTCTCATTTGCCAGGCCCAAGGCCCTACTAGTTGGCATGCAGCTGTTTCAACACAATATGGGGCTTGGCTCATGGGTGATTCCAAAATATTATCTCCAGGGCCAGGAAATAGAACCCTGCTGAAGGAGGCCCAAGAACCTCTTTGAGAAATTTCTCAATTATCCCAAGGCCTCTCAATCTCACTCAAGCAAAAATGGTGAGAAGCCAACTCAATGGCTGATCACCAAGCCAAAGATGGGGTGAATCGTTCCACACTCCTTAACACCCAACCTCAGTCTCCACCCTTCCCCTTTACCCTCTGAGTCACAATTTTGTAGAGGCATGTTCATACGATAGCCGTTTGTGCATCTAAATTTCATAACCCCATATACGTATTTTGGTTCTTTCCTTCTCAGTTACTTATCAAAAGAAAAAAGGTGTGTAGAGGTAAGAGCTCAAGCCCTTTGCATACACCACAAGCTAGCTGCAATAAGTAATTCTGTTTGTATCCCGAGTTCCCAACTCATGAAAGGAAATGATCATTTCCTGTCAAAATCTTGTCAATAATTTAATGAAAGGGCAACCACCCCCATATGGAGGCTGCCAACAACCAAGAGAAAATTTGGCTCGCCAACCTTGCAAATTGTAGAACGACTTGAACAAGAACAATCCTACACGTTCCCACATCCTAATGATTCCATCTCCCAACAACTAAAAAAATTTGATGTATCCTCATTCCTATAGTCCCCCACAAACAAGGACACAGCACAACAGCACACAACCCACCATCTTGTTCCCCCAATTCAAAATAATCACTGTCCCTTTCCTATGAATGAGTTGCAAAACCTACAAGTCCCAAAAGAAATGTATAGATTGTTTTTTTAGCTTTGAATGTCACGGCAAGAAACAAATATTCGAAATCCACTTCAAGAAGACAATGTTACGCCTGCACTTGGTCAGACTCTTGACGCAGAAAGATACAAAAACAAAACTATGCTAATTTCACAGTTTTCACCTAATGGATATATCTCACAAATTTGAACAAGAACAATCCTACACGTTCCCACATCCTATTGATTCCATCTCCCGGGATAGACATCTCATCCAGCCTACTCAACAACTACAAAAATTTGATGTATCCTCATTCCTATGGTCCCCCACAAACAAGGACACAGCACTACAGCACACAACCTACCATCTTGTTCCCCCAATTCAAAATAATCACTGTCCCTTTACTATGAATGAGTTGCAAAACCTACAAGTCCCAAAAGAAATGTATATATTTCGTTTTTAGCTTGGTATGTCACGGCAAGAAGCAAATATTCGAAATCCACTTCAAGAGGACATTATTACGCTTGTACTTGGTCAGACTCTTGATGCAGAAAGATACAAAAACAAAACTATGCTAATTTCACGGTTTTCACCTAATGGATATATCTCACAAATTTGCTGCCAAACTACTCATGCAAAAAAATCTGTGCATTTATTTGTTTAAAGCTGGTAGCCAACAGTGACCTCCACGTAATAAGTTTACATTTGGAAGCAAGGCCATAGAAACACATTTGAGAACATATTTGCAGTACAATGGTCAATTCTAGTTCTTTAAGTCTCCAACAAATATAACTGCCACCACTATACAAAGAGCTTTCTTGCTTTGTTACACTTATAAAGGCATCACTGACCACTTAAAGGGTCAGATCATATAATCTTAACAATGCTGGAGGAGACTTAATATATAGAGAGAAAAAAGGTGAAGGTTAGTCATCATAATGGAAGTTGAACTCAGAGTAATTGTTGGTGCATTACGACATGTAAGTAAACTTAAGTTCAGAATGACCCTACAAGATACTAGTTAACTTCATCAATCAGGATTCATGCGGTGTATGCAACTTATGAAAACCTAATCTTAAACCCATTCATAAACCTATAAATCCAAACGCAAGTTTCACTAGCCCTAACCCACAAACCCCAATGCCCACTTGTGTGGGAACTGTCTCATTGCTTCAGCATTATCATGCTTAAATTCAAAAGCATAACTCTCTGTGAGAGATGAGCATGAAAATATCCAAAAACTATATATATGCCCATACTGAACTACTCTCTAGATTGTCATGCAAATAAAGCTAAGAACAACAATTTTTCATATCCCAAAAAAAAGGAGCTTCCACATCAATTATGTGATTTGGAAACCCACTAATTTCTTTTCTTTCTACTCACATCTCAGTGAGGATCTTTGATAGATATTCTATAATTGGGGGTTCTAGTATACCAATTGATCAAAGTTTTGGTAAAACTACATCACTAACAAGAGGAAGAATGGGTAGGATCTTAAAATATTACCTCAATAGCTGTTTGGCTAAGAAAAAATATTAAAAATACGTGTCAATCAAACTTTAACCAAGACAAAAGTGCCTCCTGGGAACCAACACCAATGAAGGTGACCTTGGTTCATTTAAGAAGAAGGAAGATAAGTTATTGCAACTTTAATCTTGTGGAAGTTGGTTCACTTTTGCACCTTGTTCAATTGGTCAATTTTCTACTACCAGAAATTTATTGGTCAATCGATCATGTGAACAAATTTCACTCCTACATTAAGTCATTTTTAAATATAATTTCTAGATGCACTTCCTGAGATTTTTTGCGCATAAATGCCCACTAGTTGCTTATGCTTGAACGGCAAAGTCATTTTCCCTTTGCATTATTGATAACAGAATGAGGAATTTGTACGTTATGGCAGGCAAAGTTCAACAAAACTGAAGGGAGGTGCAGTTGCTCTATTCAATTTCAAACTGCAAATAAAAAAAAAAGGAATTTTTACAACCCCCCAATCATAAAGTACCATAATATCGAAATATTAGAAATTTCTCACTACATCGTCAGGAGTTAACTAGAGAACCGATTTTCATATTCAACACCATAATTAATGGGAAATGACCGATCCCCTCCATTGAGAGAAACAAAAGAAAAGAAAAAAAATCAAATCAAAGGAAAACACAAGAGATTAAAAAGGTCTTCAAGCCGTATGCATAAGTAAAAAATCATTGCGTTATGCCAACAAAGGATGCATCCGAGAAGCATGCAACATCACTAAGACAAGTCAGATTCACGGTTGATTCACAGTTTAACTTTATTAACATTACAGACACCATGCCAATTCCTAACCACCTTGAAAATTCTGAATCACCAGAATCACATCGATCTTGCATCAAAAAAGAAAAGGGAGAGCGAGAAACAAAGAGTATGTATTAGGTGACGATCAGAGATGCCAAGGGCCTCAGTGTTCTTCTGGGCTTTGGGGACTCATCACACCAAGCTCTAACAGGCTCACAAACCCTAAATTAAGACAATTACATGAATTGTTCTCTCGCAACGCCAAAAATCAGCACAAAACAAAACAGAGAGCGAGAGATATATATAGAGAGAGAGAGAGAGGGAGGTCTACAGAGACAGAAAGAGCTAGAGAGATGGAGGAGTACCATTAGGGGCTTCATTTTGCGTCCTCGGGAACAGAAATTCCCTGAGCCTCAAGGCGTTCTACGGCTTTTTTGTGAGCCCATGTCTCAAGAGTGAGATCAGGCTTAGCATTGAGCCCGATTCCGAGAATCACAACAGTGAGAAACGCAGTAACATAGTAGGGGAGCTCCCAATCCTCCCATTCCCTTGATTGACCAGGAGGTGGAGGAGTCCTGTTGAATAAGTAGCCATTACGCCTCTCCTGCGTTCCTTGACTGCTCCATCTACTCTCTCCATGGCCATGGCCATGGCCATGGTCTCCTCCTCTGATGCGATTGTAGAGATTCAGCCTCTTTCTAAGCATGCCTGAGCTCAATAAGCCCTTGAGAGATGACATTTTCTCTCTCTAAAAATCCTTCCTTTTCCGATGGTTCTGATAAAACTCTTTCTTCTGAGCCTCTTTCTCCTTGTTGAGAGTTCGAGGGTCAGCCATTTGGGGATGGCCTTCAGTCTTTGCCAAAAGATAGTCTACTCCCTCGGGGGTAGAATGCGCATTTACTCCCCCGGGTAAACCTCACCAAAAATTAGTTTTTAGGAATGTAAAATTTAGGGATGCAACATCCTCAACCTATGGATTAGTCTCAATAAATAAATGAAAGTCTAACGGTACCCTCTATACACTTGGAAAAAATAATATCTCAAAATTGAATAGCAACCATCCAATTTTTAGATAGTAAGTGTTAGAATTTTTAATTTTTAATTTTTTTTAAAATTATCATCTAGTAATTTTTAAGTAGTTCCTAAAATCTCATATTAAAAAAATCCTCCCAAGTAGGTATTCTAACTATTATCATCATGAGAACCTCCTCTCAATTATTTTGGGTTGACTACACGAATCATGTTCCGCCATTCTACTTTATCAAGGATCACATCCTCAATGAGACAATAACTCCTCATACATTTTCTCACTATTTCTACTCGAGTCTTTTTGGGCCTTCTACTTGCCGCTTTAGAGCCTTCTACTTGAACCAAGTCACACCTCCTGACGTTTGTTGTCTTGGGTCTGCGTTGTACATGGCTAACCCACCTATTGGAGCCACCCTTAAGTTCCCTCGAATATATCCAATCCGAATTCTATCTTTATTGACGTGCTGCTCATCTATCTCAACATTCACATCTCAGCTAACTCATCATATGGGTATGTTGTTTCTTGACAGCCCGACGTTTCATTGTAGATTCAAGTTTCATAGAAAGTTGTGGCAAAGTTTTACGGTGGCCGCCACTTAACAATCCTCCCTCTTTACCCAAGCAAGTCTTCTAGCTGAGGGAGTAGAATAAATTATGCTCCGATGGGAGCACAATATACATGCCCTTAGTCTTTTACGAGTAGTGTGTTTGATAGGGGTGGCAATGGACCGGGACCCCACCCAAGACCCATCGGGTAATCGTCTAGGATATGGGTCCAACATTTAGATCCGATGGAGTGGATTCGGGTCCAAAACCTGAACCCGAACACTATTTGCGTATGGTTCTGGGTCCAGTTGGACCCAACCCGTACCCATAAACTGTTGGAAATAAAATATTTCAATTAGGGTATATTAAGGATTATATACAATAAAAACTCATAATCATCTTTAACTATTAAACGATAAATAAGATGGCTTGAAATCTAATTGCTGGTGATTATGACCTTTTGCCAATAATTTGGGTCTATGATGGGTGGCAATGGACCCCTTACCAAACTCGAGACCCGACTAACAGGTATGGGTATGCGTCCAACTTTTGGACCTGACCGGTCAGATCCGAGTCCAAAACCTAGACCCAAATATGTTCGGGTCTGGACCCGCATTGCCACCCCTAGTTTTTAAAGGTGGGTGCAGTTATGGCCTTGCAATACAAACTAACGCCCAATCTTAAAACCAAAAAAAATTATGTATAAGGTACCATAAGTAGAGTTGCAATAATCTACTCGGACATTTTAGATTTAACACCATCTTAAAAGATGTTCTAAACTTTTACGATTCAACAAAAATACCTTACTTCCACAATTAAGGTTGCCACCTTATACAACAATCTTACTTTTACAATTAGGTTGCCACCTTATACAAACGACACTCCTTAAAAACTCCATTGGAGAATGAATTTAAACACAAAATTGTTGGAATATGAATATCTTGGGTTCATATTGATATACATCATTATGGATGTATATGTATATATGTCTTGATAAGGTTAGGTATCTAGAAGATAGAGACCAAGTTACTTGGTCATCCAGTTATCATACCATAATTATCTCTTCTAATTGTGTGATTGTCCTCTATATATAGAGGTACTTCTTGATGTAACGATTCATCCAATATAATGAAGATATAGCTGGCTGGGGCTTTGGATCCGTGGACGTAAGGGTTCGGCTTGAACACGTAAATATTCTCTCTCCCTTCTATGTTCCCACAAATTCTAACATGATATCATAACATTCTTCTTGTTGACCTCGTGCCCCGCGAGAGTTCTTCTTGTTGACCTTGTGCCCCGCGAAAGCACCGGTCGGCCCTCCAAAAACCCCTTGCTCAATCTCATCTAGCTACGAGTCAAGGCAACCAGTCTGCTTTTCAATTTGTATGCCTCTTCTTAATCAGAGGACAAGGTGAAGTGTCGACACCTTTTGGATGCATGCCTCCCCTCAATCAGAGGACAAGGTGCAGCGTCGACTCCTTTTGGATAGGCCAAGGTGTAGCTATCCTCGAGCTTCCACTCACTCGTTCCATAATTCTTAGCCCTAATTGTCAATCACATAATTCATAGCTCTAATTGTTAATCACATAATTCATAGCCCTAATTGTCTCTTCAATAGGGGTTTGAACATCAACATACTCCATATCCAGCCTCTTCAACGAAACCTTAGTGCCTTCAATTATGTATTTTTGAGATAAACGAGAGAGTTATAGAGAGAGAAAGTGGCTTGATAAGGCTGTGTGAAAAACGCAGAACGACTTTCGCAATTTGGGATTGGTCAAGAGAGAGAGAGATTTTTATCAATTAAGGCTTTCAAGGGATTGATAATAAAGCGACTCTTATCTCCAAGTGTTTCTGATGAAGAAAGAGTTTCTTCTCCAAGGAAATGCAAGTTGTAGAGAGAGAGGACTTTTCAGCACCACCGCCATCAAATCCCTCCAATCTTCAAGGAGACCGGGCTTTTCAGCTCAGAATGTTCAGCCTATTCGTTTTGGGCTTGGCCACAAAAAAAAAAGAAAAAAAGAGGGTGGTATTTTTTTTTAAGATGTGGGCTATTGTCTAGAAGCCCAATTTCATTCACATTATTTTTTAGAAGATTGTACTCAAAAGAGCAAAAAGAAAAAAATTGTATTTTGCAAGTTGGGTGTTTCTTCGCAACCACACCCAACTTAAGGGGGAGAGTATAGGAGAGATGGAGATGAGATGAGTAGAGATGAAGTCAACATCTCTAATGTAACCGCTCTCCAGATTCTTGCTCAGTCTAACTACTATGCAAAGAAAAGTTCACAAATCCACCGTATCTATATTATGTTTGGAGCTTCATTTTATAATCAAAGAGAAAAAAAACTTGGTGACTTGTTTTCCAATGATATTTTTGTCAGAATTTGTGGGAACATAGAAGGGGAAGCGAATATTTACATGGTTCAGGCCGAACCCTTATGTCCATAGATTTAAAACCCCAACCGGTTATATCTTCATTATATTGGATGAATCTTTACATCAAGAATCTTTACATCAAGAAGTATCTATATATTATATTGGATGAATCTTTACATCAAGAATCTTTACATCAAGAAGTATCTCTATATATAGAGGACAATCACACAATTAGAAGAGATAATTATGGTATGATAACTTGATGACCAAGTAACTTGGTCTCTATCTTCTAGACACCTAATCTTATCAAGAGATATATACATATACATCCATAATGATCTATATCAATATGACCATGAATACTTGAAGACGAATAGCCCGAATAATGTATTATAAAAAATTGATTTTATGGTATGAAATATCAGGAATTTTTCTTTCCAATAGTTGTCAAGATCCAATTTTAGAGGTTTTTTTTACAATGGAACAATCCTTTTTGCTAACATTTGGTCATGGTTCTATTTTGAAAACCCAGATTGGCTGGATGAACAGGTCGGTTATTGGGTCAATCCAGATTGGTGACTTTCCCATCCATCTGGAGAATATTAAAATATTATTTATATTCTAAAGTAAATTGAAAATAAAAATATTGAAAAGTATATTAGGTTGGAACAAGGGGGTTAGCCCAATCTAAATTGTAAGATTTCCCGACAGCGCTGTTCTCTAACAAAACCAAGTGAGTCCTTAAATTGGACCAATTCCTGGTTCATCGATAGATACTTTGAACATTTGCATCTATGTTTTATAGATTGGAATATGAGGCCGTTAAGATAAAACAAGAACAACACTTATTTGGGATTAATTTTTTTTCAATGCCTAACTTGGACTCATCAAATGTTGACTAAAGTGTTAAATGATAATCACAATCTAAACATGTAATATATAAACCCTTTTGGGAAAGGGTTGAAGTCTTAGTGGTAGCACCCACACACCCTAGTTACCACATTTAGGTTTCCATTCCCACTTACACCACCTAACGCCTTCAAAAAAATATAGTAAACGCTTGGCTGGACTAAAAGCACTTTTTCTCACCTATAAGAAATAAAATGGGTAGATTTGACATCCATTGATTTTAATATATTGATTTTGGGCCAAGTAGTAAGTATCAACATGAGGATCATGTTTGATTTGTTCATTTAGTAATATTCCAATTTATACATGCTAACTGGCCCTTTTAGAAAGTTTTCACCTAGTGGAAAGGTATATGATAAGATTGTTTATCGTGTATAGTGAAAGGTTAATCTTGTACAATGAAAGGTTACAATCACCGCTAATCTTCAACGTGAAATTAGACAGTTGGGGTTGTACCATCGCTTGAAGTTTGAGAATTTGTCCTTCTTTGTGTGCGTGTGTATATGTGCGCGCAAAAAATGACACACCTCAGTTGCCTGATTTTACATCTAATGGCTTAGGTGTTTGTGACCTTCTTTCCAAAAGGGAATGGTCTTATAGCTCTTCCTATAAGACGTTCGCATAGTTGTTGGCATTAGGGCCACTGACCCATATGAATCAGAGTGATATCTTCTCATATTATTCACAAAGCAATCCATGAAATTAGATCTATTGACACAATTGATGGATCTACCCTAGTCTCAAGATAGCTGCATTACCATTGTTTCACTAAGTCAGGAATAATGGTCTCAAGTTAGCTCCATTAGCTTTATCTTGCTAAGTCATTCACGGTTAACCTGTCAAACAATCTATTCTCTTCCAAAATCCAAACCATATTTCTATCAGATATATTATCGATAAAGTTTTTGGTGTTTCCTTTCTAGGTTGACCTCAAACACCAGAGAATTTTCTAGTTAAATTCTCGTGAGACATTCTATTATGCAATAAAAAATCTTTTTGATAAGGACAGAAGAAAAGAAAAAAAACCTTTTATAAGAAAATAAAACTATTTTATCTTTATTTGGGGAGAGAATACTTGTCTAATGATTATCAAAAGTATATTTTTGCAGAAAAATAGTGAACAAAAATCTTGTCCAAATATCTCGCAACAAAATAAAGTCGATGAGCCAAGTGTCAAATGTTATCATCCCAGGTTCCACATGAATTCTGGGCTGCAAAGCTGCTCAAAGAACTATGTGATTAATCACTAGCGCAATTCAGCTAGCAATAACTTACTATCTACTAAAATCCTAATATCCATGAATCTAGACTGTGCTCACATACTCATTTCAAATAAAATTCTTTTGTTCTAATGCATTTGTTTTTAAGCCTGTAAACAATGATGAGCATAACAATGAATGGGGGCTGCATGAGTATTGCAACATCAAAATAGGATGAGAGCATATGGATTGAGGCAAACATCACAAGATGGTTTTGAAAGTACTGTTGAGTCAGGAACCACGATATCTAACCCTCAGTTTTCTAAATTCCCACCCCAAAGGTTGAGTGGCAATTCTCACCTGTCGCATTATTGATATTTCCACTCTTATTTTGTTGGGAATATCAAAAACATGGCTGAGAATGTCGGCCTATTTAATTTATATCACAGGCTGGGCTTTTCAAACGCCTATTAAAGTACTACCTATGCTATAGCCCAACAAAGATGGTAGTCGCTGTATTACTTATCTTACTGATAAGTCGATGTGATACCCCAGTGACTGCCAAAATAAAGATGCTTACAGAAAGTAACTGAGATACAAAATTTTGGATCCCTAAAATACTTTCCTAGAGAGGAAGCAGCCTGTTCTAGGACAATAATCCTCACACTATTCTTTCAACACAGTATTGTCTGCTTTGTAGATATTTACCTCCCTACTAGGTATCAGAGATATATCATACACTCCGAGCACAGACGGCCAAGGCAACCTCAATAAAAAATACTAGGTGAATGTATGAGTAACCAACTACTTCTCTAGACAAGAATACCTTTTTCCTCTACATCTGAATTCGATTTCAATAACTTCTAAGATGCAAATTAATTTTTCTGTAACAACAAGAGCTCCATATATTTTAATATTAATCCTGGTTTTCATTTCATCCATGAAAAGTTACAATAAAACATACTTCACTAAAATTCGCCCTCATCTAAAATACAGATATCACACTAAAACTTCCTTTAAAACTAAAAAAGGCTTCCCTTGTGAGCAGTTCATGGCTGAATTTTGAACCTACAGGAAAGCTTTTCTTTTGAGAGAATAAATATTCACAAAACAGAGTTAAAATGTAAACAAAAAATAGACAATTCAAATGCCCCTATGAGAAGATATCCATAATGTGTCCCTGCCATAGACAAATCATCCATGACATAGCAATGTTTTATGCCTATGCATAATCCTCACATTTCCTGAAATTCGTGTAAAATAGTTTCCTTGCATCCAAATATCTTCCCAATTCCTCTTCATTACCATCTCTTGATCTCTGAAGTTCTCAGCGAAATATCTCAACTGTTCTGTTCTTCCATTGCCTCAAATAATAGAATCAAAACAAACAGACGACATCCTTCATGTCATTCCATTTTGGCACCTGCTTAGTCCCATATTTTAAGCGAGGGTACGTAGAAGCAGTGGAATGATCTGTTTTGCAGTTTTTTATAGATGTCTATGTTTGGTGTCTTTATGTTGCACTTGACATAAAATGATAAAATTTCCTGTGTATTGTATGGTAACAACAGATACCCATCTCCTTCAAATCACAAGAAATTATGGACTCTCATATGAAATTTCTGTTGTTCCCGCAAGACTCCATTTTGATGCCCCCAAGCTGGGTCGATATAAATATAACTATCCAGTCACTGATCCATGAAGCATGCACAGTTCTTTTGAGAAACTCTTATGGGAAAGATACTATAATTTAGAGCACTATGGAAAACCATGGAAAATAGTCCTCGGTAATGATCACTGTCCAATAAAATGATGGATGGTGATGGAGATAAAGGAGAGTGCACTAGAGCAGACATGACCAATAGTGGAGCACACTCTTTCTCCATTATCATCCTTCACTTCATATGGAAGTTTATGCCTCTAATGAACTATGGTTATCCAAAGTCCATTGTATAATGGAAAACTTTCCCATTCAAGTAAGACTCCAGTAAAGCAGATGCCATCCACAATATATAATGGGCTTACCAATAATCCCCACAAGAGCAAACTCCATCCACAACCCGATGGAACCGATTACTATCTCTGAGAGAAATTTCTCGACCATAAACCTTAGTTATATACTTCATGGTATTGTGGCAATCAGCACAAATACGAAGATTCTTTACTATCTGAATAGGCATTCCGTGAGGAGTTCTGATCAAGCCAAAGGTAATGGCCAATTTCTCACTATGGCCCATAAGCAAACGCTCCTTTTGTTCATCATCAACATCATGAAGCACACAGCTTAAATCAGGCACATACCCAACTTCTTTAATCTTCACATATAGCTTTCCCAACATCTCATATATTTCATCTTTATTTGGATGGCACTTATCCCATGCATAAAATGTATGAAGAGTCCTGTTAATCTTTATAAAGCTTTTTCCGGGCTCCTTTTTAACAGTATTTTCCTTCATGGATTTCCTCACTGTTATCATGTCTTCCCATCTACCTGAAGCTGCATAAATGTTTGAGAGAATAACATAATTTCCGGCATTTTGAGGCTCAATCTCAAATAGTTTTCGAGCTGCAATTTCCCCTATTTCCACATTGGAATGGACCCGACAAGCCCCAAGAAGTGAACCCCACAAAGCTGAAGTGGGTTTGAAAGGCATTTGCTGAATGAAATCAAAAGCTTTTTCTGGGCTTCCTCCACGACCCAAAAGATCAACTACACATCCGTAGTGCTCGATGTCTGGTTCAATCTCTCTACTCTTAACCATTGAGTCAAAGTAATCCAAACCTTCTGAAACCATTCCTCCATGGCTACAACCAGATAAAACAGCCAAATAGGTGACACTATCAGGCATAATTTCCCCCTGTCTCATCTTTTCAAAAAGCTTAACTACTTCCTTTCCCAACCCATGCTTGCCATACCCCACAAGCATGGCATTCCAGCTAATTACAGATTTTTCAGGCATTCTATCGAAAACCCGACGTGCATATTCGAGGCTTCCACATTTTGAGTACATATCAATAAGAGAATTATGCATCACCAGATAAAAACCTAGCTCAGTTCTAATTACCTGTCCATGAACCTGCTCGCCATACTCCAAGGCAGCAAGCCCAGAGAGTGCCATTAAAACAGTGGTAAAAGTTACATAATTCGGTCTCATCCCTTCTTTTTGTAACTGCCGAAACAGCTTCAAAGCTTCTTCATCGAGCCCCAACTGAGCATACCCTGCAATAATTGCTGTGCAAGAAACAATGTCCCTATCTTTCATTCCATCAAAAACTTGACGTGCATCGTGGATTTTACCAGCTTTTGCATACATATCCAGAAGCGAGCTGCTAACAAATATATGGGATTTGAAATGGGTTTTAACCAACAAGGAATGAATTTGCTTTCCATGATCAAAACCAAAATTGCCATTACAACAAGTAAGAACAGTGGCAAAAGTGAATTCATTTGGTTGAAAATCAGCACCCAACATCTTTACAAAGAGAGATAAAGCTTCAGAGCTATGGCCTCTCCGAGAATAAGCGGAAATCATTGCAGTCCAAGAAACCACATTTCTCTCAGGCATTCGTTCAAATAGTAACCGAGCGTCTCCCAAACAATCACACTTGGTGTAAAAGATGAGAAGCCTGGTTCCAAGATAAACAGAGGGTCTATAACAGGTTTTTATCATATGGGTATGGACTCTTTTGCCATGATTAAGAGCTTTGTTATTCACGCACTCTGTTAAAACCGAGTCGTAGAAATGGAATTTTACAGTGAATCCTCCAATGCTCATCTCAAGCAATGCTTCATCCAAGTTACCGTTCACCGTATTTGAATTTGAATTTGGAGGGAAGTTGGGTTTGAAGGAGGTGGTGGTCAAATTGAGTGTATACCTCAATGCCCTTGTATTATGTAATATTCCTAAGACACCCCTTCTTATGTGGATAACCATTGTGCCCACCTTTGGCCATGGAGCCTCAGTGTTGGCTGTTTAACTTACTTAACAGGCCGAAGATATATGATAAAACGAGTATATCGTACTCCCTCGGGATTACAATGTGCACTTACACTCTCGTTTAACCAACCTTCTAGAGTACTTTCATGGTGCATTTTTTCCATCTAAAATTGCATCTTCGATGAATATTTTCCAAAAGAAACATTAGGTTTTGAGATTTTAAACATTTAGATTCAACCATCAAGAATAGAAAATTCTTTGTTCCATATGAGAATATCTTTTTTTGGGGCAAATGATTTTAATTTTTATTTCTTTATTTGAGGTTGGTTATTAAATTGAGGGGATTATCTCTCAGAAGTATGGCATCCTAAAATTACACCTTGATAGGGTTTTTACCCAAGTGAGGGTTTTCATCTTTAAAAAATATAAAGAATTTATTAACCTTATACAAGATTGAGGAGGAATAATGAGGGGCATTTCGTAAATTGGAACCCCTAACGAAATCACGAAAATATCCTCAGTTGGTCCTCCCAATAATAGATTGAATGAAGTAAGATTTGCATAATGTGAAATTGCCCTAGTTTTCTCTTAGAAGGAGATCAATGCTTGACTGCCTTCATGGATTTACATTAGAAACACCAGACATTCATAAGATGAGTGAAGAGATAAAGAACGCTCTTTACTACCATAAGATGAGTGAAGAGATAAAGAACTCTATTTACTGCCGTCAATTGAATATCTTTTTATTTTTGGGTGAATATCAATTGAAGATTTTTGCAATGAAAAACAACATGCCCAAAATTAATTCATTAGGAGAAAGCAAAGCTGTTAGTGAAACTTGATGCTGAAAAAGAAGAATTGCTAAAGGCTCATGAATAGGAGGAAAGTGGACTTTTGGCAAGATTGGAGAAGCTAGAGACAGTGGAGAGGTTGAAGAGCTTCAGAAACAGCAACTAAAAACAGAGGAAGTCACCTGATTGAGTCACCTGATTAAGCACAAGGCATGGCTGACCTTGAACATAAAGAGGGGCTTGGTAAAGAGATAAGGAGGCCCAAGAACAAATTAAGCAAGAGAGGAGCTGTTGGGTGAAACTTTGTCATATGGAGAGGAAGAAATGGATAAAAACTGAGAAATCACTCATATTTAGGTTGGAAAAGCAAGAAAATGGTGGAGAGGTACGAGAAAAGCCTAAATTGAAAGAAGTGGAAAAGCAAGAAAATGGTGGAGAGGTTCGAGAAAAGCTTAAATTGAAAGAAGTGGAAGTCAAACAATTAAAAGAAATGCACCGAAAGTTAACAAAGGACATCAGATCAAAAGATTATGACCGAATGATCATTGATTTGTATCTAGATGGTTGCAGCAAAGACTAAAGAGCTATTGGATGATAGCAAGCTGATAAATGAGAGGAGAGAAGGAATGTGTACTTCAGAAACTCAGGCTATATCAACTTAACCGTTTTTTCGTTGCAAACTCAGTCTTTTCATTGGACAAGAGGCCAGGCCCTCGAACAAAATGGAGGAAGAGATGAATCATCTATACATCCTCAGAAACATGAAAACTTAAAAGCTAATTTGGTTACTTATCAAAAATATTAATCTGATTCAGTTTCTGTTAGTTTCTTTTCATATGAAACATCAGAGAGAGAGAGAGAGAGAGATGCATTTGAACGTTCTTGATGAACAGTTGGTTCATCACGTGCTATAGATATAAACTGCAATTTAATTTGCTGGTTCTCTTTGATATGGATTTGCTTACCTCTATGCCAACGAGTGTCATAAGTGAGGGGGCAATTCGAGATTCAAGCAAGGGGCAAGGGAGAGTCAAGCTGAACAAGGAGTGAAGCTTATGCTATTGTCGAGTTGAGTTGAGGTTGAGGGGAGAAAGAGATCAAGGGGAGGGCAAGAGATCAGGGGCGACCGTTTCAATAGGAGTCAACTCCCAGTATCCATTAAGTAAGAGTTAGTCAGTCACGCAACCAAGAGCAAGGGAGTAGGAAAGCGGGTGGGGAGGAGGCGAAACTATAACATCTGTTGATTCAAACCTCTTCTTTTACCAATGATCCGCACATTTACTGAAAAAGAATTGAAAATTTTTGTAAATGGCCAAACTGTTTTGTTAATTCAGAACAAAGTAAAATATTCACAGATTGTCTTTTGTTGAAAGTCTCATTTAATGAATACATGATTGGTGCCTGGATTTTAGAAGATATCAGTTGTTGCCTCAGAAAACTCAGATTTCAAGACTCCAAAGCCCCCCTTAATTTCAAGGTCGGACCCATTCTGGTGTGTAGTGCGCAAACACCGTGCCTGGATATCAGTGTTTTTTCTCAGAAAACTCTGACTTCAAAGCTCAAAAGCACCCCTCCACTTCAAAGATTGAACCCATTCCAGTGTGAAGTGCGCAAACAACCCTTGGAGAGATTCTTGGGCCTGCCAAGAATTAAAGGAAGAAGGTGATCCACATGATGATTTTCTTGACATCAGTAATGGTTCATATGATTGAATAGATTGCAGTTGCAACTGAGTGACATTGATTTTGACATTTCAGATTAGGATGAGACTCAGAAATTCACAACCAGTGTAAGAAGTTCTTTGATGCTCTTCTAAATGGTTATGGTGATAATGAACGATGTGAGCACAGAGATGTGGGGTTGAGGTATCGGTATTCCTATGCTCCTCCAGCTTATGATGGATTTTGGAATATTGGTTTTGATTCAGGTACGGAGAATTAGCCCTGGAAAAGTCTTTAGAGGTTCTCTAGTCATGCATTTGAGCATGTGGTTCGATGTTTCTATGTCCATCTTATAACATTATGATGCGGGGAGAAAAGTAAACACCAAGGTCTGCTAGAGAATCTATCTCAAAATAATCTCTATCTCAAAATAATCTTTTCATATAGATCAAATTTTATTAACTCATTCACATGAAAGGAAACATCCATCCCTTTAAATAGACTAAAAAAAGAAAAGAAGATCAACAACTAAACTTCCTATTTAAGAGACTAACAAAAGAAGATAAACAACTGAATTTCCTAATTAACTGAATTTCCTATTTTATCTCCCTTAAAAAAAGAAAAGAAGATAAACAACTGAATTTCCTATTTTATCTCCCTTAAAAAAAAGAAAAAAGATAAACAACTGAATTTCCTATTTAACACACTAACAAAAGAAGATAAACAACTGAATTTCCTATTTAACTAAATTTTCTATTTTATCACCCTTAACCTATTTTAAGAAATGAATTTCCTATTTAACTGAATTTCCTATTTTATCACCCTTAACCTATTTTATCGCTTAAACTCACTCTCATCCCTATCCTATTTTATCTCCCTTAACCTATTTTATCACTTAAATTCACTCTCATCCCTATCTTCTCTAGCTTAAATTCACGTACCACCCACGTTGTTTTACTCCTTGTTGAAAGATAAACCCCCATGTTTTAACCTTACCATATTTATACTCCTAAACTAACCAAATTTAACCTTATCCTAATTATATTCCTAAACTAATTAACCCAATCCATAAATTAACTCAAGTGCAAACTCCTAAACTAACCAGATTGAACCTTATCCTAGTTGTATTCCTAAACTAATTAACCCAATCCATAAATTAACTCAAGTGCAAACTCAATGCCCCTTCTCCTAATTACATTCCTAAACTAATTAACCCAATCCATAAATTAACTCAAGCGCAAACTCAATGCCCACCTATCCCTTCTTACCTCCTAATTTAAAAGATAAACTCAATATTCCTAATAATAATAAAAATTATTATTTATTTATTTATTTTCACTGCATCATTCTCCTGGGGTTGGGAGAAACTCAACCTCCTCCTCCTAATTTAAAAGATAAACTCAAGAATCCTAATAATAATAAAAATTAATATTCTTTTTTTTTTCGTTGCATCATTCTCCTGGGGTTGGGAGAAGCTCGGCCTCGAGCTTATCGAAGTCCCACCATGGGGTTGGGAGAAGCTCGGCCTCGAGCTTATCGAAGTCCCACCATGGGGTTGGGAGAAGCTCGGCCTCGAGCTTATCGAAGTCCACCATGAGCCTCGGTATTTTTCTTTCAATTTCTTTAAGACTGATGTAAGACTTTTTGCCTGCAAATGTGTTCCAAGAGTAATTATCGACTACTAGCTTAGGTTGATTATTCTTAACTAGGAATGGATCCAACTCCAAAGAAGCACCATATTCAATTGATGAACATTTTTTAAATCAACATTCTCGGTTTATTGTGGAATTACTAGTGCAAGAAGGATGTGGCTATAAGCACCTTCTTCGCGAGGAAGATTATTCTCCAACCACTGCAGCCTCTGTTGGATCTTCTGATTCATCTCAGGTACTTAGTTTGATGAATCACGAGGAAGGTTATTCTCCAACCGCGGTAGCCTCCGTTGTATCTTCTGATTAATCTCCTGATTCATCTCAGGTACTTCAGTTCTCTATGGTACTTAATTCGATGAATCACGAGGAAGGTTATTCTCCAACCGTTGCAGCCTCCGTTGGATCTTCTGATTCATCACCTGATTCATCTCAGTTCAGTTCGAGGAGATTCATCTCAGGTACTTCAGTTCGAAAATCATCTAGCGCTTTAGTTAAAATTTCACTCCGAACGATCATCCATAACCGGAGTAGGATTAGCTTGATTTGCTTAGGATTAGCTTGATTCACTTTTGATGGCATTGTAAACTCTAGTTAAAATTTCACTCCAACGTTTCACCCCAATGATCATCCATAGCCGAAGTAGGATTAGCTTGATCATCCTTAGCCGAAGTAGGATTAGCTCAAAATTTTACCCCAACGATCATACGGGACAAAATTTTATTAACTCATTCACTACCTTCACAATGAAGGGAAATATCCCTTTAAATATACTAATAAATAGATCCCTTTAAATAGACTAAAAAAAAGATAAACGATTGACTTTTCTATTTTATCTCCATTAACCTATTTTCTCTCATCCCTATCTTCTCTCGCTTAAATTTACACCCCCCTCACATTTTACCCATGGTTGAAAAGATAAATCCCACGTTTTAATCTTATCCTATTTAAACCTTATCCTAATTCCTAAACTAACCCAATCCATAAATTAACGCATACACAAACTTTACAATGAAGGGAAACGTCCTGACTAACCTTTTTATTTTATCTCCCTTAACCTATTTTCTCTCATCCCTATTTCTCTTGCTTAAATTCACGTGCCACCCACGTTTTACCCATTGTTGAAAAGATAGACCCTCATGTTTTAATCTTATCCTATTTATACTCCTACACTAACCAAATTTAACCTTATCCTAATTATATTCCTAAACTAACTAACCCAATCCATAAATTTAACCTATTTATACTCCTAAACTAACCAAATTTAACCTTATCTTAATTACATTCTTAAACTAACTAACCCAATCTATAAATTAACTCACACACAAACTCAGTGCCCACCTATCCCTGCGCACCTCCAAATTTTAAAAAAAAACTCAATAATCCTAATAATAATAATAAATTATTATTATTATTATTATTATTATTATTATTATTATTAGTATTAGTATTATTGTGTGTTTTTCTCGGCATCACATTCAAATGGAATGAGGAGATGGTATAAAGATATTTATGTTCATATTTCGCCTGATGGTACTTATATATCTTACTCATCCCTTTAGTTTTCTAAAATACTTGATCTTATTCTTGTCCTTGTTGTTACCCTTTTTAATTGGGAGTTTAGGGGAGTTTGTTCCTCTACCAAAATAAGTGGATCAAGTGAAGATCAAAAGTAAAAACCAAAGGAAGGGGCTGCAAACCAGTTCTCTCATTCTCACTCTCTGCATTTCTTTATGCTCTTTTGCGTACGCTGCGTTATGGACTCGGTGTTGGAAATGTAGCTTGTTTTATCTCAGAAATTTCATTTTTTTCAATAATGGTACAAAAATCATATTGAAGTATATATGAAATCTCATGTGGTTAACATGAGATAATGCCATATACATGGATTTACTTTTTAGCTTTAATAGGATGTATCACTGGAGGAAAAAACCTAGTATCACTGGAGGGAAAACTCAGTGGTGTTTGGTGATAACTTGTTAATCCTAATTGACAACTCCTATAGACCATGAATGTGAGAGTTGCAAAAAGATGGTTCTCTATAAATACAGGTTAACCCCTCAAGTAGAAAGATAAAGAAGGATAGAAAAGAGGTGGAAAAGATTCACCAAGAAGACTCTCAAGGTAGTCTGTCACCTTATGGCTTGGTCTATAGGATTTGGTATAGAACTTTAGATCCCTCGTATGATTGGTTCATAGGATTTGGTATGGAGCCTTAGGTCCCTCGTGTGATTTAAAGACAGATCCGAGTAAGTTATTTATCGTTTTTAATTTTATTTATTTATTATTATTTTCATTGGATTAACACTCGGATCATTTCATACTAATTTTTTGAAATCTCTCATTTCCAAGATGGCAGTTCTATGGAGGTTTTCAAAATAAATTTCTAATTGAAGAACCTGATATTTGTATATTCCGAATCAATAACAAATGGGATTTATGCAACCCGGTTGGTCAGAAGTTTCGATAGACTTTGAACCGAGGAGTGAGACAGCCCAACCCTCAGTTTTTGGTATGGATGGGGAGGTGTGCTAACCAACTGTAGGAAACCCAAAGAATAGGCAGAGGGTACTTTTCTATAGCAAATAGGCAGTCGCGAATTGGGGTCAGCTAAAATGATTGACGCTCGTAAATTTTGGTTTTATCATCATCGTCAAAACTTTTTTCCAACTAATTAGGGTTGGCAAAAACTTTAGATTCAGTTTTCATTAATTTGGTTAGGCCATACCTAGGCTTTTGATTACTGAGAGACCAATATTTTCTAAGTACAACCTTACTAGCGATTCCATGAATCATATGCATACATTAGTTGACATTTGTGAACTACCCAGTGAGTTCAAATTTCCATTTGCCCAACCACTTGTATCCTGAGTAAATCATCTCTGACTATAACCTACACCCATTAATGCAATGATTATGAATGCATGTTAAGGGTCAATTCACTGGTTCTACTTGATGTCTATTTCTTGTGTGCAGTTAAATAAGTGCGTCTTTCATTCAACACATGAAATATCATAATTAACGTATGTGGCTCTTTGGCAGGGGCCTTATTCCGATTCCCCTGTGTACGTATGGCTTTCGTGTAAGGCCCACTACAATGGACGGATAATTAAAAGAAGGTATTGTAGACTATGAGGTCATTTATCATTTTTATAAGATGTCACACTCTTAGTCATTAGATGTCAAATTTGATGGCCTAGAACATGTCATAAAGTTTTGAGAAACTTGTTTCTAAACTTTGAGTCTAGTCAATTATACACGTACAACCTTATTATACTAAAAGTAAATGGCCTATTTGTATTTTTTTCTTTAAAAAATGTATTAAAAAATACCGAAGGATGAATTATTTAACATCTTACTATTTCTTTTTATTAGTGTGCTTCCATGGGAGCAAACTGTACAACTCCCTGCAAAATAGTTAATCGGGAGGAATTTTTAGATCTAAAATTTTGGGATTCATCTAAGTATCACTAAGAATTTGGATTCGTTTTCTTGAATATCAAGATCTTTTCCTCTAAAAATTAGATAGTTCTTGTTAAATCTTGAGATGTTATTTATTTTAAGGTACATAGAGATTACACATTATTTTTTTATTTTTTGAAGTTGGTCACTGGGTTTTAGAGATTACATCTCCAAAATTTGGGATCCAAAAAATATCGCCAACTTGAGTTTTACCAAAGGAGGAAATGGACATTATGCTCTTAAGGGAGCATGAAATCTTTTCACATTTCAAAAAGAGAAACATACATGATGAAAATGTTAAACATTGATAGCGTTGGTAAATTGTATCTTGATAGATTTTCCCAAGTATTCATATCATACGTCTATATAGATTTCCCAATAAAAAAAAAAACTAGAAATCTGGGAGATTCAAGTGATTTTTTTTTTTTTCACCCGATATCCCAATCCCCCCATTCCAAGTTTGATCGGTACTTTTTTAAAAAATCGTATATTATGTGACAATTTATTTTATTCTAAGGTGGTCACAATTATTCTTAGAGTCAAATTTGATGGATTGCGGTGTGTCCCAAAAGTCAAAAAATATTTTTTAAGCTTTAAGACTCTTTTAGTTAATCTTTTCAATAACCTACCTATTTTTTTAAATCGTTAATGGTTTTTTAATGCATTAGGTGAGAATGAAGACTTAAATGGCCTCCAAACTCTACAACCCCAACTTCATTATCAATATTAAAATGGTAACTTATTAAAGATTTGAGCCCGTGTCTTTTGATGAGAATGGAATCAAATACCGCGCCAGAACTGTCACACCTCAAGAATTTACAATACTGATATTCTTGAGATGTGACAGTCAAAACATATATACATCTCTTGATATGACAAATTTACACTGACGAATTCTTACAAAGTAGCAAAAGAAAGCTTAAACACAACTACAACATCTTTCAAAGTTGGCCTTGACGAGTACTCAAAATGAAACCGCAATTATCCTGAAAAATGTTTACCATAGTTTGATGAGTTTGGCTACTCAATAAGTGATCATCATAATCCTAAAAATAATCATGGTTGAAAGATATCAATATTTCCAAAAAGGAGATCTATTAACAGAAATGTATCAACAGTTTCACTTTCAATAAATGCATAATTAAGTATAATCCAAATAATTGAAATACACATAACACTTTAACGGCAATGCATAATTCAAAGGATTTCACAAAATACCCTACTGGCATCCCAAGTAGGTCACCTATATAACCCATCAGCGTCCTGATGGGTCCACTTAATCCCTATCGACGTCCCAGATAGGTCCACTTAATCCCTGCAGGTCCACTTATACCTCACCGGCTTACCTGATGAGTCCACTTAATCCCTACCAGCGTCCCGGATAGGTCCACTTATACCTCACCGGCGAACCGGATGAGTCCACTGACACACTTAAAATATTTCTAAATCTCTTTAAACATCCGAAAGCAACAATATCATGTACTCAACATATCACTGAAATCATTAATATGAATTTCACTGAAACCATTAATAAC
>NW_006499728.1:4990728-5034265 GCF_000471905.2 Amborella trichopoda | reverse complement strand
ATTTATTGTTGGTTTTCGTATTCTAGTTTGGCCCTTAGCAACATTTAACCATCTATATTTTGTTTTTTTTATATACTCTTGTTACCGTTAGGGCTGTAGGATACCCCAAAAATCGGAAAGCCCCTAAGGCCCGGTGTGGGACAGTTTGATGTTGCTTGACGTTGAATCACTTTGTGTGTTAATTTTTCTTAAAAAAATATAAGGCACTTCAATATCATTAACATCAAATTGCCGCATACTTCGGCCAAATTAATATATAGGGCCCATTTAACATTACTAATGTCAAATTGGCCTCGATATGGGACTCTTCAATTTTGGTTATTGTGCTACCCCATTTATCATAAAAAAATAAAAATAAATATGTTAAAAAATAGTTTTAACATTGCTAATATGAACCTGAGGCAAAACTGCAAAAAGTAAAATAAAAAAATAAAATAAAATAGTAAGACTTCAACACAGCAAAATCGGTAAAAAATATTAACCATGTCCTAATTTTACATTTATTTTATGGCCCCCTTATGCAAATTTTCCTATATTCATTGTACATTCGTATTCCAAATGGCCCCATTCTCTGACCATCACCGCCCATCCATTCATCAAACGGCGAGAACACTTCTAAGTATATGTTCTCTATAGCCATAGGCATTATTCATCATTGCATACAGGGGCAGAGGCAGAGAGGAGAGAGACCATCACCGCCCATCCATTCATCAAACGGCGAGAACACTTCTAAGTATATGTTCTCTATAGCCATAGGCATTATTCATCATTGCATACAGGGGCAGAGGCAGAGAGGAGAGAGAGTGTGGAGAGAGAACAATTGAGAGAGAGAGAGAGAGAGAGCAATCTTCGTTCAAAATTGTAGAGAGAGAAAGTAGGGAGATTGACTTACCACCAATAGGCGGGCTCGCTGAACTTGACATCCCACACGTGCACATCTCTGCACCCAATGAACCCGACCAATCTTGGCCTGCACTCATCCCCCAAACAATCGCCCGTTATATTCCAACTAACCATCACGTTTTTCCTCTCTTCAAATCTCTCTACGAACTTTAACGCCTGACCATCAATAACGCCGCCGCCCGTTATTCCCACCCTTTCCGCCCCTTCCGCCAAAATAACGTACCACTGTTTCGATTCCGCAGGATAATCCTTCTGGAGTCGACTCCCCAGGATAACGGCCCCTTTCTCCACAACCAAAGTAACGCCAGATTTTAAGAAAACGGTTCCGGTTAGATATTGGCCGGCGGGGAAGATAAGGCGGCCATCCCCGATTGAAGCACAGCCATCGATCGCTGCCTGGATCGCCGTCGTCTCGAGATGGAGGCCATCACCGATCGCCCCGTAGTCGAGGACGTTGCAGGTGAGATGATAGGGAATAGATCGGCGGAGCTGGAGGGGAGGGAATGACATGACGGGCTGTGATTGGGTGCAGAGGGGAAGGAAGACAGCGAGGAGGAGGAGATGGGCCATGGCTCCTCGTCCATTTTCTGCATACATTTGGGAATACCGGATTCGTCTGTATTCAGTGGCCTTGTCCTGTCTTCCAAGCGTGAGGAGAGAGAAAGAGGGATTTGTCTAATAAAGAATGAGGAGAGAGAAAGTGAGGGATTCTTATGTTTATCCGTATGTGGTGATCTGCTGTAGAGTGAGAGGTAGAGAGAGATTCATTTTTTTATATTATGACTCGTGAGCTTATCCGTTTGCTTGCGGAGGTTTAGTTTTTAAAGACAGAGATTGATATGTTAGTTTATGGCTTCTGTGGAAAAAGTTCAAATTTTTTTTTATTTGTCAGGCCCTATTTCACTTGATTGGTTGATTGTTACCTCTTGTACAAGGGACCAAGGAAGGTTTAAAACAAAACAATGGTTCAAACTTAAACCAATCGGATTCTGGAATAGGCATAGACCGAACTAGTTTTGAAATTCTTTATTGTGTTATTGATTTCTAATTTGGACCGATTTAGATTTGAAACACCCTTTAAAAAGGAGTGTAATTAATAGAGCCGAGTCTCTAAACAACCAAATTAGAGCCCACCTCAAAAATTTCACTAAAAAAGATTATTTTGATGCTCAAATATCCTCAAATTGATTATCTCGACATCAAGATGGATGGACATTAGTAAAAAGAGGATTTCAAGTTTTGAAAATAGTGCATCTTGTAACACAGTTTTGGATTGTCAATTTTCAAGACTTTTAAGTTTTCATAGATCTGTTTGGGTTACATTATTCTTTAAGCTTTCAAATTTTATAATTAAAGATGAAAATATATTTTAAGGCTATCACCAAGATTTCTAGTATTGAAACCATATTTCTTTACACTATTTAAAAGTGGGGTTTTAATTTTATTGTTTTGAGCCTCATCTTTATACAAACCGCAACCATAATTTAAACATCATGGGTAAAAGATAACAATGTACTAATGGGGTTGGCAATGATCTGGCCTGGACCGGGCCAGTCATGGCCCTAATCCCCATAGGCCCAGCCCAAGCCTAGGGTGGTTGGGCCAAAGGGGCCTTGGCCTATGCCAGACCCTAACCCTATCAAGGCTAGGTATGGTTAAATAAAATAAAAGAAATTAAAAGACCTAACCCTATCTAGGCTTGGCATGGCCAAAAAAAATAAAATAATAAAAAATAAAGATACAAAGAGAAAAAGGATTGAGCTAGGCTAGACATGTCTCAGACCTAACTCAGCCCCACTCATAAGATGTGGTTGCTTGGCCCTGGCCTCCCCTTAGGCCACATTTTATGGCTCGACCCTAGATTAGGGCCTAGTTTACCATACCTGACAAGGCCACCCGACCCATTGCTATATAGAATCTCATAAATGCAGTAAAAAAATATATGATTACTAAGTACAGAGCAAATAAAATAAGATCATTTACTTTTGGTACAGGGAGGTCACAATTACTTACAACCATCTGATGTGAAATCTAATAGGTTGGGTGTATCACAAAGTTCGAGAATTTTTTTTTTGAACTTTGGGCTTGATCAATGAAATAAATGCAACCACCCAATTTCACATCCAATGGTCAATAGAATCCAAAACAAAATTTTTCGAATGTTGTGATACATTTTAATAAGTTAGATTTCACATCCAATAGTTAAGAAAAGTTGTGACTTCTTGTACAAAAAATGAACGGCCTCGTAATATACAATCCAAATAAAAAAAAGAGTTGAGAAAACAAACATAAAGTCTTGATTTAAATTAAATCAATTCGAATAAAAAAGCAACATATCATGGCTACAACTCATGGGCTTTCTAAAGTAGTATTATTAGGATTGGATCGGCCACTGAACCTATGAGGGGTCTATTCCAGTCAAAATCGGTTCCGCTACAGATCGAACTCTTTAGACTATACTTTAAAAGTATTAAAAAATATAAATAATCGTTGAAAAATATATATTAAAAAAAAGTTGCCCACTTTATTTAAAATAGTCGAACTAGTTGATCCAGCCAACCGGCTCGCCCAAAATAAGTCAAACACTAGTTTTGACCAGATACCAACCTCTTTTTTTACTCTGGACCAGATTGGCCAAGGCACTGGTCGGTAGTTTAACCAAGTTTGGTCTAGTTTTGATAAATATGCTTACATGTCCATGTCCATGTCAATGTTCTATTGACGAACTAGCAGAACCCAGCCCATGGGTTGAGTTCAGGTAACTTGAAACTGGTTTGGATAACCAGTTCAAGTCAGGCACGTACTGGCTAGGCAAAAAAAAAGTGTTAAGAAAATAAAAATCCAAAAAAATTAGAAAATGCGAGTTTAAAGTAAGATTCAACAAAACACACCTAAATGAGATTAACAAATTAGCAAAAAAAATAGATTTTAAAAAATCAATTTGTGATCGGGGTAATTTTTGAAATAATCTAAAAATGATGGAAAACATTTAATAAGAAGTATTCACGACCAAAATACTTTCCAATCTTTTCCAAAACGATAGAACGCAGGAAAAAAATATTTTTCAAATAGATTTATTTTTTAAAATTTAGATTTATTTTATAAATTTTTTTATTTTCTTTTTTAAGATCTCTAAGTTGGACACCCAACTCGAGAATACTCGGGCTCGCAAGAGTGAAGAGCTAGCTCAGACTCGCCCGATTAGTCGTGCACTGGTGCGTGGTGTCTTGTTTACGATGCAAATAGGAGAGATCTATACAAGAAAATCCCTCAGATCCGTACCACAAATTGATTTTCAAAAGTGTGATAGAGAGTGGGACACTCGAGTTTTGATCTAAAGTCAGATCTACTTAGAAGAGAGATCTTCTTTTAGATAAGTAACAGAGCCAACATTGATCTAATATATGAAATACTATGTAAAAAGCAATAAAACTAATTTAATTCTAATAAAATAAACAAAAATAAAAATAAATACAAGAAAGAGTAAAAATCTACCAGATCAGGCCAGTTGGCCCGGGAGTCTCGAGGCTTCGAGGCCTCGCCCGTATTAGGACCGGCTGAGTTTATGCCATGCGTCCTCTTTGTCTCTCTTTAGGTTTTGACCAGGCCTTGGTTTGGTTGGATAGATTTCTTGATCTAAGGGCTGCAAGTAGCATAAAACTAGGGTTTTTCTAGGTCTAGGTTTTTCTCAGGTTACATAATCTCTAAGCTTTTCTAGGCATAATAACTAATCAGGTCTAACGAGTCTCTAATATAAAATGATCCTGAAATGACCATTTTATAAGCTGAAAATCGTCTGGAATAGATAACATACCATAACCAAAAGATTTCCTGGCCCGGACTGCCGTTTTGGTGGTCCAAGACTTGGGCGACACTCCTAGTGTCGCCCAGACCAAATGGTCAAGGTATTGAACCTGGAAAAAAATGATCCGGGAGGTGTTGGCATGTGGAAACTACCAATTTGGGGCAGTCGGGTTTGGACGACATTGGAAGCGTTGCCCAGACCAAATCTGCTCAAAATTGACAGATTCTAGTTCTGAGGGGATCTACGGACTCTTGTGATGTTATCTACCAAAATTTGGGTCAAAACAAGATGTTTTGCTATTTTTAATGATTTTTTTTTAGTAAAACATGGTATTTTGTAGGATTTGGGTCAGTCTAGGCTGGACGACCCTAGAAGCGTCGGCCAGACCATATCTGCTCAAAATCGTAAATTCTAGTTCTTGGGAGGGGGATGTAGGGCTCTTGTGATGCTGCCTGCCTAAATTTAGGTCAAAACGAGATGTTTTGCTATTTTTAATATTTTTTTACTTAAATAGGGTATTATGTAGGATTTGGGTCAGTCTGGACTGAGCGACACTAGGAGTGTCGTCTAGACCAAATCTGCCCAAAATCACAAAATTCTAGTTTTGGGGGATCTACAGGCTCTTATGATGATGCCTGCAAAAAATTGGGTCAAAACCAGATGTTTTGCTATTTTTAATGATTTTTTACTAAAACAGGGTATTCTACAAGATTCGGGATCACAGAGCCGGCAGTATGGACTATGGTGGTCTACGGTCTAGGGGTTTACTGTGATATTGTGGTTCTAATGGTTAAAAAATATCACAAAATTTGTCAGTTTTAAAAATGAGATGTCTACATATCTAAACTTATTACCCATACGTTCTCCCTAAAGATTATCAAAATCTTTTCTTCACATGGCTTTCCTCCATCCTGGATCAAAGCAATGGAACAAGCTTTCAAGTTGGCTAAATATTCAACCACCATTCTCACCGTATTTATAGATTATTTCCTCCATCATGTATCAAAGCAATGGAACAAGCTTTCAAGTTGGCATAATACTCAACCACCATTCTCACCGTATTTATAGATTATTTGGCTAGTAGTCAGGTCTAGGCATTGTTTTGTGCACCGGTATGTCCAGGATTTCACCAAACAAAAAAAAAAAGGAAAAAGAAATATTGCTATGTTTACATCAAGTGTCATTGATCCCAAAGTTTTAACCGCAAAGAAATATGAAAGATTGAAAAGTGCGGCTGAGAAGCTATTTGATAGGGCAAGATCTATGGGATGTAGTCAATGACATTGAACCTAGACCAACTGCTTACTATAGACTTGTGTCATGGAAGAAACATAAAGGCTCGACATGTAATTCAGATCTCATGTGGACTTGATATGTTTTCCCATGTGAAGATTGTAGAAATAGCAAAAGAAGTCTGGGATCGGTCAGCTGCTGTGCATGAACAGGCAAGCGGTACAAAGAAGGCATTCATGGAAGTTGAATTACAGGCATATAAGCAAAGTAATGGCATCATTGCAAACTTTTCTTGAAAAGTGAAAGATCTTTGTAATCAATTGAAAAAAATTGGCGCTAAGATGGAGAATGACACTCAAGTTGGCATCATCTTTGAAAACCTAAGGACCGAGTTTGATGCAATGAGAGTGATGATTCAAAAATCCAAGCCACTCATAGAAGAGGCTATAAGCCTATTGTTTCATAAGGAAGCACTACTTGACGTGAGAAAATTGGAGTTAAACAATTATTTAAAGAAAGGGAAAGAACGAAGTGATGTCTAGTTTACTAATTCTTATAGGAGTTCTTATGATAGAGGAAGATATCGTGGTTCAAAAAAGCCCCAAAATAATAAAGAGTCTTGACCACAACCTCACAATAATGAGCAAGGTGAGTCTCGTAAAACCTTTCAATAAAAAAAAAAAAGCTAGTGCTATACTTGTTGGAAAGTCAGACATGATTCCAAATATTATAGGCATAATCAAGACAATTATGTTGCCAAAGGAAAAAGGGAAGAGGAGAAAGAAGCATACGAGGATAGACTTGAAGAAGCACTTTGTATTAATGATGGGCATGAGAGCAAATAACAGTGATACATAGATTCAGCATGTTCAAATCATATGACTCCAAGAGGCAATCCCTTCACCACCAAAGAACCTTTGTCTAACATGCCAAGAGTCCTGAAAGGGGATACTACTCAGAAGTTGAAGGCAAGGGAAGTATCACACTAAAAGTGCCCAATGGAAGACAATGGGTAGATCAAGGATTTCATGTAAGTTTTGGTGAAAGAGACCGTGAAATTGAAGAAGAAGATGAATCTTCATCCCCCAATGGGGATCCAAAGTCCTCTTGGAAGCCGGCTACTCCCTCACCATCAAGAGATAAGGAAATTAGTCTCTCAAGTTTCATGATTTGAGCAGGTCAAGCCATATCCAGAAAGGCATAGGTATCCAGTGGTTCAATGACTATTACGTCTACGATATATATATTATGCATATATGATGTAGGTCATTGATGAACATGAGCCGAAAAGCTTAGAAGAAGCAGCAAGTAATCAAAAGTGGCAGCATGCCATGGAACAAAAGACCGCACTTTCCAAGAATCAAATATGGGATTTGGTTCCATTTCTAGGAAGCAAGAGCACAATTGGTTATAAATAGTTTTAGAGAATAAAAAGTAAATCCAGATGCGAAATGAGTGTTATAAGGCATTATTGGCGGCTAAAGTGTTTCCTCAAGCTTATGAGAAAGACTTTGAAAAGGCGTTTAGCCGAGTTGCAAAGATTTTATGTGTTAAATGATCCCGCTTTGGACACAATTACTTAACGAGTATGGAAAAGCCAGCGACTACAATGTTTCAGTTCACAGTGAAAACATCACTTCAATCATGGTAGTCTCAAATCCAGCCATTGATGCATACACGAAGCACATCGAGTGCACAATCACTATGATCGTGAGGAGGTGTTAACCGGGAGGTTAACTGCATATATATTCCAACCAGTGTTTCAAAACTCGACGAGTCGAACCGGACTCGCCTGTTCGACTAGGGAACTGGCTAGGGCGTGCCGGTTCTAGCAATACATAGGGAACCGCCCGTGTCAAGAGAGAACCGAGCAATTCTTAGCCGATTCACAACAGTGAAACACGAATGAACAGTATTCATCACGGGAATCATCAATTTTTGACATTTTTTGATAATTTTTTTGCTTTTTCAGCTTTGTAATCGAATCTTTCAGCTTTTTCTTTAAGATTTTCAGCCTTTTCAGTGGATAAATTGTAGTTTAAATCAACAATTTTGATCACAAATCGGTAGATCTGTGAAGAACAAGGCGTCAGTGTTTGCCATTTCTCTGATTTCTCACAAAAATGGGTATTATTTTTTGTAAAATCTGAGGGTTATTGATCTTAAGAGTGTTATTTAGAAATTTTTATTCATAATTTGTGAGTATTTTGGTCCATTACATTTCAGATTTGGATTTAAAACCACGGGTGGAGAAAAACAGGTAAGAACTGGGTTTTTTTTTTTTTTCCGCCATTCAATCCATTTTAGATAATTGTTTGCAAATAATGTGTTAATATTATATGATGTTGATTCCTTATAATGTTTTTTATCATAAAATATATTCAATTTTATGAAATTTATTCGATTTGAGGTGGATTTTCGTGAATGACTGATGTCAAGTGGATTTGTGAAGAACTGCGCTTTTTTTTTTTTTTTTGCCATTCATTCGATTTTAGTGAATTTTTTACAAATAATGTGTTAATATTATAGGATTTTGATTCCTTATAGTGTTGTTTATCATAAAATATATTCAATTTGATGTAATTTATTCGATTTGAGGCGGATTTTTGAGTTGGAATGACTGAAGTCAGGTGGGTCTGTGAAGAACTGCATTTTTTTTTTTTTCGCCATTCAAGTTTTTACAAAAAATGTATTAATATTATAGGGCTTTGATTCCTTATAGTGTTGTTTATCATAACATATATTCAATTTGATGTAATTTATTCGATTTGAGGCGGATTTTTGAGTTGGAATGACTGATGTCAGGTGGGTCTGTGAAGAACTGCATTTTTTTTTTTTTCGCCATTCAATTTTTTACAAAAAATGTATTAATATTATAGGGCTTTGATTCCTTATAGTGTTGTTTATCATAACATATATTCAATTTGATGTAATTTATTCGATTTAAGGCGAATTTTTGAAATGGAATGACTGATGTCAAGTGGGTCTGTGAAGAACTGCGTTTTTTTTTTTTTTTTCCCCCATACAATCGATTTTATTCAATATTTTGATAATAATATGTTAATATTATAGGGCATTGATTCTTTATAGTGTTGTTATCATATCATGTATTCAATTTGATGTAATTTATTTGATTTGAGGCCGATTTTAGAGTTGGAATGATTGATGTTAGGTGGGTCTGTGAAGAACTGTGTTTTTTTTAAAAAAATAATGGATGATCGATTTATTCGAGAAATCGTGATTTTTTGAAAAATTATGAAAATCGTGACCAGGTTTTGATTATCATGGCGAATTAAACTGTATTTTAATTTTTATTGTTAAATTTTTAATGCAAAAAATTGCATGTTGATAAATTATTGATGCAAAAAAATACACGTTGTTAAAAATGTTAATGCAAAATTGTATTTTTTAATTTTAATGCATAAAATGTATGTATATGATTGATAATGATTTTCGATTTTGAGTCACGGTTTTGTGAAGAACAATTGGGGGTTTTTTTTTCCTGCCAAACTACAAATATGAGATGAATTAAAGTACTATTACGAATTATTTTAGAGGGTTTTTTAAGGTAATACTGTAATTCAATTAATTTTAGGTGTAATTTGACGGATTAAGCAATTTTTATTGCTTGATTTCAGATGCAAAGGAGTTGTGGCTGTGTTTTTTGAATTTTTTTATGGTGATCAATTTTTTTGAAAATCGTGATTTTCTGAAAATTGTGATTATATTATTGTTAAATATTTCTTGTGCCAAATGTACGTGTAGTGGCATTATAGATGACTATATTATTGTAATGATTGATATAGACTATTTTTATCTATAATGTTACATAAATAAATTATATTTACTAATAGGAACTAAAATATTTTTGCCAGTAGAAGTATTTTGCATTAACAACAAAGATAACTTCATAAACTATCCCTACATATTATCACTACATATGGTGCTTATTTTTCCTGTTGAGTTATCAGGTTAATTTTTAACCATTTACATATTAAAACAATTGAACCATACAAGATCTAGGGAAGACCCTGCATGGCAATATGGGGTCAGGCTTACTCCCAACAAAAAAGATAAAATTATTTGTAATTACTGCCAAAAAGTGATAAGTAGTGGGGTACATAGGTTCAAGCAACATTTGGCAAGGGTTAATAGATATGTTTTTGCGTGTAATAGTATCCCTAGTAATGTAAGAAAGTAGATGACGATATTTCTCAAGGTTACCAAAGGTAAAAAAATTACAAAGCAGATGATGGATGAGGAGATAGTTGGTTTATATACGCCATTGAGCGGAAATGATCTAGAAGAGCAATATAATAATGACTTGGAGATGGCCACAAGAATGAGTTTACAAGAAACATACCAGAGGGAAATCGGGTTTAGAATGCCTGGTGGTTATGACATGAGCATGCATGGTGGGCCTAGCTTAGACATGCATGGTGGGGCCCATCTTAGACATGCATGGGGGGCCCAGCTCGAACATGCATGGCGGGCACAGATGTTGAAGAAATTGGTGGTAATATCTATCAAGGGGAAACAGACGTTGAAGAAATTGTTCTTAGCTTATCTAGGAGTGCCAGTATTGTAGGTCATGGTCGTATAGACCAATTTCTCTCAAAGCCTAAGTCACAATAGTTGACTCTTAAAGGCATGGTGAAAGGTACGAGGAACATGTTAGACAGATATATTGGTAAATGGTTTTATGATAAAATGGTCCCCTTTGATGCAACCAATAGCGCATATTTCCCACCTATATTCAACACAATCTAGAGAGCCAAGCCTAGGGTAAAGCCCCCGACTGCATATGAACTCAGCGAGCCAATCTTGGATAAAGAGGTGGAGGAAGTTAAAAAGTGGATTGAAGAATATAAACAGAGTTGGCCAAGAACAGGCATTACTCTCATGACTGACGGTTGGTTGAATAAAGTTAGCAAAAAAGAGTTTCTTAACTTCTTGGCCTATTCCCCAAAAGGTCTAGCCTTTATATCTAGCAAATATGTATTAGTGATAAAGAAGGATGCAAACTTCTTGGTATGACTACATGATCAGATAGAGGAGGAGGTGGGAGATAAGCATGTAGTCCAGTTTATTACGGACAATGTGCGTGCATGTGTTTCTGCGGGCAGCAAGTTGATGGATAAGAGGAAGCATTTAGCATGGACCCCGTGTGCTGCACATAACATCGATCTTATGTTAGAGGAGATTGGTGATATCAAAATTGTGAAGGAGACTTTACAAGAAGCGATGTTGGTGTCAAGATTTATATATAACCACTCTAAAGTCTTATTTTTGTTCAGAGAAGAGTGTAAGAAAAAAGAGATAATCAGGCCTGTCAACCCGTTTTGCGACAAATTGCTTGGCTATGGACTCCATTCGAGAATCTAAAGGTGCATTAAAGCGATTGTTTACCAGTGAAGAGTGGTTAAATGACAGCCTCTCGAAGTCCGGTACCGGGCTAAAAGTGGACGGCATAGAATCAAGTAGGAGGTTCTGGTCTCGATGTTCTAGTATCGTAGAGGCCACTGCCCATTTGGTCATGGTGTTAAGAATGATAGATGTTGACAATAAAGCTATCATGGACATCCTTTACGAAAGTATCGAGAGGGCCAAATCAACTATTGGGGAGAAATGTAGTTTTGTTAGTAAAGTGATCAAAATTATAAAAAGAAGATGGAACACCAAATTTGGCCGTTCAATTTATTATGCAGATACATATATATTTAAATCATTAGAATGTTTAATTCTAATTTAATTTTTATGAAATTTTAAATGACCTTTATCTTTCTATGTATTTTCTAGGTTACTACTTCAATCTAAAATTTTTCTATTTGACACCTGAACATCCCCACAAGATTATGGAAGTGGTTAGATACATTATTGCCAGGCTGGAGAGAAGACATCAAAAGCAGGTAGCAGAAACACAAGAGGTAATATTTAATATTTGGGTAAGAAATTCATTGAGTTGTTTTATTTACGAGGAATAATGCACTAAAACGAAATATTTTATTTTAGCTTGCAATGTATATAGATGCTATAGGATCCTTCAGAATTAGACTTATCGGGAATTCTCGAACTAAGATGGATCCAGGTTAACCCCTAACTAATATTTTGTTCATTTATATATTTAATCTTATGAATTGTTCTTGCCCTTACAATGCTTTTTACATTTTAATCCAGCTGAATGGTGGGAGATATATGGTAGTTATGCACCTCACCCAAAGGGGATAGCAATCAGGGTGCTCTCCCAGACATGTTCTGCTACTGGGTGTGAGCAAAATTGGAGTACGTTCCAATGGTTGCACACTACTAAGATGAATCGACTCGCTTCAGATAGGCTTCATAAACTGGTCTACGTTCATTACAACTTAAACATCCGAGAGCGATAAATAAGAATGAAGCTTAAAGACTATGGGCCGATAGACTTGGACACAATATTTATCACAGACACAATAGAACAATGTGTAGTAGAGGAAGATGAGTCAATATCGCATAAGAGAGCGTTCCTTGAGGCTATCGGTGAGGAAGATTTTGAAGAAGGTGATGAGCATCATCAAAGAAGAAGCAGCCCGCCAACATATCCACAATTCGTCGGAGATGTCCTGATATTGTACCTAATGAGAGAGAATGGGAAGGGGGTCTAAGGGAAAATGAGAGAGATGATGATTCTGATGCCACCCAATCCTAGCCAAATTATTTACATATCGAGTCTTAACAGCAAGAGGATAGGGACAAGCACGACAGTGTAGCTGAGCATGAAGGATGGACAAGTTTCGGGGATTTTGGATTAAGAGCACAACTAAACACTAACACTCAGGGATTTGGGTATAGTCAGGTGCCCACTAATTTGGATGATTCGTTTTTAGAACAAGTTAATGAATTGTCACGCGAATTCAATCAATGACACAAGCGTGACCAAGATGAAGAACGACGTCGTCTGTCATTTTATTTTTAGGTCATATGTTACGAATTGTATGTTTTATTGTAGTCCACGTATGATGATATACTTAATCCATGATAATTTTATGTTTATGCTTTTGTGTAATGTAAATTAAATGGTAAACAGTAGTTCATACAAGGAAAAAACATATCAATATTCGTATATTCATGCAAAAAAATAAAAATTATTAATGGAGTACCTCTATTTCTTATTGGATTATTAAAAAACAACATTTATATTAAATTTTAATAATTTTTTAAGATTTTTTTTTAAGATTTAATCCTATCGATTCGACTGATTCCCAATCCAAATCGTCAATTCAACAATCCGGATGAATTTTTGAGGTACCCGATATGAATCACCGAACCGTTTTTTAAACCACTAATTCCAACTAATGAATAGGCGGCAGATATCTTCACCAAAATGCTGAGTGGAGAGAAGATACTGAAATTCAAGCAAGCGTTAGGCATGAAAGACGTTGCTCAGACATGGCAATGAATGGGGGTGTTAAAAGATGAGCATCTTTATGTTTATTAAGAGTCCTTTAAGCATGGGATTAGGATCTAGGCTTAGATTGTGGAGGTAGGGGAGTCCTATTATAGGTGTTTCCGTTAGGATAAGAGATAACGATGAAGGTCCATGGCAATAGTTTTAGGATTATGATGAGGTTGAGGGTCCACCTAGTCCCATTGGAAGTAGGAAAAATTAAAAAGCGTTATAAATGGTGGTGAAATGTAATGGGTAAAAGGCATGGGACTACAGAGGGAAAATGTGAGATATTGGGCAGAGAGAAAAATGGTGTGATGAGAAAAATGTAGAGAGAGAAAATAAGATAAGCGATCGAGCTCATAGAGAAAAATGCAGAGAGAGAAATAGTGAATAACAGCCCACCGAGGCTAAAGATTTTTTGAAATGAAAATCTCTTCCTATTTTAAATTTTACATGTATGAACATCAAATCGTGCCTGTAAATATCCAAAGCTTCCTTGTCTATTTTCAACAAAATATAAAATGATAAAATATTGTATTTGCTGCAGTAGCTTTGCAGCTATCGAGAAGAGAGAAAAAACATGACTTTTCAAAATGGAGCTAGAGATTTAGTCACAGGCTATGTTATGATATCCTCAGGGTGCAAATGACTTGAGAGTTTATGGACATACCCAAAGAACAATTTCAAGCCCAATTTCACACCAATGTGCGATACTTACTATACTTTAAGAAACATAACGTCCGAAAGGCAGCGCGGTATGGCACCCCCAAAATCATATTGGGTCAAACTGATGGTAGTGTGAGAAACAATGGAATAGTTTGCAAGGTATAATGTTTTGTTGACAGTTAATAGAGGCCAAACCATTTGGATCACTCAAGGTTGCTAGCATGTGAGGAGAATGAGACTGAGCTCATGGCACTTAAATTTTGTGTTTTAATGCTTGAGCAATAACATAAAAAATTTATCATTGAGGGTGATTATGATAATATTATTAAATGGTGCAAGGACCGTCTACCATTCATGGAGTCATAGAGAAGATAGATACACCCATGGAGAAATAAGAGTTCAGGGAGAGAGATTTCCTCACATGTTAATAGGCATAGGAACTCTAATATTGATACTTTAGTGTCAGTTTGGATGTACTCAATATTGTAATATTTTTTAATAAAAAATACTACAGTGTCAAGGCAAAAGTGCTCGTAAAAAAAAATTCAAGTCAAGACTTAATTTTTTTGATGAAAGTACAACTTTTTCACCTCGTGCAAATCTTTCCATGAACCAACAACTTTGTGAAACCTCATAAACCCCAAATCTTCTCTCTTTGAATAAACAGAGCATTTTTATTTTCTCTCTAAAAAAGCGGACAAGCTCAAGCCCCATCCATGGTAGCCCTAGGCATCGTCTTTTACCACACTCATGGGAACATTCTCTCTACAAAAGGCAAACATTTTCTCTTTTACCACACTCATGAGAAGCCCCTTCTCTTCATGAATAAGGAGAAGCTTGGGTTGAAAAAAACAGAGAAGCTCAAGCCCATTTATGGTAGCGGGCAGCCCTAGGCGTCGTCTTTGTAAAGCCAATGCCCTTTCTCTCTCTACAAAAGGTGAATATTTTCTCTCATACCACACCCATGGGTTCGGGTTGTTAAAAACCAAAGAAGCACCCCGCTGCCCTAGGCGGTGTTTTTGTAAAACCAAGGCCCTTTCACTCTCTACAAAAGGCGAACATTTTTTCTCATACCACACTCATGCATACGGGTTGTAAAAACCCAAATAAGCTAAAGCCCCGCAGTCCTAGACAACGTTTTTGTAAAGCCAAGGCCCTTTTTCGCTTTGCAAAAGGCAAGTCTTTTCTCTCATACCACACATGGGAAGCCCTTTCTCTTTATGAATAAAGAGAAGCTCAGGTTGCAAAAAAGCTCAGGCCCATCCATAACAGCATTAGGGGGCGTTTTTGTAAGGCCAAGGCCTTTTCTCTCTCTACAAAAGACGAACTTTTTTTCTCATACCATACCTATGAGAAACCCCTTCTCTTCATGAATAAGGAGAAGCTCGGGTTGCAGGTTTGTTTATTGTATGGAAGCAAATTGTTTACAAGAGATACAAGAAAATCTTCTAGATTGGCAAGAGAATTTTAGAAGGGTAGAATGCGACTTTGCTTTTAGTATGTTAAATCCATCCAAACAGTCAGCATAATAATAAAAAAAGATAGTAATGTTTCTTAAATAAAGATGAAGAGTGTGATTTTTTTTTGGTGTAAAAGTGTTTTTATTTGACATCCAAACTGGCCATTAGCATGCAGTAATAGAGAAGATAGAGTTCAAATACACCCATGGAGAAATAGATATCATATTAAGGGGAGAGATTTTCTCACATGTTAATAGGGATAGGAACTCTAATACTGATGCTTTAGCCTAGGAACTCTAATACTGATGCTTTAGCTAAGGCTGCTGCTATAACTCTCTTTGTATTTCGGTCTTTTTCCTTTTCTTTTCTCTGGGTCCATGTCATCCATCGTTTCAATGTACTTTTCGTCCTTATCGTTTCGATGTACTTTTCGTTCTCATTGAAATCTGGTTAATATTTCAAAAAAATAAAATAAAAAATAAAAAAAAAGTATATAATGAGACAAGTTACCTTTGATACAAGGATATGAAATTAGGCGACTCAAACTTTAAAAGAAAGTTTATCCAATTTATGACACGTCCAAACTATCAAATTTCGTATCAGATTGTTTTAAATAATTGTAACCTCCATATACAAAAAGTAAATGATCTCATTGTATACAATCTCAAAAATAAAATAGGCAAACATAGAATTTGGTTAGCAAGCACTTTTTTTTTCAAGGATTTTGGGTGATTTATCACATGCAATGCAATGCATTGAAAAGGTTCGCCCATAGAGTACCACAGCTTCACTAAATTTATGTGGGCTTTTTTAGCTACATTAAATTTGATTTTTTTTTGTTTTTTTAGTATAGCAGCAAACGTCTTAGGCTAAATTTGGAATTGAAGAGAATATTTTTGTCACTGTGGTCTCTCTCACATACATATATACACATACTAGATATGAGTAAGAATACATATGGTCATGTTGTACATATCATTATGGCCTTTCCCATGCAGAATACATACGGTCATGTTGTACGTATGAATATAGCCTTTACCATGCTCATGCTCTTTATCAGTGTTTCAAACCCAAATCGGCGGGCGGATTGTTCACCACCGATGTCGGCTCGTGGATTAGTGTTCGAGAAAAATATTAAGAAATGAATGAAATAAAATAAAAAATAAAAAAGAGTTTTATTGGGTGGGGATTTAGATGGGACCTAACAAAGCATCATTTAAAAAATAAAGAAAAAAATACATAAATGTTGAGGACATCAATGTTACATAAACCTCCGTTGTACCAATGAAACTTGCATCATAAGACATAGAGTTGCCTTTTTAACTTTCGACAAACCCAATTGAACAAACCCTTTTAGACTTGCTCTCCCAACTGGCACCACCACTGATCTCTCATCTCTATTTCACAACTAAACTACTGTCCATGAAGAAACTCATCTCTATTCCATAGCTAGGAAGAGACCTTTAAAAGCAACATAAACTTTCTCTCTCTAAAAGGGAAACTACTCAAAATATTCATGGGAACCGCTTCTCTACAATAAACCAACCTCTCAATCTACATGAGGCACATTGGTGTGTTTCTCTCTATCTATAAAAAGCTCGCTTCTCTTTAAAGGGAGACCTTACCTTTGATATAGAGGTCTTATATCTGATACAGATGAGGCCGATAGTCACCTTTCCCATATGGTGACCCAAATAGGATACACATAGTCTTTCATCATTATCTCATATATATAATGTTAGGACTCCATACTAAATAGGAATTTCATCTTTCATCTCATCTATACAATGTTAGGACTCCATACTAAATAGGAAATTTCCTATAGATGTTACATATATCTCAAAACCAAGAGATATACCCCAAGAGTCCTTCTTTTGTTTTTTTATTTTCTGTAGAAAACTTATTAATATCAATATCAATCTCATATAAAATGTGATTTCCTTATGTTGGTGATTTTGGATATCACCATATCCAAACAAATTCTTTGTGATGAATTAAAAATTTATTTTCATTTCTAATTATACATAAACTTGAGAAGGTCCCCCTTTATTTTATTGACATGTGTTGCTTTTTTTCGAGCTGTATTCTACTAATTCTTATTTTCTTCTCCATTTTATCTTTCTATTTCTTAGAATTGTCCAACTCTCCATATTAATGACAACTATCTCTCTTTCTATTGCTGCTAATTCCAGATTCCAGAAAATAGAGAATAAGTCATCTAAATTATAAAAGCCTAGTATTAGGTAGCTCTTGATCAAGGCTCTCCTCAAAATCAGGCAACCACTCTCTCTTCCTCTTGGACAAAGAACACTTGGCTCCCATGACATTTCTCACAAGGAGCTTCATGCTCCCTTTTCCCTTGCACTAGTAAAAAGAAATATTTGTATGCTATTTTTTTGAAAAAAAATTTGTAATACCCTGAGTAGCTGAGTTTTTCGTGGCACTTTTATTATAAATATCTAATTACATAATTGAATCAATATATACATTTGAAAAAAACATGGTTGAATCAATAAAGACACAACACATGATAGATCCAAGAAGAATATCTTAGTCATATGAGGATTTTTTTTTTTTTGGGTAAGTATATGAGGAAACTTGAACCTTTATCCAGATGGGAAATAAGAAAAATTAAAATCAAATATTGAGAACAAAAAAAGAGGCTTTCTCAATTTTCTTGATTCGCCCTCATAAGAGACACATAAAATAAAATGAATTTTTCTGGTGAACCAGGTTCGTGTCTTAAAGGAGAAGGCATTCGCTAGTAATTTAATGAATCTTTCTCGCACATGAACCAGCTTCTTACCTTAGGGATTCTTTATTATCCATGAACCAGCTTCTTACCTTAGGGATTCTTTATTATCCATGAACCAGTTTCTTGCCTTACGATAGAAGGGATTCTCTACTAATTTTGACTCTTCAGAGGAGTTAAACATACATCCAATAGCATGACAAGAATACAAATATATTGAATGTCTTTATACTTATATGGTGTAGAAGGGCAGCTAATGTGATATTTGGTTACGGAGTTGTAGTTATAAAAAGTCAAGCTTGTACTCAGAAAATGAAAAACATAACTACCCATGATCTAAAGAGGAACTTTTAGATTAATTACTCATGACTAAAAGAGCATGATCTAAAGAGAAACTTTTAGATTAATTACTCATGACTAAAAGAGAAATGTTTAGATTTGTTGTCTGGCAAACGTTTAGATTTATTGTCGCTTTAGCTCGAAACCTTTAGATTTATTGTTTGTGCCTAGTTCGCAATGGCCTGATGCTGAAGATCAAGTGGTAAAAAGAGAGACAAGGAATATAAATTGAATAAAATAAATTGAAACATTGTTGATATTTTTATAAGTGGGTTTTTATTGGGAGTGCTACATGCTACATCCATTAGTAGTATTGAGTCTTTATCGTTTTTTGTTGCCCTGTTTAGGAATATACTTTTCATCCATTTTCTTAACTTTTTAATAAAAACTGTTTATTTATTTGAGAGAAATAGAAAACTGAAACAGTGTAAAAAACAGTAATTAGAGATAATGTGACTAAAGAAATGAGAAAAAGAAATAGATATAAATAAAGAAAGTGCAATTAAAGAATGAAGAAAAGAAAGAAAAATAAGTAAAAAGAAAGAAAAAGAAAAAAAATGAAAGAGAAAAAAATATATAATGCAACCAAAAACGAAAATAGAGGACATGGGGATAAAAAACCAACAGTAACGCATACTAGAAGGGTGAAGAAGTACCCTGGCTGAGATTTTGTATTTTATTTTAATTTTTATTTAAATAAAATATTTATCTGAATATTAGGATATAGGTTTATTTTTATTAAATTATTGTACCTCTTAGTTTACAACTGACTTAAATAGAAATAACTTAAATTAATGTACCTCTTCAATCTCCTCCAATGCCCAACAAACTTTTGTTATTTTTGAATACAGCGTAGAGATTATTTTTTAATATCTGATGGAGATGTTCGGAAGTCATACGAAAATATGGTTGAAAGTTATGTAAAGAGGTCCTTGAAATGCTTTTATTGCATAAAACAGACATAAATAGTTAACGATTGTCACATTAGAAGCATGTTATTCAAAATTCTGGTAAAAAAAGAGAAAAATAATGAAGTATTATCCCATTAGAAATATGTTATTCAAAATTCTTGTCATATTGAAGGCATGTATTTTTAAGTTGAGTTAAAAACATGCAAAAAGTGACTAGTTCATATGCCTTGTAGACTGCTAAACTTTGTTTTGGGTGTAAAGTAAAAAATATGGTGCAAAGAGCAAATAAATGGTGAAAATCGACCATTCTCAATATTAATATTTTCTGTCACAAAGAGTATACATGTATTATATAGGGAAATGTATATAAAAAGACCATTTACTTTAGGTAAATGGGAGGTCATAATGACTATTTTCCCATAAATCTTTAAAGTTTGAACATATAATAATCACTCAAGATCTTGAGATGGAGTTTCTAATCCCATAAATGGGCAGTCTACTATCTCTTTACAATGATGCTGATATACCAAACAGAAATACTTGAAATGTTATCTTGAGGGCATGAGGTTAAAATCTTGTTTTTTTTTGGTGGAAAGGAAAATCTTGTTTTTTCTAACAATGATATTCTTTTGTGTGAGCCAGTGGGTAACTAAACAATACAATTAAGCCCCGGCTCTATTTTTTTGTGTGTGTCAATGGGTAACTAAACAATACAATTAAGCCCTGGCTCTCTCCTAAATATAGTTTTACATATATTTTTTTGGGTGAGTCAATGGGGAGGCTTTTCTCCTTAATATATTTTTTATATATGTTTTTGGCTGGGTTAGTGAGGAGAGGGCCCCTACCCTTAGTAAGAATTGGCTCTTCTCCTAAATATATTTTTTTGGGTGAGTCAGTCGGAATATATTTTTTTGGGTGAGTCAGTCGGGAGAGAGGTAAAGGGGTGAAGTCAGTGAGGAGAGGGCCCCTACCTTTGGTAAGAATTGGCTCTTCTCCTAAATATATTTTTTTGAGGGGAAGTCAGGCCGGAGAGGGGGCCCCTAACCCTTGGTAAGAATTGGCTCTTATCCTAAATTTTTTTTTTGAGGGGAGCCAGTCGGGAGAAGGGTAAAGGGGTGAGAGTCACTGAGGAGAGGGCCCCCTACTCTTGGTAAGAATCGGCTCTTTTCTTAAATATATTTTTTTAAAGGGCCTTTTACCTTTGGTAAGAATCGGGTCTTCTCCTAAATATATTTTTTTGGGCGAGTCAGTGGGGAGAGGTAGGAATTGGCTCTTCTCCTAAATGTATTTTTTTGGGTGAGTCAGTAGAGAGAGGGCCCCTACACTTGATAGAAATTGAACCTAAGGGGTAGCATTGCAAATCGTCAAACACTAACCAATTAGATCCGGGCTCTTTTCCTTGTGAAAATGTTGTTGGGTAGTACATTTTACACAATCATGTATCTGTGTGATCTGTCCTCTTATAATAGTATAAGAACTATACTCTTTCTCTTATGGAGAAGATGAGGGATTAAATGGTAGGTGCAACCTCGTTTGTTTATGACCCGTAAATACTTCTTTTAGTATCTTCCCTCATTTTTTGTATTTTTTATTTTCTAATTTTCCATAATAATATTTATTTATACGTAATATATTTAAGAGTAATATTAAAATTAAATTTACAATAGGCTAGAAAATAATATAATTCAAAATACTAACAAATAAAATTAATAATTCACTGAAAATTAAAATAACATAGGTTAATAATATAATGTTGCTAAAAGAAAAAGAAAACGTAAAGTTAGTTCTTATATTGGTCAAATCTTTTTTTAGAACCTTATTATACGGTTTCTATTTTCAAATAATTTAATTTAGTATCATTGTAAATTGGATGTCTTTCTTTATATCTTTTCATGAGATGTTTCTCCTTGTTTTTATATATTATGTCTTTCTCTGTTTCTCTTTTTAACGCTTAACTGTGGTCAGATTTTTTTTTCTGCTTATTTCCATGCATACTTACAAAGTATTGCAAGTTTGTCAAATACCAATTGAAAAAAATACAAAGCTTTTTTTTTATTCTTATGAAGTTTTTGAGTGTTACAGCAATATTTTATTTAAGCCCCCACTATGGATTGGTAAACTCACTCACAAATCCCTCGCCTCACCGAGATCGTTTGCACGGTGTGAAAGAACACCGCATTTTTATTTGAAAAAATTCGAGTCTAACTTGAAATTTTGTTACGGTAAATTTTGCCTTGACACGGCATTTTTTCCTTTCAATCTAAAAATCTACCAAGATCTGGTGGTTGTCCAAACAGTTCAAAGTCACTTTCACAAGATTTTTGAATTGCAATCCAAAAACATTCTAATTTTGGATACATCCAAACTGGCACTTAGTGATATGAATTCTGCCAGAGATGGAATGGACTTTTTATAATACGGGTTCTTTGAGTCCGGTGGAGGTGAATAAAATGTAGTGCTTATTATAGGATTTACTATGTCTCTATGTTTCTAAAACTTGTAGGGTTACTATAGTCATTAGGTGAAAGGAGAAAGGGGTTGTCTTTGGACGCAAGAAAGAAACCTCAGTAATCTTTATATAAGGAAATAAAGGAAAATATAATAGTCATCCTTTTAAGGATTACCCTTTTGCTTTAAATGTTCTATTTTGGTAACGATGTGGCCTTGGAAAAGATGAGGTCAATCGATGATATTATTCGATTGAGAGAGAGTTCAGAAGGTAACAATTATATTATTGCTCGGTTGAGAGAGCGAGTTTAGAAGGTAACAGCTATATTGTTGCCAAAGTTTAAGGGTAGGTACATCTTTTGCAATGTAAAACTGTAATCTTTATTAAAAGGGTGTGGTTTGTATAGAGCCTAGCCTTTAAACAATCAAATTAGAGCATGGTGTCGAGAAATGTGGTTTCGATACTAAAAATCTTTATGATACCCTTAAAAAATATATTTTCATATTTATTTATAAAGTTTAAAGCTTCAAAAATAGTATAGATCGACAGATCTATGAAAACTTGAAAATTTTGAAAATTGACGGTCCAAAAATGTGTTACAAAATACACTATTTCCTACACTTGAAATCTATTTTTTTCTCATGTCCATAAATCGTGATGTTGAGATGATCAATTTGAAGATATTTGGGCATCGAAACAATCTCTTCTAGTAAAATTTTTGAGGTAGGCTCAAATTTGATTGTTTAGAACCTCGGCTCTCTATAAACTTTTTCCTTATTAAAATAATAAATTTTTATTTGCCTAGGCTACTGCAGATGTATCCTTACAGCGTGAGTCACATAAACATTTGTGTTATTATGGTGTACTTTTTATTTCACCGAATTTCTTACACTCACTTTGTGATTGTATGTATCTATTTTGCATTTAGTTTGTACACGATCTTAGGTGGGATCTCAATATTTGAGGCCTCAAAGTTCCACAAACTAGGAGTTCCCAAGCATCCTATGGAGAGTAATAGAGGCATATTTCTGTACTGTACTTTTTATTTTAAAAAAAAAATTTGGTAGCTCTTTTTATTTCAATAGCACATTACTACAATACCTTGGGACCACATTGTACACTTACTCCCCAGATCAAAAAGCTACTCAAGAGGATTTTTTCCCACTAAAATTTTGGGATCCACCTAATCTCAACAAAAATTAGTTTTTGAATTTTCAATGCTTAGATCTCACCTTTGAAAAATCCTTTGGTATCTTTGTTTATTTTTAGGCACATACATAGAGAAAATTGGGGCCCAAAAAAAAAAAAATCCAAGATTGGATTTTATCTGAGAAATGGACTTATTTCAATCCCCAATGGTTAAATCTTCGATTCCACTGGCCTTGATGACTATAAATACATATTTAAAGGGGTGCTTCTTTAGTTTTGGAGGTTTGAATTATTGTTTTTGATAAACTCTAATAGAGATGAGTTGCATGCCCTAGATTTGGCTTGGTTAGTCAGAATTTATTCCATTTCCATCGACATTGTTCGAGTTAAAGTATTTTCCCCATTATTTTCTTCGGCTAGGCCACTTTTCAAAGTTGTGGAGAAAGAAGTTGCTGTCCTCTTGCGTCTCAAGAAAAATAAGTCGCTTGAGGTCCTCCTTATGCACGACTTTGAGGCCAAAAGCAAGATATTATTACATTTCTTTCCTTCTACTGCATTCCCAAAAATGTGGGGGTGCAATGGGCTCGACGACCCGTCCCCCGCCCTAAGAAACAAGAGTCTGTGCACACAAGATGTGGAGCGAGGGCCAAGCTATGCCCGAGCCACCATAGCCTAAAGGCAGCGCATGGGGTAGGGCCACTACGGAGCCAGCCCGTCCGAAACCTTTTTTTCTTATTCTTTCTTCTTCTTGGATTAAATTTGCCCCCAGCCCAGCCTGTCCTAGCCCTGACGGGGCTAGAGATCGGCTAAAGCCAAGGCCTCTTCAGCCAAGTCAGGGATGGCCCCTTAGAGATTAGGGCCGGGCTGGCCTGACCAGGCCCAACCTATTGGGAGCTATACCAAAACGTCAATGAAGATCGAAATGGCTGGTAAGGTGTTGGAGAACAACAACAAAATTTTTCTAAGTCAAGTAGGGAAAAAAAAAGCTAACATGGATCTTGGATATCTATTCTATTCAGTCTTACCAGAGCCAAGTGGGCTAGCTGATGGCCTTTTTGGACATTTGGGTTGAATCAATCTAGGAGAGCCATATGGTGGTCCCACATAACCAAATCCTATGAGTCCTGCCGCCCATAGTTCGTATGATTTTTATGACCTAAGATAACATCAACTTGTGATCAATTTCAAATCTCAAATGAAAAAAATGTGATTATCAGTTCTTAACAAATTTAAGCCAATCATCCGTAAACTGGACCATCCTACGTCAATCTCGGAGAGCTAATGGATTTAGAGCATATTCGGAGCACAGAACATTTTCTTCTTTGTAGTTATCTTATATTTTAATAAAAAGGATTTCACAGTTTAAGGGTCTAACAGATCACCTTCTGTGGTGTTTTGGCTGCAAGACCAGACGTATAATTTTATTATGGGACCAGAGGCCATCTTTATCAATTGGACCACTATCTACAATTTAATTATGGGGACAACAGACCATTAATTTTTATTAAATGATAACAAAGGCCATCTCTATAATTTGATCAGGCATTCTAGACCACCATTCAATTTAAGCCTATTCCAAAGTGATGTGCCTCGTTCATCTATATGATCTTGAAATTAAATAGCCTCTGTAGTAAAAAGAATAGTATCATAAGGAGTTTAGAGACTCAAATAGGACAAAAAGTAGGCCCAAAAAGACATGATTGGAAGTAAGGAAAAAAGATATAGGGACTTATTGCGTCACTAAAGTTGAAAGATCTTATTAAAACAGAATACAAGACCAGGATTCATGTAGCCGATCCCTATTAACTGAAAAAAAAACCTTTGACTATGATGACAATGATGACCATATAGACCTTAGACACTACAGAAATAAACAAAGTTTTATTAAATAGGAAAATCAAATCAACGTTTTACAAATTAAAAGAATAGAATACACGATCAATCAATTACAACATAAAAAAAGAAGGAAAAGGAAAACAACAAGGACCACAAATAAAGCATAAAAGAAACAAAGCAAAGGAGGCCGCACATGTTTAGTACGGCCTAGCACCCACGTAATTTCCATGAGGGTAATACTCGCATGTGATGAAGGTGTCCCCACTGTTGCATATGACTTTTGCACACCCAACATTTTTGGTGGTCCTCCACACTATTTGGGTGTAGTGGGTGCAGTCTTGGCTGGAGCACAAGTTACTCTCATGGTGATAATTGACCCCCTCTTGAACCCATTGGGCCACAGCATCTCTCACACTCCATTTATTACCCTGACCCCAGAATATGTTTTCACCAAAGGGACCACTAGAGTGGACCAGGTTACAATCTCCTCTCCTTTGGTTGGAGTAAGCCCTAGCATAAGTGGCCAGCTTTGGATCCCATTTTAAGGGTGGGATATCTACCTCTTTTCTTGCCTGGTTTTGGACCTCCAGGAATTGCTGGATCATTTGGTTGTTTGTCTCATATCCTTTAGAGAGATGAAAGTTTAGGGTTGTAATTGTGGCTATGGCCATGGCCATGATGAAGAAACTTGGTTGTGGTCCACCCATTTGAGAGAGAGAGAAAGAGATTGCAGCCGGGGTATGGTGAGAATGACATGAGTAGGGGAGCTTTTTATACACCGGTGATGCGTTAATTGAAAGAATGCGCGGCGGTGATGTTTATGTAGTTGCTAAGTAATGATGTAGGATAACCCATATTAGTATATTATAGTCAAATGATTATATGCTCCCACAATTATGTGCTCCCTCGTGGTAAAACTACAGTTATCAATCAACATTGGACTGGTTCTTTAGCAAATATGGTTCAAGTTAAAAATTGGCTTTGGTCAAAAAATGGTCAAATTAATATTTAATTGGTTTCGGCTGGTCAAACCTAGTTAGTTTTTATCAGTTTTGACCATCTGAATAGGGTTTGTAATTTTTTAAAATGTTTTTAAACTATTATATCAAATTTTGTTTTTTTTAAAAAAAAATTGGATTTGGTCGAAAAATTGTCAAACTATTATTTAATTGATTTTGGCTGGTCAAACCTAGCTAGTTTTTATCAGTTTTGACCATCTAAATAGGGTTTGTAATTTTTAAAATATTTTTAAACTATTATATCAAATTTTTTTTTTTTTCTTAAAATTCAATTCAACTAGTTCGACTAGCGATTGGACCAATTTTAACTAGACCAAACTCTTCATTGGTTTAATGACCTGTTTGATCCTACTAACCATGAGTCAAACCCTATCTAGGACTTTTATGATTAAGACTCCATTTGGTTTGGAGTTGTCACCTCCTCGTTTCAGCAGACGATCCCAATAAAGAAAAGGAGAAAAGAGAAAAACCGTACACATTTCCTGTGTGCCTAAAAAAATTAACTTTCTAAAATTAACCAGATCAAGGTGTCTTAAAACTAGAATTATATTTACTTACAATGAAAATACTCATCGTGATTCTTTAAAGTGGATTTCAAAATTCCAGACAGAAAACACTCTTAACTAATACTTACCTGATAGAGTAAGTGCATAGTTTGCTCATGCAGGAGAACATTGTAATCCATATGCGATGGTTTGAGGCGCAAACAAAGGTGGCGCAGCCTGACTATATCTTGGTTGGAACTTGGGAGTTGTGTATCGTGCAAACAAGTTGCCTTTTTATCTTCTTCCAAGTAGAGAGAGAGATATATATATTTAATGGCGGCGGCTCTGATTGCTGGATTGCGCAGTGACTTCGTTGTCTGCCACTACATATAATCGGGACAACACAATATGATCCGCATGATCATGATAACTTTATGATAACTTTATCACGATGAGGTTATCACCCACCCTTTAGTAACAAGGATACGGAGGCCATTTTTGTAATTTGGAATGGTAAGGTAATGGCGTTATTTTTTTTTTTTAAAAAAAAAGGTGGGATTACCTCATTAGTTTATAGAAAGATACGAATCCAACGATTTAGATTGAATATGAGCCGATCTAACCATCATAAAAGTCCGATAGTGCTTGAAGTTTTTTTTTTTTCTATAAATACAAATCACTTCAAATTTTAGATATGTGTTTTTCTCATCAAGGCGCACCTAACAAAACTATAAAAAAATTATTTGTAAAAAGTAAAATGACCAAAATACCCTTCAAAACTTTTCGAGGGTATTTTGATCAATTTATTTCATATAAAATATTTTTTTGATATTTTTCAACGATTCATCTATTTTGATAAAATTTCAAATGATTTAGATTTGTAGAAAAAAAAAAAATTCAAACACTACCGGACATTTGTGATCGTCAGATCGGCCTAAATTCAATCTGGACCGTTGAACTCATATGTTCATATAAACTAGTAGGGTAACCCCAACTTTTTCCTATTTTCAATTTTTTTTTTTCATTATTTCATTTCTACAATTAATGCTAAAATGGTCATTTTACTCGGGGCAACTAGATTAAACAAAAAGATTATCTTGTCCCACAAAATTCAGTATTAGAAAAATTGGGCATGTATTTTAATGAAAGGGATATTGTTCCGCGTTTCTAAAAGCGTACAACTCCAGCGCAAAAGTAATTTCGCTTGAGCCACATGACTCTCACGACATGATAAAGTTACCCCCCATTTTTTTTGGGTTTAGTTACTCAAAGAATGCGTTCTATCTTCCTAATGCTGAACAAATCAGGGTAATCTCGCCATTTGGCCCAGTGTCTTGTCCATGCCAAAGGATGAAAATTATCGAACAAGGGCAATATAGAAAATTATCAATTTTTTTTTAATATGTACTTGATTGATATAGACAATTATCAATCTTTGGATTTATTTTATTTTTTTATATTTTTTAAATCAAGGTCATAACCATTATTTTTAATTATTTGAAGTTAGCTATACAAATCATGATTCGTCACTCTATTCTATCAAAAATCATACTTCTAGTGAGATTATAAATCCCTGTATCTTTTTAATGATATTTTTTTAAATAATAATAATAATAATAATAATAAATTAATAAAAAAGTAATTTTGCTTTGGTAAAGTTTGCCTCAACCATTCCCTCACATTTATCCGTTTAAGATTCCATAGTCACGGTTTTACTTCACTTCTCCTGCACACATTAATAAATCCGAAATCCTGACAAATTCCATTAAAAACCAGTCAAATATAAGAATATTTAGTAGCCACGAGAATAAATTAGACAGTGTTAGAGATTGGTAACTTCTCTCCCAAAATAAAAGCTGGGTTTTTCTCTCTAAAACTCTGCGTACTGAGACCCTAGAATAATTAGACTAATCATCTAATACTGCACCTATGTCTCCATAATACATATGTATATACATTATTGGAGCTCGGTGCGCCAGCCTTCAGAGCTCCATTTTCAACTGGTTGGGTCGCAATGAAGGGGTGCCTGAAAATCAGAAAACATGGAAAAAGAAAAGGAAAGTCAACATTTATAAGGAAAAACTTTAGTTTTAGTCAGTATTTAAAACCCCCCCGATTCACCTGGTAAAACAACTAACTAATTGACCGATCTAGATTGGTGATTCTCATAGCTGATAGCTGATATGAAGAATATTAAAATATTTTTGTTTTAATATAATTAAAAATTTTAAAAATAAAATTGTAAATTGAGGGAGGAGTAGGTGATTCGAACACTAAAATCGGACCGATGCCCTTTTCTAGTAAGGAGCCGAATTGGTTGTCATTGACTCCAATTGGGATTGGCAATTCTAGAACTTCATAGTTATAGCATTTTGCATTTCGAAAATAAGTATGTAGTTGTTTTAATCATCCCTAGGCACCTGGCCGATGAACCCCCAAATGTCTTGGCCATAGTTTCAACCTAGAGTTATTAGGATTGGATCGATCATCGAAACTGGTGAATGATCTAATCCAGTTAAAACCGTTTCATTGGCTGGCTCAACTAGTTTCAAAAAAGTTTTAAAACATTAAAAATTATGAATGCAGTTAAAAAATGTAATCTATTAAAAAAAAATTGTCGATTTTATTTGGTTGGTCAAACTAGTCTGAGAAGTCAGACTCGCCAAAACAGTCAGATACTAAGTTTGACAAGTTTTTTACCAAATTCGATTTCTACTTCGTACCAAAGACACCATCGTCAGTCCACCTGGTCCGATTGCCAATGTAGTCCGGTTTTGATAATTATGGTCCACCCGCAAGTCATTGGAATCACAAAATAACCAAAAGAAGAATCGATGGTTTAAATGTTTGGAATAGACCTTAAGCTACATACATCTGGGCATTTCATTCATCGAGAGCAGTGGCTTACCTGAATTTGCCAAAGACGGAGGAGGGTTTTGGGGAACGGAGAAAGAGTGGGTCCCTTCGTACTGATTTGCACACGTGGCAGTTGGCCATGGCCGTTGAACTCCGTTAACTTGGACAGGAGACCACGCTGGTTCTTCCGCCCTCGCCGCCATGACGCCGTTACTCGCCGTTAAACCCAAAGAAAATGGCTGAAAAGGCTTAAAGGACCAATCCTTACTAAGAGTAATCCAAACAGCCCCTTACGAGTGAAATGGCAAAATAAGGGGAATCTTAAAAGGAATTGAAAGCCCACTTTGTTTTTTCTATTATTCAATACACGCCAAATATTTCAATAGTTTGTTATGGAAGGTTGAGGATGTCTTCAAAATATGAGTTAACTTCAATAAAAAAGAAGGGGGAATCTATTAAACGACTTATAAAATATTTATTACTTAGTATTTTACACATTTGTAATTATTTCAACTCATGATCAATTGTATTTTGATGAGTATTTAAAAATTAAATCAAACTACATGGCTAAGTGTTAAATAATTCATCTCTTACAGGTATCTTGATAAATGTTTCTACAAAAAGGAGCCTTTTACTATAGTCATGATTATCGCGATCAGGATGTTATTTGTGGGGAATTTTATCAGGGTGTTATAGAGTTTGGCTTTTTCTAATAGAAATTTATGAGATAATTAATGGGACTTTGTTTTATCAAAACAACAAAACAATTTTTATTTATCATTAGTAAATATAGTAGTAAAAAATGAAATTATAAAGTTGATAATTACGTAATATATATATATATATATATATATATATATATATATATAGAAACTTAAAAGATAAAAAATCATTATTTACTCAATAGCCCTTACCCATTATCAACTTTTTTCAAATTGTTGAGATTTTCAAATGGCTAATTTTGCTTGTAGATTTCATACATGTTATTTCATGAAGTTTTTCATTGCAACAATAACGAAAAGACATGAATTTATTTTACTAGGATATCAGAGGAATTATTGTCTACACCAGAACTTATCATGAAATATAAAGTTAAGATGGATTTATAGGATTTAAGAGTACCTCCTCGTGGTTGTGTGCGTGAGTGTATCATAAGCAACTTTTTTCGGAAAATTTTTCAAAACACTCGTAAAAGATCAGCAGTTTAGCATTGTACCATTTGACATAATTTCAAAATACTAATTAAAAACATATGATCTTGAATTGGAATTGTAGCAAATAAGAAATATGTTGAATAGTTCTTCTCTTATAGGTATTTTGATAAACTTCTCTTTTCTTCTTTCTTTGCTAATTTCCGAAACATTCGTATTGTACTATTGTTCTTGGATATCTTTTCCAATTCAGTCAAACATAACATTTCATGAAAAGATAATTAACGTTTAAGTATCTTTTGTTTTTTTACCATAGTCTTCGAGTATTGGAGAGCCTGGGCAAAATGGGAAAAAGAAACTTGGTAGAATCATTTGTACCTCGGAGGAGAGGAAGCTGTCGAAGTTAAAGTCTACCACCCTTGGGTGAACAGCAGCGAGCCTCATTGACAAAAACTGCAATTGTTGATAATTGAAATGGAATAAGAACAAAGGCTGAAGCAAAATCTAATAACATATATATAAAAAAAAATAGGGCAAGGTTTCTATACTTCCCCTATTGTATAGAAGTTACTATACATCCCCATCATCTAGCCGTCCGTCCAATTTAGATCAAATAAGCCATCGACAATTTGATTTAGATATGATGCTTCGAAGTATTTTATTTTTAATTTTTATTCTACAAATTATATGAATATGAAATTTGATATGTGCCATCATCTCAATAGGATGCACCTAAAAAAAATAAAAAAATATTTTCAATAAAATAAAATGACCAAAATACCCTTCAAAACTTTCAAGGGCATTTTGGTTATTCTATTTTATCGGGAATATTGTTTTTATACTTTTCGTATACAATCCCCTCCTTTAATGTATGGTAGTTATATACTTCTCTTTATCTAGCCGTCAGATCTGAATGAGCGGTTAGATGAATCTAATTACAAAGTCATGCTATTATACTATTTTATTTTAAAAAATTTCCTAAAAAATATTTTAACACCAAGTTGGCATCGATTCATCTCTTAAACTTGCACTTGCAAAAAGTATAAAAACAATATTCTTGATAAAATAGAATGACCAAAATACCCTTGAAAGTTTCAAAGGTATTTTGGTCATTTTATTTTATTGAAAAGGAAATGTATACAATGAAACTATTTACTTTTGATACAAAGAGATCACAATTATTTATAACTATCTGATTTCAAATCTAATAGCTTGGGCTTATCACAAAGTTAGAGAAAATTTATTTTGAAGTTTGTGGTTGGTCAAATAGAATAAATGCAACCATTCAATTTCACATCCAATAGTCAAGATAAATTGTGACTACCTTATACCAAAAGTAAATGTTCTCATTATATACTTTTCCTTAAAGAATATTGAAAGCTTACCCATTAAAAAATCTAACGCAAAGTAACTTCAACTTTCCATCATTGAAATGGTGTCCCTCAACATAAACACCAAGCTACCGGAGGTTTTGTGACCTAAAGACGTTCTTAAAACGATTTCTATTTGTATCCCATAAATGTCAAAAATGTATTGATTTTGAGCTCAAAATTCCTTGTCTTTAAAAAGGACAAGCCAAGATTCCTGTGGGACTTTTAAGATCAAATTCAGTTTTTAAATAGATCTTAGTGTAGATTGACTCCTTGAAATTCCCCTTACTAGGTATATGATCATCATCATCAACCTTTATCCCAAGTAATTGATATTAGCTATATGAATCATGTTTCGCTATTCTGCTCTATTGATGCCCCTTGCCTTTAGTTTGATCATAAGTCAACATATCTCTTCTCACTCATTCCATCCATGTCTTTTTAGAGCCTTCCACTCGAATTAAATTACCCTCTAAACTTCTATTATTCTGGGTCGACGTCGGTTCTATTTTAGGTCAATGTTGAACAAGGCTAGCCCAAGCACAAGTATTTGCATCTTTTGACTTGCATGGCTAAAGTGAGGCTAAATTACAAAAATGCCCCACTTACTCCAGTGTTTCAAACTCAAAATAAGTTTAATTTAAAAAAAATAACATGTTCCACGTTTGGATTATGGAACAAGTATGCAAGTGAATTAAATTACTTATGCCCTCGACAATTTGGGTATTTTAAAAATAATGAAAAAAAATCTCTAATGGGGGTTTTTAAATTAGGTGGTTGTAAGTGAGTTATTGATTAAACTCAAATTTCAAAAAAAAAATTTATCGAACTTTGTGTTGTACCTCAAGCCATCTAATCCAACATCTAAAGCATTGTATACTACGGCGTTATTTATTTTTGTACAAGAATGTCACATTCATTTTTAACAATTGGATGTGAAATTCAATAAATGAAAGTGTATCACAAGAATTCGAGAAATTTAATTATTGACTTTATACCCAAACAATAAGACATCCTCAATCACCTGATTTCAAATCTAACGATCAATGATGATTGTGTATCCACTTTGTTGATAAAATTATAAATTTGTTCCTTGATTCTTAAGAGTGGTGTAAGAAATATCCTATTTTCTCTAAGAACACAGAAGGAAAAAAAACTTAATGCCTTTTTCATTTTTGTTTTTGACTTACTTCCACTTGGCGCTGGAGGTATTGAACATGATTGATGATCTCGTCCAGAACCAAAGCCGTCCCAGAAATCTGCAATCCCGTTTAACTTTAGTCTCAAACGATGAATAGTTAAAGGTGGCATAACTGGGTGTGGCTGTGTTGCAGGATTTCGGGTTTCATAGAGAGGTCATAATTTTTTATTTTTTTTACAAAATTATAATTTTAATTATTAAAAAATGTTCAATTACTCAGTTCGAACTTGGATTCGGTTCTCACTCGGTATTTGGCCTATCCCCGAGTTGGATAACTTAGGATTGGACTTACCCGAGTCCTATACAAGTTCAAAAGGACTACAAGTTGCAAAAAAGGAAAGAAAACGTAAAAAACGTGTAATGAATAAAAATATTATAAGAGCTAAATAAGTTACAAAATGAATAAAAAGTCTAAAAAAATAAAAAAAGTATATAGATGATAGAATAGGAAAACAATTGATGTATAGCTTGAAACAATTGAAAAAATTCAAAAAAAAAAAAGGAAAAAAAAAATAGAGCATATACAAATCAGCAAAAAAAATATAAAAATTATATAAAAACATATGTATGCATCATTTATTAGTCAGTTCATAGAAAATTTTTACTTTTTCAGGACGTTTTAGTAAACCCGATTTTGTCACCAGAAGTCACATGGGTAGGGTACTCGAGGCCGAGTAGCTCGACCAAGTTTTGAAATGTAAACTTCGATAAGGTGGATTCTGAAAATATAGCAATAATTTGGCTATTTTAGCATTGAGAAATGGAAATGCAGAAAGTAAATTGTTATTTTAAGGCAAGAAAAACGGACCTTATTGCAACCAGGAACCAGTTCTTGCAGGAGTTTCATTCTGGCATTGATTTTCTCTCTCCTCGCCTGCAAAATAACAATAATGTTCGTGATTTTTGCGTCCACAATGAAGTCGTCTATACACACTAATTGCGCCCTACTTGAAATTGAATTTTAGAATTCTTGGAAATTGCAAAGGTACTTCTTAGAGACCGGCAAACAACCCCAAAACTTTTAAATGTAAAAGTTCCATATAGGGCATCTATTTTATATTATAAAAGTAAAATGCACCTTAGAAACCTACCCGAAAATGTTGTTAACAAATTTGAAGACCCTCTAATTGATTATCTTGACTTTTAGATGCATAGACATAAAAAAAAAAAAAGAACAGTACAAAAAAAAAACAGTACATCGTGCTATATATTACGATGATCATTTAGTTTCAAGATTTTTAAATATTTATAGATTTGTTCAATTTGTACTATTTTGGAGGCTTAAGAATTTATATTTTAAAAAAAGTGTTTTATGAGTCAAGAGAGGCATAACTATTTTCATCCCCCAGCATCACATATCCATCTTGGAGATGGATATAGGTGGTCACTCCAAAATATTCATTATCAACTATTTAAAAAATGTTCTCAAAAAATTATCATTTTTAATTTTTAAAATGTGTTTTTTATATTAGTGATTCCTATATTAAAAATTATACATACTTAAAATTTTTAAAGAGTAATGATCCTATGAGATCTTTCCGCACCAATGTGTGTAGGACCAAGAGGATATCACCTTTAAATTTGGTACAGACATCTAAAAAAATAATCACATTGGTGTAAAACTTGACTTTTTTAGAGATGTGTCAATTTAATAATGACCATTTGAAATTCTAAACACACGGATGTGGAAGGATCTCATAGATCCTTACTCAATTTTAAATCCACAATCCATCTCATAAAAACCTGGTCCCATATCTAGAGATTGAAATAAATTTTCAGAATCTATCTTAATATTTTGAACACTAAAAAAGCATTTTTGGAAAGAGATGCGCATCTCTCTGATTGTTTAAAGTTTTTAAATTCCTCTTGGGTACGCATATTGAAGTTTCGGATAAAGTAGTGGTATAAAATAGAGGAATTTTGGAGAAAATTTTCTTTAAAGAAATTCAAAGCAATTGAAATTAGGAATATCGGAACATTTATAGCGAAAACGACCCCCCTATCCTTCCTTTCCTCAAACCGGTGGCACTTATGTAATATTTGTTTGAAAGCCGTGATAGAATCGTACATTTCACTGAAAAATAGAAAATAGAAAGAGGGGAACTGCGTTAGAAGTACATTGTGTGTGTGCATTTGTGTTTTGTATGCTCACTCTTTCTGCCAAGCTATGACTGTCCGTTGCTTGGCCGCGGCGAGCCCGGACATGAACGTAAGCGGGCTTCTCTGGTGACCTGGTCACGTTCTCATCCGAACCAGCCCCGCGTCCGTTCTCCACATCTCCCTTGCTCTTCTTTGTGCCAGCTTTTACCTGCAACAACCGCTCAAATGCCTAAAAAAAATAAAAAACGTGAATTTTCCAAATAAAATTAAAAGGAAAGTTTAAAGTGCACATCAAGAATTCAGTAGAAAATAATGTTTTGAAATTAGAGAACCATCCAATTGATTATTTCAAACTCGAGATGTATGGACGCAAAAAAATAATTTCAAAATCTAAAAATGGTGCATCTTGTATCGCGAGTTATCTCAATTATTTATTCTTAAGATTTTCAAGTATTTATATATCTGCTTGACTGGTGCCGCTTTGACATTTTCAATTTAACAATCAGAGTTAGACATGGTTTTCCAATCATCATAAAGTCTTCGACGCCATAACTACATCTTCTTGCAAAATTTAGAGGTGTCCCAAACTTCTATAGGATAAGTCGGGCACCTTATCCCAAACTAAAATCGTAACTTATTATTCGTGGTTTTAGGTATGTTTTTTTAAATTAAATGAAATTAAAATGATAAGTTGTTAAATAAATAACATTGTTCAAAAAGCTTACAATTTGGATCGGAACAGGTCGATCCAAATTGGTAATTGGTAGGGCTGATATGGTCCCTCAAAATATTGGGAAGTGATTGGTCCGCTTCCCTCGAAACATTGGGAACGGGCATGTTTCTAGCAAGGTAGGGCCAAAATCGGGTCCATCTTTTATTTTCTTTTTTTTTCAATTTTTTGTTTTCATTTCTTGCTTTTTTAATGGGGCCGGTTCACTCGGCTGGATCGCTCCAGACCGCTTTTCCGGATGAGGGATCTAAGTTGTTGAATAGTTAGTCTTGATAGCTGTCCATAAAAATTTACTAAATTTTCAGTTCAAATTCTTTAGAAGTTCGATGAGATATCGGTTCAAAGTTTCAAACATACCCGAAGAAATTAATGCATGCTTTCCGAAATTTTTTACTAATCAGTTCCTTTTTTTTTTTTTGGGTAAATGCTAATTAGAGTTCTGAACTTTTGAAATAAGAGAACCAAATTACTGACAGAGGGTTATTTTGGAAAACGAGGTCAAACCATATATATATATATGGATTCTAGGTCGTAATGGAGAGTACAACGGCTACAAATTATTTAGGCCCGTCGGCGCGGAAAGGAAACTTCAACTCAAGATATGCTAAAATTTGAAAATATTTGAAACTTGGCGGCCCGTGGAAGGGCAAAATTATCACATTTGACAGAAAGGTGACCAGCTTTCCTCAATGAATGGCCACACGCTGAGGGAAATTTGTGGCCCATACGGATTGTGGTATTCTACTAAGAGTTAAAAACAATTGACTAAAATGCCACAATATTTTGTTGATATGACATATGCGATACCTTAATAGATAAAAATTCAATTATATCTTTTCAAATTAGATACATAAAGGTCATCGTGTAAAGTATCAAATTATATTGTCCATCAAACGAACTTATAAGACCGTCCACACCTATATGTATAAGACCTCAAAAGATCACTATTAAATTTGACACATATCTCTATAAAAAATCCTATATACATAAATGTGGGAAGGTCTTATAAGATCATTACTCTTAAAATAAATTAATGGTGGATAGACGGCCCTATTCTTGTACAGTGTATACTATACACTTGGGCTGTCAGAATACACCTAAGATAAACTCATTCGGGGAAGTTTTTTTTCAAAGCCATTTAATATTTATTTTTATATAGGAAAAGTTTATACAAGGTTGCAACCTTAAAATGTAGAATTAAAGATGCACCTCAAAAATCCATCAAAAAATGTTGTTTCATTGTTGAAAAACCCTATGTATATGAATAAAAAAAGATTATGATTCTCAGAACTAGTGCATCTTGCAGCACATTATCTAGACCACCCATTTTCAAGATTTTTTATATGTTTATAGATTTGCTTGATTTTAACTATTTTTGGAATTTTAAATTTTATAATTACATATGAAAATAGATTTTCAAATAATCCTAAGAATATTTTACACCAAAATTACATGTTATAATAAAATCTGGAGGTGTGTCGTAATTGAATTGTTTAAGGTTGCAACCTTATAGAAACCACGCCCTTTTTACATTTTTATTTAATTTTCAAATACCCATAAAATTACATATGATTTTGAGTTAGAAATGGATTGTCTACAAAGAGACTATTTATCTTTTGTATACGGACGTCACAATCATTCTTGTCCCTTGAATAGAGTCAAAGTTCCAAAAAGAAAATCTCGGATTTCGTAATTCAACCCACTCCTAATGAGAGGATGAGTGTAACCTCTATATATAAAAGATAAAGGGTCCGGTTTATATAGAGCCGAGGCTCTAAACAATCAAAGTAAAGTTCACCTTTAAATAGCATCGAGAAATGTTGTTTCAGTACTGAAAATCTTTGTGATAGCCTTAAAATATATTTTCATATTTAATTATAAAATTTAAAGCTTCAAAAATAGTGTAGATCAAGAAAATCTATGAAAACTTGAAAATCTTGAAAATTGAAAGTCATAAAATGCATTACAAGATGCACTATTTCCAAAACTTGAAATCCATTTCTTTCTCATTTCCATGCATATTGAAGACGAGGTGCTCAATTTGAAGATATTTGGGTATCAAAACAACCTCTTCGAATGAAATTTTTGAGGTGGGCTCTAATTTGATTGTTTAGAGTCTCGGCTCTATATAAACTTTTTTCAAAAGTAAATGGTCTCTTTGTAGACAATACCTAGAATAAAAAGTTAAAATGGTAAACAGTTGAAAAATCTGATAAGCATTTTGATTAATTTCTATAAAATGAAATATCTACAACATTTCCAATTTATCATAGAAACCCCTACAATTAATTACGCTCAAATCATCATCATCGAAGTTAAAACATCATTATCATCATCAAAGTTTTTTTTCCAACTATTTAAGATCGTCTATACAAATCTTAATCCATTATTCTGCTCTATCAAAGACTAAACTCTCAATGAGGAATTAACTAGGCTCAAATAAAAACAAAAATACGTCTACATGTATAGTTAATTGAGATATGCGTTTCTAATTCTCAAATTCCATAAGACTCAAATGATAACAATGATGATTGATTTCCAGCATAAACTTCACTTATCTTCCTTCTATTAATTTCCCCTATTGAACTCCTAACTCAACCTAAAATTACTTTTGCTCTCTTATGAGAAAACACAAACGAGGGCAAAATTGTCACACATGCAAGGAAAAGAGCATTGGTCTTCCTCTTGTCTAGCTAGTTCTAACAATAAAGAGTGGTTGTTATCGTCAATTTACCAAGGTACCCAGTTTTTCTGCGGCCATGCCTGCATATGTGGAAATGTGAGTCTCCTAATAAATCTATTTTTGAGATAGATTTTAAGACTTAATTTTAAAGACGTGCAATCTTTAATATGAAAAAAAAAGTAAATTTTAAAAGCTAAAAATAATAATTTTAGTAAAAAAAAAAACAGTTTTACCGTTAGTTTCTATTGTTTTTAGATGGAACACCTAATTACATCTATCTTTAAGGCCTTATACTTTATTGGCCGCATATGTAAAAATGCGGCCCAGCCCGCATGAAACAGTTTTTCTTTACCAAATGTTACCCGAAAAGACAAAATTGAAGAACACGTAGTCGATCCAAATTTTTTACCTTGAGCTGGTCCGCCTCTTTCCTCTTCATCGTCTGCTTCTCCCTCGAGCAAATCGTCACCGTCCGATCGTCAACGGCAACATACGATCCCTCTTTTGATTGGGAGTCGGAATCTCCAGCGAACTTTCCCGACGTATCGCCGGAATTCGATTCGATGGAGAAACTTCCCGGAGCTATATCCGACTCGGCCTTAGTTGCAAATACCGAGTACTTGGCGGCCCTCTCCACAAGGCTGGCGTTAGCCGGCAAAGTGGTTGAAACTTCGCCGTGATTTAGTACAGTGGAGTAGTTTTGGCCGGAATTTCCTTTTCCACTGATATTTTGCCCGGAAATTGGTGGGTGCAGTAGTACTAGAGCTTCGCTTGATTGAAGCCCTAAAAGAGCAGTAAAGGAGCTGCTATCAAGATGATTCTCGCTCGAAAATCCTCGTATTTCTTCTCCAAAGTGGAAGGGCTCTGAAACTCCTTGAGCAAAGGGAATGGACGTCGAGGATTCAGGCAATGAATCCATAAACGGCTTTAACTTTAACAGGCACCGGAAATAATTTTGCGATCGAATTCCGGTGAGAAATGCCTTCAACTCTAGCTAGGGTTTGAGCATTTAACAGACGAGTGTGACTAGAGCACCATTACAAGGATTATTTTGCTCTAATATTCACAATTTTGCTGTGTCTTTTGTTCAATGAACTAAAATGACACACTGGTATATAATGGCCGGACACAATTTTGTGTAAAACTAATTTTCCTGTGAATTATGCCGTAAACCCTAGCTCACTCCATTTACTATTCAGTTGCTCTTGTTTAACTCAACTGAAATTCTCCATAAAACAGCCCTTTCTAGGACAATGTGCACTGTGTTTTCACTCAGAGTCTGACCAGAATTCAACCGTAATTCTCCAAAAGTACTTTTCCCTGCTTTTCAGTACTATTCCCTGCTTTTCCCGGCCAATCCGAAGCGGAATGTAGCAGAAATCCGGCGAAAACTTTCCGATAGCCCTAATTTACGGCCAATTTCTCTGCAATACCTCCCGTTAATCGACTATTTCTGCAAATTCCGGCCAAAAACCCAAGGCCTGGAAAGGAGGCTTATAATACAAGCGAGAGACTGATAAAGGGCGGGACCTCTATATCAGCCATGGCCGTCAGTTTCACGTTTTACCAGAACCTGTCTCCCATACGTGCCATGAATCTCACCTGTTCTAATGACGGACGGCCAGGATTAAGGGAGTGGAGCGTCCGAGACATCTGGACCGCCGATCGGGCCCCTTGCGATGCAAGCAATACGACGTGAAAGCAACGTATCGTTAGCATCCACTGGTGGTTTTGGGTTCAACAAAAGGAGATGAGGAACAAGCATTAAATACCCCTGTTGCTCTCGCGTCTCTCCTAGGTCTTACTTTCTCCTACGGTTGGCAATGGGTTGAGGCGGTCTTAGCCACAGCTCGGTATTAGTACCAAGCTCTGGATCGGGCCTGCGCCGGCCCGGATAAACCAAAAATGCCACATCTGTCCTAGTCCTATGAAAGCCAAACCAAGCCAGCCTCGGTAATAAAGGAAAATAAATCATTAAAAAAAGAGTGCCAATAGGGGTGGCAAACGACTTAACTAGAGCCAGGAACCGACCGGTATACCCGACTTCAAGTCTTGGTATGAGTCTAAATTTTGGATCAAATACTATTTAAGTCCAAGTTGGGATCGAGCCAGACCCGACCTATTCTTATAGTCATTAAAGTATATAATGGCAATAATGTATCTTTAAATATTATTGGTAAAAGAAAAAAAGCAAACCCGTAAGGTGTATGATGGTAAAATAAGATGGTAGTAACAATAGATCCAAGACCCGACATGTGAACCCAAGACTAGACAGGTCTAGGTACATGTCCAAATTTTAAATCAAAAATTCAAGTCCAGCCATTCGGGCCCGTGTCGCGTACGCGATTGGCTGCCACCCCTAAGCATGCTAGCGTTATTATACCCTAACTCAGCCTGCCCTTTGGGTGGGTGGGTTGGGGTGGGGTGGCCTGGCCAGGCTTACAATGAGGACTTTGTGGCAAAAGCCCCATTTTTTTTTAGTGCCGGGTCACTTGAATATCTATGATTCTATGCTACCGGGGTACATTCTCACCCGTACTTTTTTCTCTCCTCTCTGTTGCTTTCTCTCTCCTGTTACTTCTCTCTATCTGAAACTGTCGTCTCAGAGACAGAGGGACCGTATGTTTATACGGCTTGTCTGTATAAGTGGCGTTTCCCCTAGGAGTACGGATATGAACCGCATTTATACGATGTACGTATTGCTGGGGACCGCTCCCGATAGGGCCGGGAAGTTTCCTGCCCCCGCCGCGGGGCCCATCCGTCATTTTCAGTCATTTATTAGGGGCCCAAGCCTGTTTTACTGAATACTGACGATGGGGTCCGCAATTTTCGTTGGATTTTCTCCTATATTTCGGAAATGGAGGTTTTCCGAAATTTCGATTGTCTTGATGATTTTCTAGAACGTTCTCTGGTGAAGACGAAATTGCCCTCTCTGTCTGGTGGCTTTGGTGAGCTGCGTGGTGGATGGACGGTAAGGGGCTATTCTCGTATTTGAGCATCAGAATCTCATGATGATTTACAAAATTTCTATGATATTATTAAAAATTTGAAGTTATTTAAAAATAATTTTGTCTAGGATGCAGTTTTTATAAGGTATAGGTTTTATGAAAACAAAGTAAACCCACATTTCAAATCCTCGTTCTAAACAAATTTATTTGAGCATCACAAATATCCAAGATGGGTTCTAAAAGTAATTTCCAGCATGAACTATGAAATTTGAAGCTAAAAAAATAATAGGTCTCATGGATCTATAAACGCTTATTCTTAGGGTGAAATGAATGTTTTAGATAAGTTTTTATAATATATATTCTTTTTAGGGCTTGAAGTCTTAATTTGTTTTTACAACTATAATGATCAAGACCAAGATGATAGATTTAATGATTTTCTAACACCAGAATTATAATTTTCGATGAAATTTAAGATGACGCTTTACTTGTTTTTGATAGGTTGATTTCATATTTTTTATGTTTTATGCTTACGCCTGGCGGCGGAAAGAGTTTATATTACATTTAATTTTGTTTTCTACAAAAGTCAAATTCGGGAAATAGCTATCAATATCTCACATTTGTAAAATATCAAACATATATTTATCAGAAAAATGACCAAAATACCGTAAAGCTTTTGAAATTTACAGGAATAATTTGGTTATTTATAAATTAATTACATATTTTTATTTTTATTTTACTATTGCACTATTATGAGACTAAAATTTGTGTTTAGTCTGACATAGAAAAAATAAATACCCTTGAAAGTTTCAAGGGGTATTTTGGTCATTTTTATCAAAAAAATATTGGTAATATTTTTTATGGATGCCCCTCAATGAGAAGATAGCACATATCAAATTTCATATTCAGAAAAATTGTATTAAAAAAACTAAAAATAAAATACTTTGAGACATTGGATCTAAGATCAAACGATGAGTAGCTCTCTTGATAAAAAATGGACAGTCGGATGGTAGGAGGAACATAGAACTTCTTTGGTATAGAGAGAATATAGAAGGCTTTCCCTAAAGAAATTGCATTCGAAACTAATGATCCAAACAAGGATTAGTGGGTTGACTGACCAAAGTTCTTTACCAAGACTATGAATTGATCTGATTTAGAGGGGCTCCCCCAGTTTTGTCTATGTGAGTCTGTCAAGAAACCTTTACCACAGCATGGGTTAATCAAGATGGACCAAATCACCTGATTACTGGCTAATATATTTTTTATTTTTTAATATTTTTAGAATAAAATGGTATTTTGATATAATTTGAAATTCATAATTAGTAAGCAGAATCGCCTATCTAGTTCGCTCGGGATAATTTACAATGCCGATCTTTTTCTTCTTTTTTTTTGGGTGAGGTAGTGGGGAGAATGCCCCTACTCTTTTGTAGTAACTGAGCATAGGATGTAACGTTGTAAAATCATCAAGCGCTAACCAATTAAACCCAATTAAACATGGTTAAAATCTGAACCCTACTAATGGGAGATATGAGGTATGAAAGAGAGACAAAAACCAGTTATAGATAAGGAAAAGTATATATATAGAAAATGAAATCTCAAATCATGGTTGAAAGCTTAAATTTAGTTTACAAAATCATTGAAACGGAAAGCCTGAGGACTTTGGTCAATCACTCATTGCTCCATCATTTGATAAAACATCTTAACTCGTGGCCCTCAGGCGAGAAGCACGGCCGAGTCCGTCAGGTGATTACAGGGCTTCTGCAATATCAAAAAGAAGTTAAAAGAGTTGCCTAACTATAAAATACACATTTAAAAGTGAAACAAAGCCGAAAGTAACAAAAAAAAAGTCCAAAAAATTTAAAAAATGATATATAAAACATAGATTAAAAGTAAATGGTTCCTATCAATGGTTTAAAAAACAGATCGGTGACTCGGATCCGGCTTCCAAAAACAGATCCGGATTGGTGAATCGGCGATCCGGATCGGGAATCGGGTGAATCGGTCAGAATAAAGCTTAAAAAAGATTCGAAAAAATAATTAAAATTCATTATAAATATTGGTTTTTAGG